>JARHVA010000405.1:4140000-4740000 GCA_037957365.1 Torreya grandis
CCTTAGAGATTGAAAAATCACAACAGTCTGCAATATCCGTGTGCTAGTCTATAATCATGACTTTGGTCTGCAACCTTCTAGTCTACAAATTCATCTTGCAAACTCATTTTTTGGTCTACAATGGTGGAAATCACAAATTGTTCAAGTCTGCAATCGATTCTTCCCCATGCATTTCTTGTGTTCTTTTACGTCTGGTCTATGGTCCTCAAATCCTTCATCAACTACACCCATTGTGTTTCTCCTTCAAATCGCAATGTGGCCTACAACACATATTTCTTCACTCCATTCTTCTCCTTGCAACTCGTCACAATCTTTGTTAACGCGTCTGCAAATCATGAAATCACCATAAACACCGTGTCTGCTCTTTCCCGTGCCCTAGAGTCGACTTTGTCTCTGCACTACAACTTTCCAATGCCAAGACGATGTGGATTTCTCGACGACTTTATCCGATTAATCGCCGATATTACTCGGCGAAAATCGTTGAGAAATCAGGGTTTCTTGTCACGTGATAAATGGAACGATTTCTCGGCTGGTAGTCATATTGCGAGAAATGACGAGAAACAGTGAGAAACAACCGAGATTTGGAGTAGTGGTTAGGACAGCCCATTGGTTGTTACAATTGCTTGAAGACAACCAATTTTGGCTAGTGAGAATTGTCATGTCCCCCTTTTCGTCATGACACTATTGAATATCTTTAGTCTTGCTCAGTTTCCCAAGGGCTAAGAGAAAAAATAAAAAAAGAAGGGAAACATTTGGTTTTCTTAAGAACTCTTGTAAAAGCGCCTTACTATTATAATTTTACTTAAGTTGGAGCCTTTTTTAGGGTCATGGGTACCCAATCCACTTAAGTGGATTATAAGAGGTGTTCTTTTTATAATTTGAAAAAATATCAAAAAAGATATTTCCCTCCAATTTGGGCACTTCACTTGGAGTATAAAAGCATTTGAGGGTTCATTTGAAAGGGCATATTGAATCATATTTTGAAATTATAGTTTTGAACACGAAAAAACTTGAGCGATTGACTTGGAGACAAAAGCCTTCAAGCCAAGGAGTGGGGATGCAAACCCTCATTTCTCATATAGGGCAGCTTCATCTTGAGGTTGCATTTGAGCAATATATTCAAAAAAGACAAAAAGAATTGTTTAAAAGGTTGGTGACTTGCTTTTGGCAATGACTAATTACTTGGGAGGTTGGTGATCTGCTCTACGAGATTGGCGACTAGGGTTTGGAGACCTTATTTCTTATTTGTGTTTGAAGACCCTCAATTTTAGGGCTGCGTTGAATGTATTGCTATAAACATTAATTTCCAGCTAGGGCGACTTGGTTGGGGAATTGTTTGAGAGGGTTTGATAGAGCTATTTCAAGCCTATTTAATATTCTGAATTTTCCTATAATTATTTATGTATTTATCATTACTTTATGGAGACTTTTCAGCAATTTTCAGTTGAGAAAAAGCACCAAAAATCAGCATTTAATTATTTGTAATTTCCTGCATGTTTGGCGCCAATGTGGTTGACTTATTGAGTGATTTGATGCCCTATAATTATTACAGCATTCAGTAAATTTATTCTAGAGTTTCATAATTTATTTTCAATGATTTGTGAGTTTTGGCATCTAGGGTTTGATAAGAAAAATTAAGGAATTTATTGTTTGGCTAGGGTTTGGCATTAATTCTAGAATTCAGGGTTTTATCCTATTTTGGGATATTTCAATCTTTATTTCTGTCTCTCTGCCTTCTGTCAGAAAAGTCGGATACAATATCCCTTAAGTTGCTTCTGCAATCTTTGTATTTGATTTTTTAAATGAAACAACCTCTTTTTTGTCAA
Organism: Torreya grandis; assembly: GCA_037957365.1. Taxonomy (NCBI): domain Eukaryota; kingdom Viridiplantae; phylum Streptophyta; class Pinopsida; order Cupressales; family Taxaceae; genus Torreya; species Torreya grandis. The sequence continues at coordinate 4,141,827 of JARHVA010000405.1, forward strand.
AGATATCCCTCTTTCTTCTCCACAAATGCCTTAAATCTTTTGTTCTGCCACACCTTGTCTATGAATCTTCAGATATCACATGGACTCTGACCCCAACCTTCAACTTCAACCAAAAGACCCATCTCCTTGGGCTCTGATACAATATAGGAAGAATAAATAGAACACTCGTGGATGGAGAGAGAGAAGAGGGCGCAATGCTTCATTCATTTATGTTCAAGTCTGCATTACATTTAAAATTGTTCATCAACTGAATTGAAAATGTCAACTACATCCTAATTGTCAACTAACTTATGATGACCAAGTAACTCATAACTTCCAAACAACTCATAACTACCAATCCATATAATTTTATATTCTGGATAAGATGGATTGATGTTTTTAGATTGAAGCTTTTGCGTTTATAATCTATATTATATAACTGTTCTGATCATTACATATATTCTAATAGTTAACCATAACTCCAAGTGTGGCTTCAAATTTTCATGTCAACTTGCTCCTTAACTAACAAATTGCCCATAACTACCAACCTGCCCATACAAATAACAATGGTGAAAATATCCACTACTTTCTCCTACGTAGAATAGTATATAAACTTGCTCCTTAAAGTTCTTGATCCTTAAACAAAGATATTAGTGTGCAATGAAATCCTATACAAACGCTTCAAAGAAGTAATAATTATCGAACTGAAAGTCTGAACCTAAAAGGTAACTTAACAAGTATTAACCAGCTAGCACCGTTCAGCATTCTTTGTTATCCTCTTGTTGGGAATCATATTTGGTATTTCATGGCTCCAACCAACTCTTCCATTGCACTCCTAAGCTGGTTATAAGAAAAACTAAATGGAGCTCCTACATTTCCATCACTCAAGAGGGATGAACAGGCTAACAACAAAAGTTTTAGAAAGATCCTACGATTTTCAAGATATATATTCATCAGAAGTGTTGAGGCTCATGCATCCCTTTCAAAATATAATAAAGTGCCAAAGAAGGGACAATACCTACAAAGCATCAACAACTGTCTAAGGTAGGCAATGAATTAAGGCTTGTGATGAATTAATAACTATTTTTGCAAAATGTTAGCAGATAAGTAAACAATTCAAGAAGTTCCACTCCAAAATGCATAATGTTCAGAAAATAATCATACTACCTCCAGTAAAATAATCCTGTTATTCTAGTATTCTTCTTGTTCTTCATTAAAACTAGTAAGATTTTTATGGATAAAGAATGCCAAAAACACCTAATTAGGGTCTTTATGTTTTTGAATCACATTGATGGTTTTCTATAATGAAGGGTGCAATTTTCTGTACCAAAACAACTTTTTGAACACATGAAAAATGCACACCATTTTGAGATATTTATCTTACTAGTTTGAATCATATCAGCATAGAGGACCTGGATCCCACACTGGCACCCAATGTATGGGCCCTGTAAGTAAATTCCAATTCTAGGCCATTGAACAGATTATACCCATAGTAGGTTATTTGATTATTTATTATTATGATAAGTCTGAATATAAGCATATTATATATCATTGAAAAGTTCTCAGAACATTCTTTCCAATGCTGTAATCTTATGATATGATAGCTTCAATAATTTATTTCACTTGGGTTTTTATAATGATCTCAGAATCACTCTATAATTTCCACAGCGGCCATTGGGTCAGCGTACTAATTCATCTTAAACATAGGCTTGTTATACATCGGTTCACATAATAGCATTAAATCTCTTAGGTTATAAACACACAAACAAACTAATAATTTATCTTCTTGGTTGTGAGTCAAATGGGATTCAAGACATACATCATTTTAAAAAACAATTGTAGTGAATGTTGAGTTGGGTCTACAAGGAAGCAAACTTGGCCGACCCTTGGGCAATGTTTTCAAGTTAAGTACAACTTTTCCAGCTTAATGATATTAAGAGGCTTTTACAAAAAAAAAAATGTGAAAAAATTAATAGTGAAAGGGGGGAAAAAATGTCCAAATACCTTAAATTTTTTATAAAAGATGGAACAAATAAGTTCAAAAAGAAATCAATGATAAAGGTCCTACATTGACTGATGTGTATTTAAAAAGCAGTTTGCAAATAATGTGAAGACAGAATAAATACTTACTTGGGTCTTGATAACTTGAGATGCAGTTCTGTAGCGTTCACGAATAAGTTTCCCCGGTTCTCCTGAAAATTCACAAATCTTCAATTTCCAGTAGATAATAATTTAAGGATAAGGCATGTTCATTCAACAACATTTCTATAATAAACAAGAATATTCTTTAATTCATTAATAAAAAGAATAAGCTGTCTCATTGAACTAAAAGGCATAATTACCTGTGAATTAATATTAGCAAAAAGACTGCAGTTAATTCATTTTTGTAATGTCAAAAAAACTACATTTAACCAAGTCCTATATCAATTGGCTTCCATTGATATGTCATAGATAGACAATATGAATTGATCCTCATCACAATCAGATGATCTTCTTCTACCGTCCTATCAATGGAAGCCAACTGATCTCTGACATAGGCACTTCACATAGTCGCTAAATAAATAACAAAGATAAAAAAGCTTTTTCTTAGCTCTGAATTGGCCTTTCAACTTGTTAAGCATAAAATTTAAATTGAGAAGCAGAACTACTTGAGAAGAAAAGAAAGAAAAGACCAAAGTGGGTAAATGGTACTTGAAAGTACATCCAGTTACATTTGAAACGTATTAGGGTAAAAAAGACCCCAACTTCTAAAACATAACTAAACAATAAGACAATAATTTCAGAGTAACATTTGTGTGAGTTGTTACCCAGAAATTTGTCTTATTATTATGGACTGTGGAAATGTTATATCCCTCAACTAAAAAATGAGCATTAAAGTAATGAAAACATGATTAGAGATGGTGGAAAAAGCGATTAAAACCCAAACCAAATGATCTAAAATTTAAATACAAGTATAGATAGGCATGTGAGAGAAGGACCCATCAAAGAAGCATGAAGCTGATTAAATATCCAAGCAGGAGACCAAGACTGAAAACCAACATTGTCAAATGTCTTAGCAAAGCTAAAGCCAGAAGAACCAACGCTCATCATCTATTATCACTAGAGGCCCAACATAGGATCCAATGATGCCCACCAAGGAATGTCATGGCAAAAGGAGCCATGTTGGACAATCCTAGGAGGAAGAAAAGTACCACGCAGAACCTCTCCTAGCACCCAAGGTCAATTAACCTCTAGTGGCACGGAAAAGAATTGTAATGTGCATCTTCCCCTGAGATCTAGGATGCAGGCAAGGGGAAACTAGAAGGCACTTGATGACGAAATGAAGTAGAACCAGGACATCTAGAACAAGAGTGACTAATAGTCTGCAAGGATGAGCATTGTTTCAATGACATATCTCTCTCTGTGTATTGATTGACAAAATCTAATCGGTTCTTGACGCCCCCCACATCAGAAATAGTTTGAAATGAGGTAATCAACTCATTAGCTTGAGGGGTCCCACATAAGTTCACAAATCCGAAAGTGATAACCTCCCAAAGAAAAATGCCCATACACCTTTAATCAGGGTAATGGAATAGCGTGGATAGAGAATGAACTGGGACTCTAAGTTGATACCTCCTATGAATCTCATAATTGACAAGCATGTAGAAAATACAATGCTCCTCAATATCCATCCCTGAAAGGACCCACTTGGTGAATTCATTAGTAGTAGTCAAAATCCACCTGAAACCATTTCTATAATTCTCTTTGAATTCTCCAATAAAATCCAACCCATTGTTTTAAAGGAGCTTCTATCAAAACCAGATTTAGTTGTAGAGCTAGTGCTTTCTGCCTTCCAACAAAAATATGGAAAGCATGGCAAGTTCTCACATAATTATGTTTTTGAAAACACCAACCAATAATAGACGACCCTCATTATCATTTCCAACAAAAAAATCAGCAAGGAGATGACCACAAAAATACTTCAAAAGTCAAGTCAAACATCACAACTAATCATGTAAAACACATTAATGTAACTACACTATCAAATCACAATGTAACATTCCTGCACCACTACTACATTGCTCAAACCTGGAAGCTCTCCTTAGTGGGCAGAAATTACAATCCAGAACTATGAACGGGATCCACACAAAAAACAACATCAAATGTGCAATAAAACATTGTGCTGCAACCACAAACAAGATTCATTGAAAAAAAATGCAAACTGAAACTGCAGAATCAAAACTATTGATGGGAACTACGTGCAAGAACGGCAGTAGGAAACTTTGCACCCATTTTAAACAAGCAGTCCTATCCTTTCCTAAAATGTTAAAACACTCTATGATCAGAAATTTGACCAGCTTCTTAGATGTTGCATCACAAAGGAGAAACCTACCACTTAGCATGTGCCCAACACAACAAAATGAAAACAAGTATTTTTCACTGCTGCAGCAAATATATGCTATTTTCCAAAATGGAAGAGAAGTCCCTTACACTAGAGAATCTACTCCACAATTCCAATCGACAAGAAAGCCAACTGCTGATCAGTTTAATATAGCCCCCTTAATGCAAACATTTCCGGGAAGATTGTAACAATTTCAGAGTTGTTGTGGCATAACAAACAATCATTATACACATTGAAGCACACTTGATATAGGTACCGCATTGCCACTAACATGCTACCAAAAACTATCATGAGTAGAATGCACTATGGGCTTCAGATGACCAAGCATTGGTTGACTGAGCTTCAGTTGGGCAATCTGGTTGACTGAACGTCGGGTGACTGACCGTTGGGTGATGTAACACATGTGATGCAACCCTAGGGGATGCAACACCACGGAGTCAGCTCACTATAGTCGACTTTCTAAACTTCATGTTGATTACACCATTAAATTGGTAGGCCAACTTATCATCGAACCATGCATCCATGACATTGTATTCTTTGAACTCCTGTGGGTAAGCCGATTGTGATGCTAATGGTTAGGAAGGAATTGGCATATCACTGAATCTACTCCTAGTCATCTCGGTGCAAGCCTTGACCTTCTTCAATTTCCATAATCTCGACACTATCGCAATTAGGCTAAAACACTTCATACTCTTCCATCTGCTAATGGAACATACCACTGGGGCAGTTCATCTCATCTTCAAAGCACGACTATAACTCCACAACCCCCTTATCGTTGAACTCCATCATACCTCAGATCCCATAAGCCATGTGTTCTTCAAAGTCCAAATCAAATGAGTCTAATGAGGTTGCTTCCTAGCTAACTACTTAATTCGTCAAATCTATGGCATACTTCAGATCATTGTTTTGAATGGAAATTAGACTCTTTTTCTAGTTATGGTTGGCTTTCGCTGCCATCAACAAGCCCTGACCCAACAGTGCATCATAGGCCTTCTTTTGCAATGAGATGACCAAAAAATCAGCAAAAAGGGTTGAGTGCCAATAAATACCTCTTGTCCGATTAGGACACCCAATATGTTAATGCCAAGTTGATCTACTCTTAACATTTGGAATGTCAGAGGCCACATAGTTGGCTTCCCAAGACTCTTCCAAGTCTCCTTTGGAACAACATTCACACCAAAACTACAATCGACAATAGTGTTTGTCAAATTCCTACCCAAAATTTTCATATGCACAATTCCCCGCTATAGGGCTAGATTCATTGACAAGAACTTGGTCACCTAACAACGGGGGCTTGACCATCAGTTCATTCTTTTACTTTTTGCACTCCCCATCACTCGACGCTACACCTTTAGACATTAGGCATGTCATTGTATGCTTCATGTCTAAGCCAATGTTTTGTATGGTAGCAGCGAAAGCATTCTTGAGTTTTCTTCACCATATGGGGTCGAGATAATAAGTTTTCTTCACTTGTGCTCTAGTAATTTCCATTACCAACCTTTTCTTCTCTATACATGGTCAGGATAATTAGTTTTATTCACTTGTGCTCTAGTAAGTTCCATAACCTCCTTGCCCTCAGTTACATCATTCATATTGACGTTGGCTTGCTTTGGGATATCACCATGGTTATGGTCCTTGGGTTCACACCATCTACAAAGAAGTCTAGTGTTATTTCGATAAGGGAATCTCTTACGAAATGGCCTCACTAATTGCACTCCTAACAATGTACAATTGGTCATCCTTGGGAGACATACTAAATCCAACTCCCACCATCACTATTAGTTTGACATTGGTAATTTCTTGGCGGCGTGGTGGGTGGTATCGATTGCTCTCATTGTGTGAACCGTACTTGCTAGATCTAATTTCGCAAATGATATCGGTAATCCTTGACTGCATGCCATGTAACCTGCCAAATTGCATAGAACATTTTCTTGGGGCAAATCACCTCACTATGACCTACTTTAAGTCAATACACCAAATATCTTTACCTTCATTCTAAGCGTCTCCCATGAGTTCCCTCATCATCTGAAGCATGTCTTTCCTCAAACACTTGCACTAATCCAAGTTCATTGTCATCACTAGAGTTAGGATCATCTTCTTCACTTCTTGAGCACAAGGATGTCATATTCTCACTTTCAATGTCCATGGCTTAGTTGTATGTGTCATCGCAAGATGAGGGTGGGACCACCTTCATCTTCCTCTGCAAAGAGGGTACCAGCCCCTCAATGAACCATCACTTCTTCAAGTTATCGACAGGTTATTTTGCAAATTTTCCAAGACAATCTTTGGGTCTTTTGTTATTGGCTTAAACACTCTTGTGTTTACTCTACCAAGCATTATAGATTTCAAGGACAATCTCATTGTCATCTCTTAGGAGCTTAAATTCATTCTCAAATGCTTTCTTCAATTTCCCCCATGTAACCTTAGCAGTGTTTGGTACATCAGTGTACAAATGGCCACTCTTCAAAGTGCAGTTGGAAAGCATGCATCCAAAGCCATGCATTTGTGTGCCCATTGGCAATCCATGTTGTAACACATGTCATATAATGTCGTACAGGATCCCTTGATCCGCCACCAATTAACTTTGGCAGTTGTCGCCTTTCCAAAAATGGATTTGACGGGCCAACCATGGCTCTGGTATAGTTTTATGATGTGGCTCTTCAAATACAATTCTCCTACTTAGGAAGGTCTGCATTGGACATTCCTCTGTATTCTCAACACTATTGGACAAATCCCTATGCTCGACCCTTCCTTCAGCAAGGATCCGTACACTATCTTGCATACCTTCATGTCCCATTTTCGTGCTACTCCCTCTAACTTACCATTCAATCTACCCTAAACTCTTCATGTGATTCTCTTGCAACACCCTTCAACCCAACCTAGTCAGTGAGGTTCGCACTTTCTTCCTTCGAGAGGGGCTACGACAATTTCTACCCACTCCGTACTTGTGAGTGGCATTGGGTCCACTGGATCCAGCTAAACCCTTTCTTGCTTTAACTGTCACTTTGAATTATACTTATGCTTCAGCCTTGGCTTTTGCTTTAATTACTGCATATATTTCGTACTTCACTTCATGGATATTTAGGATTGGCTAACTATCACATCCACTGTCTTCTTCCATGTCATTCCACCAATCAAGCAGACTATTTAATGTTTCGGTCCCCTCTTTGACTGTATTTCCTTTTCTCCAACCTTTGTTCAAAGTTAATAGCATGAATTGTTGCTTTTACAACATCGAACCTCCTTTTCTTGAACTCTTTGTACCATTCAAATTTATTTTGTCATGTTCCATGCTTACATTCGACATAGAGATCTTATAAGCTAAAGTAGTACCTCATCGACAATAAGTAGTCTCTCATCTTCACTTTGAACTGACTTTTAACTTGACCCGAATTTATTTAAAGGAACGGTGCCAAAATGTTTACAATGAAACTACACTACCAAGAACAAGTACAAAATAATTATTACATAACATACCATAGCATAGAAGAGTATAAGAATAATAGAAGCTTTGTATTCCGAATAGGTAGTGCTCAATACAGTTGTGTTTTCTACAGGGAGGACTTAATACAAGCACCCTTTCCTTGACGTACACCATTCTATTTATATGAAAAGAAGACCCAACAATTATTGGTTAAACACAATAGTCAACAATTGAACATACTAACGAGCCTCATTACAAAACTACCTAAAGCTGAAAATACAATCACTAATCACATAACATTGGCTACGAAATTACTTAATTAATCTAATGTTGAAACCCAAGACAATACTAATATGATGGGCCACACCAATGACCAAGAATACGCTACAAACACAAGAAACAACCAAACAAAATCCTAAACTTTGTTGTTCGTCAATCAAGTAAAAAGGGGAATAACTTTCACAGCTAAAGGAGAAATCGCTCTTAGCATAGGCAAGGAACGCCTAGTCCTTTTGTGAAGGAAATACCTTGTCCATACTATGCCACAATGTTATAACTAATAAGATACATACACTAGGCAGAATAGTGCAAAGGTTTTCAAAACCTTTACAACTCGAGAATCTTGCCTGCCCATCTGCACACACCCTCTATTTAATAGATACCAAATATGATCTGACACAAATTGCAAAGCAAATTATCCCACAACTATGATTGTTCAAAATAAAAAGTTCAACAGTGTGCACCACTCATTAACACTATCAATGCAATAACATTTAGGAATATCTTCATTGCACCACTGCCTTACTCCCATACAAAGTCTCTAAACAAAATACACAAAGGCCAATTTCTAGTCTAGGACATTGTTGAACACTTGATCACAACATCAATAGAGGTATATATTTGGTGCAAGAAACTACAATGGTAGCAATCATTGCATTGAATTGGGGCATTAGCACGGAGCCCTAGGGAGAGGCAATCTTCATAATCAAATGACAGGCTTCCACTTTGTTCAATCTCTATTTAATATTTGTCTTTCCTTCATATCATAACTGTTCTTTACAACACAAGATAGGGCTAAGCCCACTATTCTACCATGCAGAATTTATGTCATATTTAATGAAGAATCAATTTATTAATTTCTTCAAGCACTGACAAACACACACTAGAAGAGACAAAAGATATGGGTAGGATATCAACAAACACAAATATTTAAAAGTACCCATCAAATAAACAATATGATACTTACCAATAACTAATACTACACTATGAAAGCTCCAATTGCTCACAAACAATTTGTTGGGTAGGAATATCCCACAATGATAGAAATTGAGTCATGGTAGGGTTATAGGGTTGTAGGAATATCCCAAAATGTCTCATATAATAATTATTCCACCTTGATGATCTCACTATGGGATATTTAATCCTTTTAAATCCCTTTAAATATGTGATTAAATTAATAACCCTGGTGGTTATTAACAAAGCCGAATTAAGGATGCCACATGCCGGAAACTCAAGGTAGCACAAGTTTGTGTTTACATACAATAACACTAGCTGTTGAGTTCCTATCACAACTGCTCGGGCCAATGTTTACGTACAGTTTGTTGTTGCAATGACAATGATTGTTGTTGATGTTGTGACTCTGTTATCCTAACCATATCCATGCTTGTGTACCATAGTTACCAAGTTTGGAAATCTGGCTCCATTTGGGAGGGAGAAAAAATCTGAAAATCCAAAAATTTTGAAATAGTTCAAAAAATTCTGATCAAAAATGCGTGTGAACATTTTTTAAATATCCAAATTTGACAAATATAGTGAAAAACATTTATAGAGTAATATAAAATGTTAATATTATATAATATATACGGTTTATGTGCTTTTTTCTCCACAAAAAACATAAAATTTTAACAAAAACAGGGCCGACCAAGACGAACTTATCCGGACTAGCCAAAAAATCCCGATCCAGCCGGATTTTGCACAAATCCGGCTGGATTTTGCGCAAATCCGGCTGGATTTGGTAACTTTATGTACTAACTAGTGAAGAATAGAATGAAACTTTTGAAGTGCTATATGGAGGGACTGCTTCAAGACCACCTTCAAATGTTTTGCAACTGTGACATACTAATAAGATCCATTGCACCAGTTGTTTGATATAATAAAGGGGCCCTCGAAAATATTGACCTTGAAGGTCATTTGGGCCTTCAATTTGTTAAGTTTATCCACCAATTTCAATGTAGCCTTAAGGTTTTCACGTCATCAAAAGGTAGCATGCCTCAAATTCATCATTGGGTAGGAAAAATCGTTTGAGGAAAAAAATAGTTTTTCAAAAGTGCAAGTGTTTTTCAAAAAATCGTGATTAATCAAGAAAAAGTCAAAAAAACATAAAACCGTCGAAAAATGTGAAAAAAAGAGAATTTATTTTTTTTAAATTAAAAGCAGAGATACATATTAAGCATTTCAATTGGATAGAGAATAGATACAGATTATTGTTGGGTGAATATTTTGTCAGTCAGCTGTCTGATTGAGCAAAATAGGTCTTATCATTCACAGCAAAGGAGATTGATCGGCCCAGTGTGCAGGTTTACTGCATCAGAGATGGACAAATTTCTCCTCTCATCAAGGGGAGGTTCCCTATAAATACGCATGAGTTATATACTATATATATAAGCAGAAAATAATACTCAGGGGTAGGATACACCATCCATCTCTCTTTTTTCAGAGATGATGTTCACAAACAAAGGAGAAAATCTTGGTGAAAACACTGAAGGCACTTCTCTTCTTTCAGAAGTGTTCTTGCAGCGAATCGCAGGAGTTCTTTCAGGTATGACAAGAAACTAGTAACACAGGCGTAGTAACCAGCAAGATCAAACAAAACACAAAGTTTCCACCTCAACTACCCAAAGAGTATAATACAAAGGATAATGGGGGCACAAAGTTGTCCCAGAATCCTCAACACAAAAAGAAAAGAAAAACACACACTGAAAACTATTGTGAAAGCACAAAGTCTTCCCACAGTTGGCTTCAGGACACCTTCCTAATTACTTTCACTAATTCTGCTTGCCAAATTAAATTAACAAGAACACATTCAGAAGACCGACATAAGAATAATCTCCTAAAATGATACAAGCCAAAACAGCACAAAGTCTGCAAACAACTTGCTTTCTCATTCAGATAAAATGAAAATGAAATACAATCTGAGCTCAAAGTCTCAGTATTCTCCTTTCAATTGGGCAGAGTTTCACTTTTGTAAAATGAAAACGTCTCTCTTCATAATGAGAGAAATTACAATATATAGCAATCACGCAAGGCTTGGCGCTCTTTCCCATGAAACGGCCCATGGTGCAATCAACGTCTTCAATGCGCCTTCAGTTTTATCTGAAGGGACCATGCTTGGAACAGTGCATTGCCTTAACTATGGCATGTCCATTCATCTAATATGTCTCTTCTTGGTATGGACTGTCTGGTCCTTTCCCTGATGTCTGCGCAGCTATCCAATTTGTCTTTACTTCATTGAAGAAAAACAGGCCGCGTCCTTGATTTGGTGCGCTCAGAAGTCTACTTGATCCACTGTTTCACCTACTGGAAATAACTCCCTTGAAGATATTTCTGATCTTTTGAATTGATCTTCTCTCCCCTGTAGCAATTTGAGTCTTCGGGCTCTCTTTTCAGTCAGTCGCTTGGTTCTTCCTTTAAATTTTGTGCTCTATTTGAATTTCCACGAATATTCCCTTACTTTAAATTTGACGTCTGTGGGACCATCAATGGTCGATAGCTGTTTGAACCATGTTGAACCTTGAACCTGTGAACCCGCTGAAAGTACATTGGTTCATCGGTTCATTCTGTCTCTTTTGTTCCATCACTTCTTGGTTCAATCGCTTTTCTGCTCCTTGGTTGAACCATCCGTTGAACCATATGTTTGATGCTTCTTTCTTTGACTGAGGCTGCCTTTGAACTTTTGAACCTATGAACCATTGAACTTTGAACTCTTTCGGTTCAAGGTTCAATCGGTTCATTGATTCTTCCTCTGCCCGTTGCTTCCTTGTTCTTTCTAAGCTCTTTGATCTTCATCGTACTGGTTGAACCTTTGAACCTATGAATTCGTTGAACCTTTTGGTTCAACGGTTCAATGGTTCAATCGGTTCATTCTTCGTTATTTGGCTAATTCGTTTTTTGATCTTTTGAACCAAGCGCGTTGAACCAATTGGTCGTTGAATCCGTTGAACTGTTGAACCAAAGTGGTTCAAGGTTCAGCAGTTCAAGCCTTTGTTTTTCGTTAAGTGTTCGAAGCCATGAAACTTTGAAGTGGTTGAGCTTTGAACTTTGACGGGTGCGCTCAACTCTTGTCGACGACGTTGAACCTTGAACCCATTGAACCCTTGAACCTTTTTGGTTCAAGGTTCAACGGTTCAATGGTTCAATGGTGCTTAGAAGCTTACTGATTGAATTCTTTTGATTGAACCAAGGTATCGAGCCAATACTGGGAATGACTAAGTGTTGGAAACTTGTTCTTTTGATTGAACTCGCCTGCAGAAGCCTTTGAACTTGTTGAACCCTTAACTAAAAAAGCTTGGAAAATGAGGAAATTGAATGCTCAAAACAAATTTTGAAAGGGGAAGAGACAATTTTGGTCTAGCGAACCAAAATAGTTCATAGGTTGTCCCAAAGATGTCACTCATTTTTGAGGACAACAGCTGGCTCCAGTTGGAGAACTTCCTTCAGTTGAAAACTTGGAACATCTGAGGGGAGTAGAAACCAGAATCTCCAGTGCCTTGAAGTATGCCATTGAGCTATGGAGTCATGCTACCCAAAAAAAAAAGCTCCAAAAAACGAAAACGAACAACACAAAGCAGAAACGAAGACTATACAGATATACATATGTACAGTTGAACTTATCTAACACTTCAAGAATTAAAGTGCTTCAGGGGCTGCCCATTGTGAGGCAGAGTAAAGAGCGTGTCGTCTTGATATTTCAACAAGAAGTTGTTCTCACCATTGAGCTGATGGATAATAAACAGGCCTCCCCAAAGAAAATCAGACTTTCCATGCATCCCTTTTGGCTCTCTTCTCTTGTCCCACAACAGGGCTTGATCTCCAACTCGGAAATCACGGTTCTTTGCCTTCTGGTCGAAGAGCTTCTTCACCAGACTTTGGTGGGCAGTGATTCGGTCCACCACCATAGTTCTCTGCTCATCCAATTCAATCAGGCACATGATCCTCTTATCAAGGGGCTTTCATATGTTTGATCTTCAATTGCCTTAGCCAATTTTAATGCTAGTAATTCCAATGTGATAGGTATCTCAGCATTGATACCATAAAGAAGTTGAAAAGGAGACATACCAATTGCTCTATTTGGTGTAATTTTGTCTGTCCATAGGGCATCAACCAATGCTTTATGCCATGTCCTTTGGTTATCATCCACCAACTTCTTGATGATAGTCACCAAGTTCTTATTGCTTGATTCAGCTTGTCCATTTCCTTGTGAAAAGTAATCAATAGAGTGGGGGTGTCATCCCATAGTAGAAACAGAATTGAGTAATCTCCTGGGAAGTGAAACAAGCTGCATTGTCAGTGACAATCTTGGTTGGGACCCCAAACCTGAAAATGATATTCTCCTTGAGGAAATTGCATACTACTTCTGAAGTAACATGCTTGGTTGGAATTGCTTCCATCCACTTGGTGAAGTAATCTATTGCTGTAAAGACAAATCATGTCCAGCACCTGAAGATGGGTTTACAACTCCAATAAAATCAATTCCCCATTGCTGAAGCGGCTCCTCTATGACTACTGGCTTGAGAGGCAGGGCAGCTAACTTGAGTCTCCCAACAAACTGCTGGCATAGTTCACATTTTCTTATCCACTTGTATGCATCTTGAAAGAGAGTTGGCCAGTAATACCTGGCTCGCAGAATTTTATGGGCAATTACAGGAGCAGAGAAATGTCCTCCACAGGCCAAATTGTGGAAGGACTTCAAAAGTTGGCTTTGCTGCTCCTTGTCCACGCAGCGAAGGAACACTCCATCAAGGTACCTCTTGTACAGGCTGTTGTTTCAGACGACAAAATTTGCAGCTTTCAGCTTGATAGTTCTCCTTTCTTTATAATATAGGTGAGCAGGACACTCACCATAAGTAAGGAAATGAGCAATACCTGAATACCACTCATTCTTGGTGGAGACAAAGAGGACAATTAGTGCGTCTTCCACCTCTGCTTCTTCATGCCTTGCTTCTTCTGGTCTATTGTCAGCAATCAATTGACATAGGCCCTTTTCCCGTACCAGCTTTGTTGGCTTGATGACCAGATCAAACTCCTGGATCTTTGCAATCCAATTGTTTCTTTTGGTTCCAAACTCCTGCTGAGTTAATATGGATTTGACCGTGGTATCAGGAACTAGAGCAGTAATTCGCGAATTGAGGATCTAGAAACGGAAATGCTTCATTGCCTTGACCACCGCATAAGCATGCTTCTCCATGATTGAATACTTCAGCGCATGAGCTTTGAGAGGACAGCTCATGAAAGAAATGGGAGATTACACCCCTTCTTCGTTCTGCTGAACCAGGATGGCTAAAAGTGTGTTCAGAAGCATAACTATACATGAGGAAATCCTTCGTATAATCTGGACAAACTAAAAATGGGGCGTGAGCAATGGCAATCTTGATATCCTCAAATGTTGACTTGTCTTCTTCAGTCCAGCTGAAGGTGGCCTTATTCTTCATCATGTTTACAATGTGCCTGGTCTTCTCAGCGAACTCAGGGATGAACCTTCGTAAGAAATTCACCTTTCCAAAGAAAAAGTGAACAGCAGTCTTACTTGTGGGCAAGGTAAGCTCTTCGATAGACTTGACTCTGTCTGAGTCAATCTTTATGCCTCCTTTGGACACAATGTGTTCGAGAAGTTTCCCCTCTGTTACTCCAAAAACTGACTTCTTGGGGTTTAAGGAAATGTCATTCTGGCAGCAGCGCTCCAGCACTTGTTGCAAGTGGCGTATATGATCTGGGTGATCTTAGAAAAGACAATCAAGTCATCAAAATAATTTACGATGAACTTACTCATTTCATCTTTGAAGGCAAGGTCCATTGCTCTTTGAAAGATGGTGCTAGCATTTATCAAGCCAAAAGGCATCCTTCTATATGCAAACGTGCCCTAAAGTGTGGTGAAAACAGTCTTATGCTGGTCTGTCTCACCAACTTCAACCTGATTATATTCTGAGAAGCCATCTAGCATTGATAACATCTCCGAACCCGTCACTGTCTGAAGCACTTGATCCATGATTGGCAAAGGGTAGTTATCCTTCAAGGATGACTGATTTAAGTTCTTGAAATCCACATAGAGGCGAATTTCGCCATTCTTCTTCTTTACAGGCACTATATTTTCAATCCATGTGGAATGATGGATTGGAAAGATTATCCTTGCATTTAGCATTTTTTGTATTTCAGACAAAATGGTACATGATATTTTCGGATTATACTTCCTGAATTTTTCCCTGTAGGGTGCCGAATCAGCTTTGAGAAGAATGTTATGTCGAATTTTATCAGGCCTGAGTGACTTCAGGTCATCATAGGAGTATGCTAAGACGTCCATGTACTGGCGGAGTAGAGCAGTGAACTTGAATTTTTCCTCAAGAAAGCAGCGTTTTCCAATGTTCACTATCTTGGGATCACCCTTGGTACCTAGATTTACTTGATCAAACCCCTGGGAGGAACTTGAATCCGTTTGCTACTGTTTGACGAATCTGTCATGTTTGTCAAACAATTTTTCAAGAATAACCAGGGCTTTGAGAATCTTATTCCCTTTAAGTTGCAGGAACTCCCCACCTACGTCTGTATTTGATTCAGGAGCCGGCTCACACTTATGAGGTTTACTGCCTTCAAAATGCAACCATTCAAAGCTGTCTTTTTGCTCCAGAAAGGCAATAATTTGATTGTCATTGTTAAACACTTGCCAATGACTAGCATTATCAAGTACACTTGGTCGAAAGACCAACTCAATAGTGTACCTGTCTCCTTTGAAGTCTGAGTGGGGGACCAAGAGAGTGGCTCAGACAGCCAGTGCATCAGCGCGATCATTGAATTCTCTAGGAATGGTAGAGATGTTGAAAGCATCAAAGTTTTCAAGTTGATCCCAGACTATATTGCGGTAGTGACGCAATCTTTTATTCTTGGTTTGATATAGATTTCTCACCTAACAAACCACCAGTTCAGCATCTCCTTTGGCATGAAGGAGTTTGATGCCTTGGTCTCGAGCAGCCTTCAATCCAAGCAACAGAGATTCATACTCAGTTGTATTATTAGTGTTGCTGAACTGCAACTTGTAGGACGAAAAAAAAATCTCCTTGAGAAGATATCAGCACAACTTCGACTCTTGAACTAGTGGAGGAGCAGCTGCCATCAAATTCAAGAATCCATACCTCATTTGATACTGATTTTTCTTTGGATTCCTCTTCATTCGGAGGGAGAGATTCTTCCACACTTGCATTGTGCTCAGTCAATTCCTCTGTTGTTCCAGCTGAACTAGTCTTCAAGTTGTCACCTTCAAGAGTTTCAACAGGCGTTCCATGGAATTCATCCGTAGATAAAAAGTAGTTACCCATGCCTGAAGACTCAAACAGAGTTTGAGCTTCAGGTGCTAAGGTCTAGGTAACCACGTATTTCGCTTCCTTCTCAAGGAGTAGCCTCTTCATAACACCTTTGACTGGAATTCTCGCCTTGGATAAGTCCATGCTCAATTCACCACCATCTTTAGAGAAATTCCGCCCAAGAAGGATGCCACAGGATACAAGGACGTCGGCCACCAAGACAGTCATCTTGATTCTCGTCTGGGAACACTGCAAATGCAAATTGGGCATCATTGATCTGCCCCAGCAGTTCAACTTGCTTGTTTTCTATGGAGAAGCATCTACCAAAGGTTTTGGTCAGTGTAAGGCCAAGGGATTCAGCGACTTTGGCAGGCATAACATTGTTCGAGGCTCCGAAATCAATGTAGTTGTTCAGTGGATGTCCATTTATCAGCAATGACACAGAGAGGTTCAGTCCTGCTAGGAGCAGCAGGGGGAGTAATGACAAGGTTGTTCTCGGTGGGTGCATTCTTGGGGGAATCACGAGTCACCTTGGGAATTGTTTGTCCTACAGGGGCGTTTTGGTTCTTCACACACTGAACCAATTTATCTAATTGCTCAGGATCGAACTACAGAAATTCAAATTCAGACATTTGAATTTTGGTTTTCTTTATATGGCCAATTATGTCAAATGCCTGAAATGAGCCAAGAGCAGAGGATGGGAATTTATCCTTTTGATTTTTGGAAGGGGAGGACTGGACTGCGAATTTGAAGTAGAAGGCGCAGGGGCATTTGAGGTACTTACCTTTCTTGCAATCACCGGGTCCTTTGGCTACAAAGGAAGAGTGGATCTCCGCTTAGCAATTGAAACTGCTGGTTGAGGTCGCTCCTCTGCTTTCTCCTTATCAGCGGATTGCGCTGATTGATTCTTAGACCGAGGGAATATAGCATATGATCCCTCAGCTGCATTACTTCACTCCTGGGTTCATCCTGATAATTCAGGAAACCAATGTTGGAGTCGCCAGTTAATTCTTCTTCTTCCTCAGTGAAGAGATTAGCATCATCTTCAGGATTCAACTCACGCTGGATGAGAAATTCGATTCAGCTTCAAGATATCCAACTGCTAAGTTGGTTGGAGGTGCTTCGAGGGCGAGGTTCCTTTGTGGAGAAAGAAGGCGATTTAACTGTTCTTGATTCCTAGCAGCATTGCCTTGATACGTCTGATTCTGAAATGTCCTCTTTGGCATATCTATGTATGCAAGAACAGATGACATCCCTTGCGCCATTTGCTTTCTGAGAGCTAGCACTTCATTTGCTAGCTTTTGTACCATTGGGTCGGTGGTGACTGTAGGTGAGTATTCAAAAGATGAAGATGATTTACCTTTATTAGGGTCTCTTCTTATCTTTTCTGCCAAGATAAGGTCATCTTCTACCTCAATAGCCAAGTCCTGAGCAGCAACAAGGTCTATGTGTCTAGCCCGTCTCAGCAAAAAACTCACTTCAGACAGCGGTGAGTTGATGAAAAAACACTTGAGATTTTGAGGTGTCGGCTGGGCGATCAAGAGAATCCTGTGCCTCAGCTTGTCGAACTTGGCAATGAAGTCCCTCATAGGTTCATGGGGCTCCTTCATTTGTGTGAGCTAGGCCAGCAAGGCATGCGCATCTTCTGCAGGTTTGAACCTGGCTTCAAATTTGTCTTTAAGAGTGTCCCAATCAGTCACTGACCGAGCTTGTAAATGGTAGAACCAGTCTGCAACAGTGCCTTGTAGTGTCTCCACGAATAGCCTGACTGCGGTTTTCAAATTCCACCCTTATTACGCCACAGGTTATGCTGAAAGCTGCAATGTGTTCATCAGAATGAACTTTTTCATCACCAAAGAATTTAGAAAAATTCTTCCTTGAACTGCGTGGAAGCTATGCAGAGGTGGAGTTAAATTCAGTGGACCAAAAGAGTTACCCCAGCGGCCTTGAGCCATGATTTGATTATGTAAAAGTGGGATCACAAATATGGGTGGAGTATGGATAGGCAAAGCTCTGCTAGCAGCAGAAAAAAAAACTCTGCCTTGTGTTGGTGACCTGGTAGGGCTAGGGGGAGACTCCCAATTCGTTGAAGGTGAGGTTGTAGAGGAAACAAATCAAAATTACTCTGTTGCACCAACTCAAAAGCAGGGTCAACAACACCTTGAAATTTTTGGCTTCTAGTATAACGTGGAGTTGCCAGATTGCAGAACAAAAATGGAAAAGAGCAGGATCTGCTTCAGCTTGAAGCTTGAGACTTCAAACTGTGCGCTCTTCCCTAGTGGAGTCGCCAAAAAGACTGTTGGGTGAATATTTTGTCAGTCAGCTCTCTGATTGAGCAAAATAGGTCTTATCATCTACAGCAAAGGAGATTGGTCGGCCCAGTGTGCAAGTTTACTACATCAAAGATGGAAAAATCTCTCCTCTCATCAAGGGGAGATTCCCTATAAATATGCAGGTGCTATATACTATAAATATAAGCAAAAAATAATACTCAGGAGTAGGATACACCATCCATCTCTCTTCTTTCAGAGATGATGTTCACAAACAAAAGAGAAAATTTTGGTGAAAACACTGAAGGCACTTCTCTTCTTTCAAAAGTGTTCTTGCAACATATAGCAGGAGTTCTTTCAAGTATGACAAAAAACTAGTAACACAGGCACAGTAACTAGCAGGGTGAAACAGAACACAAAGTTTCCACCTCAACTACCCAAAGAGTATAACACAAAGGATAATGGGGGCACAAAGTCGTCCCAAAATCCTCAACACAAAAAGAAAAGAAAACACACACACTGAAAACTATTGTGAAAGCACAAAGTTTTCCCGCAGTTGGCTTCAAGACACCTTCCTTATTACTTTCACTAATTCTGCTTGCCAAATTAAATAAACAAGAACACATTCAGAAGACAGACATAAGAATAATCTCCTAAAATGATACAAGCCAAAACAGCGCAAAGTCTGCAAATAACTTGTTTTTTCATTCAGATAAAATGAAAATGAAATACAATCTGAGTTCAAAGTCTCAGTATTCTCCTTTCAATTGGGCAGAGTTTCGCTTCTGTAAAATGAAAAAGTCTCTCTTCATAATGAAAGAAATCACAATATATAGAATCACGCAAGGCTTGGCGCTCTTTCCCATGGGACGGCCCGTGCTGCAGTCAACTTCTTCAATGCACCTTCAGTTCTGTCTGGAGGGACCATGCTGGGAATAGCGCATTGCCTTAACTATGGCGTGTCCATTCATCTAATATGTCTCTTCCTTGGTATGGACTGTCTGGTCCTTTCCCTGATGTCTGCACAGCTGTCCAATTTGTCTTTACTTCATGGAAGAAAAACAGGGCGCGTCCTTGATTTGGTGTGCTCAGAAGTCTACTTGATCCACTGTTTCACCTACTGAAAATAACTCCCTTGAAGATATTTCTGATCTTTTGCATTGATCTTCTCTCCCCTGTAGCAATTTGAGTCTTCGAGCTCTCTTTTTAGTCAGTCGCTTGGTTCTTCCTTTAAATTTCGTGCTTTATTTGAATTTCCACGGATATTCCTTTACTTTAAATTTGACGTCTGTGGGGCCGTCAATGGTCGATGGCCGTTTGAACCATGTTGAACCTTGAACCTGTGAACACGCTGAAAGTACATTGGTTCATTGGTTCATCGGTTCATTCTGTCTCTTTTGTTCCATCGCTTCTTAGTTCAATCGTTTTTCTACTCCTTGGTTGAACCATCCATTGAACCATCTGTTTGCCGCTTCTTTCTTTGACTGAGGCTGCCTTTGAACTTTTGGACCTATGAACCATAGAACTTTGAACTCTTTCGGTTTAAGGTTCAATCGGTTCATTGATTCTTCCTCTGCCCATTGCTTCCTTGTTCTTTCTAAGCGCTTTGATCTTCATCGTACTGGTTGAACCTGTGAACTCGTTGAACCTTTTGGTTCAACAGTTCAATCGGTTCATTCTTCGTTATTTGGCTAAGTCTTTTTTTGATCTTTTGAACCAAGCGCGTGAACCGTTGAACCAAAGTGGTTCAAGGTTCAGCGGTTCAAGCCTTTGTTTTTTGTTAAGTGTTCGAAGCCATGGAACTTTGAAGTGGTTGAATTTTGAACTTTGACGGGTGCGCTCAACTCTTGCCGACGACGTTGAACTTTTAACCCAGTTAACCCTTGAACCTTTTTGGTTCAAGGTTCAACGGTTCAATGGTTCAATGGTGCTTAGAAGCTTGTTGATTGAATTCTTTTGATTGAACCAAGATATCGAGCCAATCCTGGGAATGACTAAGTGTTGAAAACTTGTTTTTTTGATTGAACTCACTTGCAGAAGCCTTTGAACCTGTTGAGCCCTTAACTAAAAAAGCTTGGAAAATGAGGAAATTGAATGCTCAAAGCAAATTTTGAAAAGGGAAGAGACGATTTTGGTCTGGCGAACCAAAATAGTTCATAGGTTGTCCTAAAGATGTCACTCATTTTTTGGGACAACAATTATGAGAGAAAATTAAATGAGATTGTACGCCATCAAAATCAGCGAACTATTTTCTTTCATTAATTTCTAGACTATTTAATTTGCATTTCAAAATACATACTATTGTCGTTACAAAAGAACAAAAAATGGGAGGGAGCCAATGGCAATGAGGTAGACCAGGAATCAGCAGACACAGATGCTAAAGCTCTAGGGTTAGACCCTCTCCTAATTTGAGAGACAACCTCAGTGTGGTACCCAACCTTCTCCAACAAGTCAAAGTCAACTTCATCATAAATAAAGTTATCATTATTTTCGAATCATTTGGATTTTCGATTGATTTTGTCAAGTTCAATTAGTTTATCTTCCTCGATAGTACTTAACATTACTAAATGGAATGCATATGTTAGTGACTTGGAGAATAATACTTTATAAGAATATAAACCAACTTTTCATATGAATTGAGAATTAGAAATGCAACATTCATTAACTTTAAGCTTTTTTCATCTCCAAATAAAGATTGTGGTGGACAAACACCAAATCACTCATCCGTTCTTCAGTGTTTCAATTACATTTTTTGGAATATATATGCTCGAACACACTCCAACTACGCTCACAAGCAGGAAAGCCGCATGGCTGGCTCAAAATATGTATTGTCATCCATCAAAGGTGTTTGGTTTTTTTGTCAAAATAATCTCACCATGGTGTTGCAAAAACAGATTTTGTCAACATTGTAATATGCTCAATTCCATCAAAATTTAACTTTTTCACTATATGTCTATAGAAAAATTGTCTACTTGGTTTGAAAGTCTTTCTTCTTGTGATGGTTGTTTTACTAGAGAAAACCCCCTTGCTTGTATTTACATCGAAAACTCTCCCATAGCTGCTTCAAAAAATCTCTAAAAAACATTCTCTCCATGCACTTAAATAGGCCCTCTATGACCTCTACATCATCTCGAAATTAGTTGCTAAAAAACGACGTTGGATTCAAGAAATATCCAACTGCATGGTGGGGGGAATGAATCTATCGATCCCATCTCTTATCAACTATCTCCCATAATGGCATGTACTTAGCCATGTTATTCTTCAATCTTCTCCTAATAGCAGCTTTGGCCCTATCAATTATCTAATATATATAACCCATGGGGGTTTATCCCCATCGATGAGTCTCAAAATTTGAACTAGAGGCTCTGAAAATAACAAAATTTTATCTACCTCTTCCCAAAAAGACAATGATAAAACATAGTCAACCACCATTTTGCCCTCCATATATTTCACAAAGGAAGATTCCATCTACTTAGTTGAAATGAACATTCATTTTAAACTCGTTTTTTGTTGAAAAAGAGTTTGCAATGAAGGGAAGTGGGTTGTAAACTTTATCACCCCTCACTGAAGAAGTTTATTGCCATCTATGAATGTGTGCATTATATTAAGCACACCTGTGTGTGATTTTTTCCAAAACCTCTTTCACACATAGAATTTATGCTTATGTTATCTAAGGTCAACTTAAGACAATGTACCACATATGGAGTCCAAAACATAGTTTCGTATTTGTCCATAAGAAGCCTCCCGGCAAACATGTAAACAACAACATTATCTGTAATGAATTGGACCACATTTTGTGGCCACACCTCAATCACAAGCTCATCAAATAGATAAAATAATGTCTTGCCCGATTTTATCATCTTAGATTCATCCACACTCTGAATAAAAACTGTGTCAATGTCACGTGACACAAGGAAGTTGATAAGTGTGTGGCTTCATCGTGCACCCATATGACATTATAATGCATCCTGATTTTTTCCATTCCTTGCGATGTTTTACAAGAACATCACTCACATCTTATATATGATGTTTTGCAAGAACATCACTCACATCTTGTATAACATCCTTCAACAAATCAGTATGCAAAGCCTCATATGATGGGGCAGTGAACCCAAATCTTGCAACTGCAATTGCATCCACCATTAGTCAGAGTTGTACCATAATTTAGAAATTGCCTTCTTTGCCTGCTCGTGAACAATATTTTTCCAACCTATACTCTAGCGTGGTTTTCACTCCATCTATAGTGCGAGAGCTAAAGAAGGCATGAATGTTTTCCCTACCTACATCTAGCCCACGAGGTACTAATCTAAGGGTAGATTATTAAGGAGTTATAATGAGAAATATTTCCATCATATTTCACAACTAAATATGTCATCCACGTTCAAATGAAGACAATGTACCACATATGGAGTCCAAAACATAGTTCCATATTTGTCCATAAGAAGCCTCTCAGTAATCACGCAAACAACATTATTTGTAATGAATTGAACCACATTTTGTGACCACACCTCAATCACAACCTCATCAAATAGATGGAAGAGTGTCTTGCTCAATTTTATCATCTCGGATTCATTGACACTCTTAATTAAAACTATGCCAATGTCACACAAGAAAGTTGATAAGTGTGCGGCCATTCAATTTCCATGTAGAATCCTTTGCAAGAACATCACTCACATCCTATACAATATCCTTCAACAAATCAATATGCAAGGCCTCATATGATGGGGTGGTGAACCCAAAACTTGCAATTGCATCTGCCATATGCTAGAGTTGTACCAAAATTTGGTGATTGCCTTCTTTGTCTGCTTGTGAACAATATTACTCTCTAGCGTGGTTTACACTACATGTGTAGTGCAAGAGCTAAAGAAGGCATGAATGTTTCCCTCCTACCTACATCTAGCCCACGAGATACTACTCCAAGGGTAGATTATTAAGGAGTTATAATGAGAAATATTTTCACCATATTTCACAGTTAAAAATATTAAATATGTTCAAATGAATGTCAAATATAAAATCTACCACAGAGGAGGGTTAGGTTTATTGGTTAGGGTTAGGTTTAGTATTTTTTTAAGTTTTAGGCATTTTTAAGTTTTTTAAACTAGAAACAATATTTCAAATTGTCCCATCATACGAGGCTTTGCGGATTAATTTGTTGAAAAAACAGCCAAAAATTGGCTTGAAAAAAGCGTTTTGGGCCAAGTATAAGAATTAATCATGTCTAAATCGCACGTTCTACTACTATGGTATTTGTCATGTCCCCCTTTTGATCATGATACTATTGAAGAACTTTAGCCTTGTTGGTCTCCCGAGGGCTAAGGAAAAATCAAAAAAAGAAGGGAAACATTTGGGTTTTTAAGAACACTTGTGAAAAAAGCATTTTATTGTTATAAAATTCACTTACGTTGGGACCCTTTGAGGGTCATGGGCACCCAATCCACTTAAATGGATTATAAGAGATGTTCTTTTTATATTTTGAAAAAGGTACTTTATGATTTTCATTTAAGGGGACATTTGAGGGTGATGGGCACTCAAGCGATTAAGCAAAAGCTTAATAAGAAAAGGTCCTAATATTTGAATAATTTCCCTCCCTTTTGGATGCACCCCTTTGGCGAAAGGCTATAAAGGTAAAGGGAGGATCTTGTGGAGAGGTTCATGCTATTTTTTATAATTGATTTCGTCAAGTCTTAAGCACGAAAAGCTGGACTTTGCTTTGAAGACAGAATCCCGTCAAGATTGTTTGGAACAAGGATGAAAACCCTTGATTTCAGACCTAGGGCAACTTAACAAAGAGGTTGTATTGGACTACATTGGCAGCAAAAGGGTGTTATCAACACCATTTATCTATTTGCAAGTGGGGCGAACAGGTTGGTGGACTGTAAGAGCTGATTAGGAGCTGGTTTAAGGCAAATAGCTCCTAAAAAGTGCAGTGATCTACTTTTGAGGGGTAGCGAACCCATCTTGTGTTGGAGCGAAGGTCTTGGAGGGCCTATTGAGGCCTTTTGGTGGGTGTGGAACAACGACACAATATTCTGCTATTTTCGTAATCATTTTCCAGCAAATAATACTTTGAAAATTTCAATTTGTGGATCCTATTGTGGCTGGAAATTGTGTAATTTTTCCCATAATTTTCAAAATTATTAAATAATATTTTGTGGTAATTTTGGCCTCTTTACAGCTTTCTGAATTTTATTACAGCAGTGTGGGTTTTCATAAAAATCAGAAAATAAATTAATTGCTAGGGTTTGTGAAGAAATCCTTATTTTTAGTTGGCAGAACCGAAAGGGACATTTCAGTATTGTTTGGTTTCAATAGCTATCCATCCATCTCTACCACCATACTCTCTAAAATTTAAATACCTCCTCACTCCTAATTTACAATTCTCTCCTGCAGCACTTGTATACAAAATTGTTACAGCCCTGAGATGAGTGCAGGCAAGATTAATTTGAGGATCCTTGTCAGTCTTTCATGTCCAGGCTATTACATACTATGATAGGACCGTTTTTCACTGGTCTGCCAAAGTTGGCTTTTCCCCCACAATTTGCACGCAGGAAACATATGGTGCAAACATAAAAAAACAAAACATGTTTAATACTTTCAATCTTAAAAACTACTTGTACGATCATCATGTATCCCTTTTGTCCCTTTACGTATGGATATTACTTTATGGAAAATGTTGGGGCTGTAAGTTGAAATCTTCCAGATATTTCCTCTTCAAATTGATTGGCAAACAGAAGTTGTCAATCAAACATTCATCAATGCCTTGTGGATTCACTACCAAGAAAATAAACAATGGTACAAGTACTTGCATGTGTTCAGCAGAGCAACAATAGCGATGGTTGATAGCATGTGTCACCGACTTCTCTCCATTCGAGGATTGCTACGGTTTGTACCCAATATCATCTTATGACTTGCCATAAAATTTTCCTTTTACTCAAACATCAAAGAGTAAAAAGAATAGGAAAAAGCAACAATTTTCATAAATCATTGGTGAAAATTGATGGCAAAGTCCAAAATGTCTTGACAAATAGACAACAAAAGTATTAACAAATACATGACAGGCACCACTCTCCTCATCATTTATTTGCTATAGAATTCATTTGAATATTCCAAACTGTTTGGGCATTTGTAATGTCGCAAATGTCAGCAAGCACAAGCTCTATGAACCATCATATTTGGACAATCCAAATTTCCAAATTATGAACTTCCACTAGCTGAAGATAAGCTTGCAAATACCGAAACTCAAGTTACCAGGAAGCAGAAAGCAACTGCAAATCTTGTAAGGCATAAAGGCAGATTAGTTTCCATGCAAAGCGGATCTCTTCCTCCAAATTTGAGCAATTGTTTCTCATCTAGAGAAATTTCATCCAAGCAGGGAGGAAATGGTGAAGGACGATAAATTTCATTTGGAAGTCACTGATATGCTTTCCACATTCTCAACAATAAAATTATATAGCATTTGACATCTTATGATTAATTAGTAATAATACCAATATAATAAGGATTAAAATATTCTAAACATTGAACTACTATTAATTTGGAGGAAGCCTATGAAAATCAAAGGTAAAGACATGACATGTATATTTATTCTTCCTTTGAAAGAGTTTTAAATACTTCTTAATGTTCCTCGCAAAATTTCAGTGCATTTCTCTACAAAAAAATCAGTATAAAATTTCTTCTTCTCACATTGCAGGTTTGACACATTACTTTTATAACATCTGAGACAGGAACCACGAATTTCACTTGTGTACCATCTTTGTCATCTATATGACCGTGAACCTCTATTGCAGTGTATATTGACATTCCATGTAGATTTACAAAGAGAACAGGTGAAAGGGGCACTGAAAATTAAAGAAGAAACTGAATTCCTAGAAAAAACGCCCCTGCTAATTTCTAGAGGACACTTAAAGAATTGTGAGGCTAAATTCAGAGGCGCAATCTCATATTCAACAGGGAGGATCACAGTGTTTTCTATCTGCGGGAACATCACCATCAAGAAGTGAGCAAGGATTAATCAGGTGAACAATAATAATGAAAAAATTGTATGTCCTAATTTTTAATGTTTATGCACATGGAATGCTATTGAGGCGAACAAACGACATGTTTTTTACCCAGGTTTTGTAACTACAAGGTTTGCTAGATACATTCTGAACTGGTTAAATTCTCTAAAGATTTGGAGTTTAGCCGAAATTGTACCAAGATAGTCCAAATCTGGTAACTACGATTATGAGAGAAGATTGAACTTATCAGTTTTCTGGGAAATTTTAAATCCCAATTTACTCTACCAAACCTGGGGAGTTCATTTCTGAATTGCAGCATATATTGGACCCAATGATTGCAAATCTGCCACCACTGATTGTAATTTTCTAATCATTTTAATGCTGATTTCTTGTGTTGCATACAAGTCATTATAGAATATACATAGAAGAATACAAACAAAGAAAATGTCATTTGTATTTTTAAAATAGAAATGTTTCTATTGACGTAATGCCTTTCAAACTATTTGAACATATTCAACCTGCCCTTTCAGATTCAAGTTCTCCTGCAGACATAATAACTGGTTCAATCCCCATTGCTCTAAAGATAAGTTCTGTCTGGAATGATTTCCCTTGGCCCTTGCCTCCCCAAACACCTGCACAGATAAAAGGAAAATATAATATTTAAACCAGGTGCCACTCAATGATCCTATAAACTGCCAACCAATCTTATTAAAATTTTCATACACTGGTGTAGTAAGTGTTCAAATAATGAATTCATTCATGTATAAGAATAACCACATTTTAGTATGGTGTTTGAATGCCACTTTGAAATATAAGGAAAAAAAGAAGCACAAGGGCTCGAAAATGAAACTTTAAATATAAGGGAGAAATGGCTATAGAGTAGGTAATGCACCAAACGCAACACAAAAGCATGTAACTTGGTACTAGAACTAATGTTGGCATCCATAGAAAGCACACTTAACCATAATGACAATAGAGAAGCCAGATTGTAAAAGCTATGTTAACATTTTGTGGATCCCTATAGATGGTTAATATATCATTGCATGACATGTATGTTTCCCTTCTCTAGTAGGAGGAAGAACCCAAGAGGCCAAGCAAGCCTAGATGGCTATAAAAAGAGATTGATGCCTTATCTCTTCATCTTCCCTAGGCATCGATGTGGTTCATATTAAAAGACCGTTTTTCTCCTCCATTATATCAGTATCTCTATTGATCGGCTCTCTCCATTCAAATACTCATTGCATACCCCTCCTCACCTTCTTCCCCCAAATGAGGCAATTGATAGAGTTTTCAAAGAAGATGTATGCCAACAATAATTTGAAGTCACTTGGCTTTCTATGTTGAGCATTTCTTCCAAACTATGGTTGGCACCATCAATTGGCCTGATTATCTCCAACATCATTGGCCACATGGTCTAAGGATTCCCCTTGGCTAGCTAAGGGTGTACTCCAACTAGTTAAAAGTTTATACACACCACCATATTTTGCGTGGCGATAGGATTTTTTAGCTTTGTTCCCTCTAGGAAGTGGTAAATGAGGATCACAAGCATCGTAGCTACTAAAAGTTTAGGGAAAGGTATCATTGTCTATATAGTCTATGGAAGTTCTTTGTCTACTTTATTCTACTATCTTGATCAAAGGTGCATGACCCTTTTCCTTTGAGATGTTAAATTTTGTGCATTGGACTTTGCAAGGGACCCCAAAGATAAATAGGTTGATTAGCTCCTTTCAGCGAATCATAAACATTAGATGTGTTAAGTACCCTTAGATACTGCCAACTCCCACAAAAATGGGGATAACTCAATCGAATGAAAGTCATATTTGCATAGTACTAGGAGGTTCATCTGCCGCAAACCTCTCATTCTCATTCTATGCATCATGAAAATTCTTTGCTTTGGCATCAAGGGCCTTCTCATTCCCTTGCATGCAGCCTGGTTCATAGGGATAGACAAGCATTTCTATTATTTTCTCTGGCTCTAGAGGTTCAGTAACCTTGGGTGTTAGGAGAGGTTCTAGGTGGCAAATGTTGCTTCCTCCTAGGATCTTTCAATCCACATTGGTGGAATGATGATATATGTTTGTCTAGCTCAAGCTGTACTACAAACATGTGAAACGAAAGAAAAAAAGCAATAAATTATATTAATATCCATGAATGACCAAAAGTACGACAATGCGACTCGAGAATACATCCAAACACAATAGAAACTGCTACGGTTTGAAGACACTAGGATCAAAGACTAACTATATAAAAAAGAACTAAAGCATTGAAAATAAACGAGGCATAAACCCCAAACAGTAAAGCCCCAACCCATGTGTTTAAGGTACCAATACAAATAGCTATGTGGGGGGGAGCAAGCACCCCCAAAGAGCATAGGCTGATGAAAGTCCGAAAGATTGGATGATAATCCCATCAAACATCTCTAACCATACCAAGGACAAACAATTCATTCGTGTCATTGTCTATCACTATGAAAGGGCCAATGCAGGGTTTGATAATGCTCATCAAGGAATGTCTAAGGTTGTGGGGACCAGACTAGGTCATCCTAGGAGGAAACAAAGCACTCCCCCTAGAATCCCTACTAACATCCAAGGCCCAAGAACTCCGGTGGCAATGAATAAACTCATAATATGGGCTTGTCCCCACGGCCCAAGAAGTAGTCAACAAGTAGATCCATGATGCCAAGAACGAGCATATCCATGATGCTTAGGAGGAACAAATCCATGTCACCAAGAGATAGTGTGATGGGGCACCTTGGCAGTAGTTTTGTGCAAAGATGAAAGATAAGCACAGCGTCACTGACTTACCCCATCAGTGTGTAATGCAACAGTATCAAAAGGGCATTGAGTGTTGCCAACTTTCGTGATGGGTTGAAAGAAAGAGGTGATCAGCATGGGGGCTCTAGGGGCTCCCTGCCAGGACCTACATTGAACAGTGACAGCCTCTAGAAGAAAAAGAGCCAAGTATCATTGGCCCAAGTACCAAAAGAAAAAGGATAAAGAGTCCCCTGAGTCTATGTAAAGATAGTGGTATCTCCACTGGATCTCATAATAAATGGTGCATCTAAAACTGAATTGCTCATCACTCTCCACCCCTTGGAGGGAGCAAAGATGGAAAATCCACTCCCAACATGGACTTTGATGATTAGTCTCAACCTGTAGTTGGTGTGAGCACACCCTAACTGTCCAAGTGGAAACCTCCAGTTGTGAGACTCATGAAACTGGAGATAGTCAAGTCGACAAATGACAACAACCACCCCCACAAGAAATTCTCAGTGTAAGAGGCAAGCTTGAGGCTAAGCGACTGAGAAGCAGAGGTCCAAGTGACCTAGATGTGCTACCTTTAAATATCCTCTTTGACAGCTATAATGATAACCATCTTTAAAAGAAGCCAAGAGGGCCAGCCAAGCATTCCTGTAAAGGAGGTAACCTATCAATAGAGATGATATACCGGAGAAGCAAATTAGTCTCAAAATACCAGCAACATTGGTGTCTATTGGGGCCCAATGATGCAACCATCTCTGATTAACAAAGGGCTAAGTTCAAATACCTCTCACGGCCTAACATTGAATCTCCCATACTTCTGAGTGTGTGAATGTAGAAAGTAACCCTGAAGACAGACTCGAGGCGCAGAGGTTGGGCAAAAAACTCAGCACAGATGATGGACCACAGAACAATCTATGGGTAACAAACTCACCTTGAATCAATACAAGCCCAATCCATGGAGCCCAAACTAGGTCCCCAAATCTGGGACCCATACAAATCCATAGGCTTGATTGTATTAAAGAGGCACATCTTCGAAGGGATATCTTGGAAGTGGATTTGAAAACAATGGCTCTCCAAGATAGAAAGGGAGGCATATCCCTTACAAAGGCATGACTGAGAGGCAAGCTTCATACTAAAAGACAATCTAGAAAATTGGACCTCTGAGTAAGTGTAGGCCGATGTGATATCCAAAGGCTCTTCTTTGTAGAGGAACTGGAACTGAGAAACAAAACGTTTAGAGGTATGGAATATCATGACCTTAGTTTTGCTAAGTTTGACCACAAGCTATTGAAGCTCATAGAAACAAGCAAGGGCATCAAGTTATCTTCGTAAACTATCAACAAATCGAGAGAGTAGAACAACTATAAGAACCTTTCCAAGATTCTATCCAAAAAATTCACAAATTTCTGATTTCTATAGTGCAAACATTTCGTCAAACACTTTGCTTTCTTGTCAAAATCAATGATATTTTCAGCATGGCTGTTTAGATTGGTTTATTGGCAGTTTTGGTAATATAAATCATGCATAAAGACATTTATAAACTCATGGGAAAATAGAGGCAATATATTAAACAATTGCAGCATAAAATATTGAAGAAATTTGAAAGTTCACTTTCCCAACTTGTTGTTTACAGTCCATAGTTGGCATAACCGGTTGGGGCGAGTACTTGCCAAGGGGCCAAAATGCATAACTGACGGTTATTCGACCCGCTTAGTCAAATTACTGACAATAACCGACAAAGGTAAGAAATACTTGAAATTCCCCTAAAGCAGACAGTATATAAATAAAATAAACATTTAAGTATAAGTTTACATTTAGATAAGGATGTCTAGTTTCTTATACTTTAAGTTATATTTTATTTATATACTTTCAAGATGCTTGAGAGTAGTTTCAGACCTCTAGAAGCTATAATGCAAATTCTAGGTTTTGGAGGATCCTATCATATTTCAAACTTAGTCAGATTTCAGGGTTTCAGACTTAGCCATATTTCAGGATTTCAAAATTTCAAGGAGACATCACAGGAGGGATGAAAGTTGCACGAAAGGATGTAGGTATGATAGAATAGTATGAGAAGTTAGAACATCTCTTGCAAAGTGCCACAAGTGGACCCCACCCCATTCCTTGTGCATAGATTACTAGACTTTTTCAATTCCCATAGTTTTCCAGAGAGTAGGGAAGAGAAAAATATAGATTCTTGTAGTTTGTACTTGTATAAGTATCATCGTATTAGTTTTAATCTATGCACAAGGAATGGGGTGGGGTCGACTTGTGGAACTTTGCGAGAGATGTTCTCATTATATTCTATCATACCTACATCCCTTCATGCAGCATTCATTCCTCCTACGATGTCTCCTTGAAATTTTGAAACACTGAAATATGTCTAAGTCTAAAACCCTAAAATCTGACTAAGTCTGAAATATGATAGGATCCTCCAAAACCTAGAATTTGCATTATAGCTCCTAGAGGTCCAAAACCACTCTCAAACATCCTGAAAGTATATAAATAAAATATAACTTAAAGTATAAGAAACTAGACATACATATCTGTAATGTCCCCTTTTTTCTGAGAGTTGTATCTTTGCAGAGGTTAACCTATTATCTGGTCCTCATAGGTTAACAGGGTGTTCAGGGAACCCCTTTGAGGGTGATATATGGCTCTTCAGCAGACCCTTTCGTGCTTATTTCAGTACTCTTCAACTCGGTGTCCTAGTTTATTTGTGGTGTGCCTTCCGGAGGCCATTCTGGACACTTTGACCCACACTTACTATTTTTAGTAAGTCACTCGGATGTGTTGCTCATATTTACGATTTATAGTAAGTCACTGGTATGGTCAACTAGCAGAGTTTCTATATTTGGCATGATGGTGCAATTATACCCTGGAGTTATATTGGTTAATATTGGTCCTATGCATTTAATATTAATAACGTTAAATAAGAAAGTTAAATTAAATAATTTAGCTTTATGCGTTATTAAAATATTTTAAAAAGGGACTTTATTATAAAGGAGATATAAGTGATTTTAAAGTATACTTTATAATATAAGTTAAAGTGTCATTTTAAAAAGGGGAGATATAAGTGACTTTTAAAGTATGCTTTATATTATAAAGTTGTGCACCAAAATTAAATGAAATGAAATTTAAATGTGAATTCGAGGTGAAGTTGAGAATTATAAAAGGGCATTTGAAGCTCATTTTATTGGAAAAAAAAATGATTATTATTCCTGTTTTGGAGAAATTTGGTGAAGAGCTTCAGCAAGGGTTTGCTGGTTGAAAACCATAGTTTTTTTTTAGGATGAAATCCCTCAAGGGAAATAGCTCGATACAGGCATGAGAGATCTCCCAAGCTAGCTTGCAGACAATTCCATTTCAGGGATTGTGCTTGTGCTTCATCGTTTTACAGGAGAGTTTCATTTTCAAGGGTCTGATGATATCAGGAAATCTGAGTTTAATTCATCATTGACAAAGTAAGGAAATTACAGAGTTTCCAAGAAATTATCAAGAGTTGCCAGGCAAGGGTTTGAGTTTGAAGATATGGCTACACATCTGATTTTCTCTGAATATTATTAGCTGAGTCTTAAAGTTACATCGAATGGTTATGTTCTGAGTTTTATATTAGCTTGTAAGAGGACGTAACAGTTTTGAAAACCCTAAGCGCTAGGTTGCTACAGTTCTTTCTCCAAAATGTGAGCCTTGGCTGTCGAAGCTTGTTCATTCTATAAGAGGACGACTTGACTGGCTGAGGGTATCAATCTGTGCATTTAGGAGAGCTCTGAGTCACTGTTGCTACATTTCC
Source organism: Torreya grandis (assembly GCA_037957365.1). NCBI lineage: Eukaryota > Viridiplantae > Streptophyta > Pinopsida > Cupressales > Taxaceae > Torreya > Torreya grandis. The sequence goes on from JARHVA010000405.1 coordinate 4,174,997, forward strand.
CAAGGCATTCATCATTCTAAGCAAAGCGTGGAGGGTTGAAGGTGAAGTAGCTGTCATTAGAGAGCATTTCTAGGCATCGAATCACAGTTACCACCTAGACCAAGGGACATGCGAGCTGCTACAGGCATTCCCAGACAGTGAGGTGACTGAGCTGAAGATTCACACAAGTTCTGAGCTTTCTTCAACAAGCTTGATGCATCCCTTGACAAGTGGAAAACGCATTTATCCAGCTCTGGAATAAACTGAGTTATTTGGGTCCAATAAACCATTGTTTTTGGGTTGCACAATTGACTCAAATCTGAAGTAATACCTGCTGTACTTTTCTGAGTATTCATTTGTGAAAAATCAGTCCTTTAGTCATTCATTATTAGTCAACAAAGTGAGGGTCTGGTTGAGCAAGAACATCAGATTTTCTATTGTTTATGAGCAGCATTGAATTGTGCTATGATGCTTAAACTGAATATTCAGACCTGCTAAATCTTGCATTAGTTTTGAGTTTTGTGTTGTTGATATGAGATGTTCTTGAGCATTGACTCATCATTGATCACTCTAATTTATTTCAATACATCTATGTTAAAGACTGGTTATAGTATGAATGCAAAGAATGATACAAATAGACAATTTAAGACTCAGAAATAGATAACTGAAGGTCGTATACATATTATCTGGAATCACTGTTAGCTCATGAATGCTTAGTTTGATTAAATTGAAATATCAAACAAACTGAAAATATCAGGCAAAAATCAAAAAATTAAATATCCTATCAAGGGTGGGATATCTCAATATCTAAATGTAAACTTATACTTAAATGTTTACTTTATTTATATTTTATATATTGTCTGCTTCGGGCGAATTTCAAGTATTTTTTGTCTTTGTAAAAAAAATTGCGGTTTTTCGAATTTGGAGGTTTTGAGTGGCAGTTATTCCCCTGGTGGTTTTCCTGGCGAGTAACCGACCAACCGGAAATTACTCACCAGTTATGCCATCTACTTTACACTGTTATGGCAGAAGTGAAATATATTCTCATAATGAGAATCTTTACATACCACAAGAGAACCAACATCAAATATAAGTAGCATCCAAGAGTTGGTGCTTCATGCTAAGATATTGTAAATATAAATCCACAAACCTCCAAATACAAGTTGTGTGCTTCACAAGAAAACCCACGACTTCCCCTTTACTCACATCTTCACCATACAAGGAGCAGTCCCACTTCTAATACACATACGCTACCACAAACGACCAGCGATTCCTCTCATGTATGCTATGGTTGGGGTAGCAATCTGCATAAATAAACAAGGCTCCCAACAATGGCGCTAAACCAAGACTAGCACTAGGGTTTAAGGTCCACACTCCATAATATAAGCAACAGCACATCACAAATATCTCCACAATAATCATATAAATTTGTATTTGGATACAAATTTATCAATAATATCTTCCTGCACAAATCTTCACTTGTAGAATGATAAATCTATCTGCTCTAAATCCCTTCAAATCTGAACCAAGTGCACCTGTGAATCCTATATGAATCCACTTGCAAATCAACTAGGGTAGATGTCTCAACACCAAAACCAATTCCCTTAGGGTTTTCGTCCTAGGTTTTGCTCTCACTGAAATCTTCAAATTTTCACAAGAAAATAGAATCAAGCATTCCTTCAAAATGAGCTCAACTCCTCCTTTTAAAGACACTTTTAGGGCCACAAGAGGAAATAAAATAATAATTTCACTTTTCCTTTAATTTCCTCTTCACATAAAAATAATCTTTTTAATTTCTCATTTATGTCTCTCTTGCCTAGCATCCATTTTTATGTGAGCATCAAATAATATTTTCCCTCACCTTTCCAATGAGCTATTACACTTATCTTTTTAATATTCCCAACTTTAGATAACTTAAGCAAATAATTAATTGACTTAAATAATTCACCCAATTTACTAAAAGTACCAAAATGATGCAAATTGCATATTTGACCATACCAAGTTGATCCTGAAGGTTTGGGATGATGATTGATGCCAACTGGGTGACTCGCTATAAATAGATGTGCTCTCAAATAAGTTTGGAGAACACCCTGGGAGTCCGAAAACACTTCTGAAAGTGTCATAATAATCCTTAACATCAACTGAGCTCAATGCCACAAATAAAACCCCATAAATACTGAACCTGCATCCTCCATGAAGTTTGGATTTCTCCCCAACACACCTAAAAGCTTACGGGAAAACTTGGAAACTGGCCAAAAGCTCACAAATCAATATTGCTAAAAATGGGGACATTACAACGTCGTCAGCAAAAAGAAGTATGACTATCACCACATGATGTAAAATGCAAATATTTGCATAGGTATGTTGTCAAAGAAAATCCTCTAACTCATTGATGTAAATGCTAAAGAGGGTCAGTGGGAGAGGGCATCCTTTCTTGACCCCCATAGTAGTGTTCGCAAAGCTAAAAAGACGATGAGAAGTACGAAATTGTCCAACAACTGTGTCATAGAGCCTCCAAGCGATAGTAATGAGAGAATATGGAATGCCTACATCATGCAACTTATGCAAAAGCAGATGTCTCGAAACCGAGTTGAAGACCTTCCAAAAGTATACAAAACATCAAAATACTTTGGAATTCTGATGATGAGCCTCCTCAATAATATGCCGAAGTGTAAAGATGTGGTCAATATTCTAGTATTCTCTCTTGAAGTCCACTTCCCCCCCCTACTCCAAGATTACCTCTCCAAGTGTTCTAAATGCTACATAAGTAAAATCGTGGCATAAATTTTGGCAAAGTATGCCCAATCATAATGGTGTTGTAGTTGCTAGGGTTGGAGCTATCCCCGGACTTATGAATGGGATGGATTATGTGTTGGCACCAAAAACGAGTAAAACCCAAGAAAGCAACCTCATTTAAGAGTTTTATCAAACAGGAGGCAAGGGAATCCACACCATATTTGAGGAACTTACCCTAGAGACACTTGTAATCCGTTGTTTTGCTAGTACACAACTTCTGAATAGCCCTCCTAACTGTACCTACAAATCAAATAGTGGAAGATGGTGGTGGAATGGAGACAACAACAAGCTGGTTTTGGGAAGTAGTAAAGAGAACTAACATGGAAACCCGTGCATGTGAGTCGATGTCAAAAGTGGGGGTTTTCCTCAAGAGGAGAGTACACCAAAAGGTCTTAGGGGAATGGTGGAAGGCAGCAAGGACAGCAAGTCATCGAGACATAAGAAATGTTTCTTTTGTTAGAGAAGACATCGATAATCTCTACAAGTGGAGGGTATGGAGGGAGGGTCCTAGGCTAGGGCAAAATGAAATCACCGATGTAAGGATTTAGATTCATCATCGTACCTGCGGTTCATCGGGTAGGACCATGGGGACGAGGTGACCTATCGTAGTACACAGTGTGCGAACAGGGGTCAAGGGTCGTGTCCTAGAGGGCTTGACGTAATACCTCAAACATGGACTCTGCAGTAGAAAGAGGAACAAAATACTATCTGACCATAAGTTGGGAGAGTCGAGCGACATAGTCAGTAGTTTAATCGTCATCAAATTGGATCCTAGTGTGGCAAGTATTGTGGGGGATGGTAGGAAGCGATGCGGATGATATGGAGGGTGAAAGTAAAGGCAAGGCAATCAACAAGTGGGAGTTGATGGGAAATCAGGAAATCCCAAGTGTGTGGGATGGAGGATTTGCAAGTGAACATAATCCATGGAGTGTGGGGTAGGGGCAGGGGGGGCAACAAGTGAATCTACTAGAATAAAGGAAACAAGGAAGTCCGTTGAGAATGTGGAAACTTTGTGATTCCCCCATCTGGAGAACGTGCCTCCCATAGGTTGTGACCATAGTATTTCCATTTGATGATTCTCTCTGTAAATCAAATTCCTCAAGATCCAACTCCTGAAAGCATAACTTGTCATGTGAAAGCTAATTAATATGTGTCTAGTGGGTACAAATACAAGCATTGAAGTCCCCCAGAAGAATAACGACCACTAAGGAATAATGGGAAATCTCTGGATAAAGGTGAAGGTATAGGTCCCATCAACATGCACAACGAAGAGCAATGAAGCAAGGTGGAAGTAACATATTGCAATGAAGACATCATAGATAGGAGGTGGGCCTCTCTGAACATGCAACCACGTGAATTTGGAATGGTTATAAGAATTTACCAATCATACTCTAGATTCGAGGGTGCCACAAATGAGGCAAGCCAATCCACTTGAACCACGGACACCACCTGATCAATGAGTCTCACGCTAACAGGGCAAGAACCAAAATTAACCTATAACTAGAGGGAGTGCCTACTTTCAGCTCTCATGGGTTTTAGTAAGGAAGATGAGATCTTGCACTACAATCACATCCTCAAAGGTACCCAGAGAAGACCACAAAGCACCCTTACAGTTCCAAAAATTAATGGAGATGCCACTATCACCATCTAAGACCCCAATGTGTCATCATTTGGATGCTAAAGAACGTGACCACACTAGGGATAGAGAACCACAAATCACATCCCTACAATTTCTAATGGCCACCCATTTGTTTTCTTTCCTAGTAGCGACAACCAAGGCCCAAGTTTTTTGAAACCCCTCTACTTGGCATCTAGTGAGATCAGCATTTAAGTTGACTTTATTGGAGAGGAAAAAGAGTTGCCTTTTAGATTTCAAAGCTCTTAAACGATATTCTACTGATTGTAACATGATAATAAGAGTGTTATCCAACACTATCCATGCTTGGTTGAGAGAGATGCCATTCAAGTCTAGGGACTCCTGTAAAAAGGTTTTCCCTACTTGCAAGGGATCAGTACATTCCAGTCTTGGTCTCTAACTGTGATTATCCAACTCCTTGTTTCAATGATGGGTCTTTCTCTCACATGGATAATTGTATACTGATCATATGGTTGGGGTTTAACCACACACCCTTTCAATTTAACCCCTTTAGCTATGTTCACATTGTTTTAGTGCTTGATTCACTTACTTTTTAGAAGCTAGTCTTCTTTTTACCATAGTATTTGTTTGTTGTGACAAAATGTACTTTCAAGTCCCATTGACCTATGTTGGGCATTTGTGGACATTAAAATAATTAATTTCTTATTGGCCATTAGCACTCCATCCATTATTGAATTTCTACCTACAAAGGAGATCAAGCCATAGGATTGGCCTATCCTTTTTAAGTGTTCATGATGGAAGGTTCTTGGACCCTCTTTGAGGGCTGACTAGGGGTCCCAAAGCAAATCTATTCTCTTTGGAATACTTATAAACTGCATTTGTTGAATTTGAAGGCCGAGCTCCTTCTAAGACCAGATGCTATCAAAGGGGGTTACTAAGTAAATTTTCCATTGACTGCAAGTAAAATTAACCATGGCTTTTAGCATGTCATGGATAGCATTTGAGGTAGATTTACTTTTGTTTTGAAAAAAGGGGTCAAAATACACATATTAAGAAGATACAATTACAATTACAATTACAAAAACCAAACTCTTGCTTATGATGACCCTGGAGCTGCGATCATCTCGGATGATAAAAAAACAGAAATTGCTAAAAATCAACAAATCAGAGAGTATAGATGATAAATCTTTGTAAAGAGAAACTCTATATCTGAAAACAAAAATTCATGAGCAATGAGCATAGAAAGAATTCAATTAGTGCAACTCAAAATGTCAAGACATCTAAACATAAACCAAAACAAATACGAAAAGTAATATGACTATCTAAAGTAGTTTTTGGCAATCTGTAGACACCTAAATTTGGCACAAGACCTTTATTCCCAATGTGTTATCCCTAATTTACTTTATTTAGCAAACTTGTATGTTTTACCCTATTTCTAAGACAATCCAAAACCCACATAGGTTTACACTTGCTCCATTGAGCCTATAAAAGACCTCAACACTTATCAAAAAAGTATTTTTAAAACATTTGGACTATCACACACCTATTAGCCAGCCCTGCCTCAAAAACAAAGCCTAACTGTTCTCAAGAACAAACCCGTGTATTGTGTGGGTCTGTCTAGGACAAACCCACGCACTATACAAGTTTATCCCCTTTAGCTATGCAGACCCATTTGCACTTTTCCATTGATCATGCACCTTAAACTTCGACTTCTACATTTCTATAGTCAGCTAGCATGCATAAGTTATCCTAGATCAACCTATATATAAAAGGTCTTGTCAAACCATTTTAGAGGATGAAAACAAGAGAATAGAGAGAGCTACACATATCACACCTTAAATCTAACAGGCGTAGAGCAAAGCATAAAATCCTTCATCCTTGCGACAATGTCATTCTATCTTAGTCTCTCATCATTTCCCTTGTACCAAAGAAGGGTATTAGACTACAATAATTGCATTTGCAGTCCTAGGGAAGAGGAGGTCCAAAACCCTCACTCGAGTTATTTCATCCATAGTTACCAAACTCGGCAAAAAATTGCGATTAATCACTACGCGGACCAGAAAAAGTGTATTTAAACTATTTAATTGCAGTTTTTTCATAGTCAACGCCTGCAAACCAATAAAGCATTGACCAACCCATTTTAAACGTGTTTTTTCGAAAAAGTAAGAAAAAATCGCAAGTATTAAAAAATCACGAATAAAACGTGATTTAATCACGATTCACACTAAACCGATGCTTTTTTCAACTATAAGTGCAGGCAACAAGGAGAAACATCAAAAAGTGCAGGTTTTTTAAGATTTTTTAAGAGCAAGAAGAATTTTGAGTTTCAAGGAGTCGAGGACAACATCAACGGAGAGCGAACTTAGCATAGAGAATCTTCAAGCTTCAAAGGTTCGAGAATCTTCAGGCTTCAGCATCAGATGGAGAGTCTTCAATAGCCCATCTAATTTCTAAGTTCATTTTTTTTAATATATTATTGTAATATGTAAATAAAAATTATAAAATTTTAAAAATCCCTAACCCTAACCCTAGTTCATTTTTTATTTATATTTTAAAATGTAAATACCTATAAAAATTATAAAAATACCTAACTTAATAAAAAAATTAAAATTTAAAAAAATACCTAACCCTAACCCTACTAACCCTAATCTAAGTTCATTTTTTTATATTTTTAAATTGTAAATAAAACTTATAAAAATAAAAAATATCTTATCCTAGCCCTAGCCCTAAACCTAACAATTCAATTTTTTATATATTTTTTAAAATGTAAAATTAATTAACTAAAAAAATAAAAAAAACCTAACCCTAAAGGCTAACCCTAATCTAAGTTCATTTTTTATATATTTTTAAAATTGTAAATAAAAATTATAAAAAAATTAACCCTAGCCCTAACCCTAACCCTAACAGTTCATTTTTTATATATTTTTTAAAACGTAAAATTAAATAACTAAAAAAATACCTAACCCTAAAGGCTAACCCTAACCTAAGTTCAATTTTTTATATATTTTTCAAATTGTAATTAAAAACTATAAAAATAAAAAAAATACCTTTATTTTATATATTTTTAAAATGTAAAAAAACTTTTAAAAAAACTAACCCTAAACCTAACCCTAACCTAAATTTAGTTTTTTTATAAATTTTTTAAAATGTAAATTAAAAAAAGAAAAACCTAACCCTAACCCTGACTTGTAAATAAAAAATAAAAAAATACCTAACCCTAACCCTAACTGTACGGTTAGCGTTAAGGTTTTTTATTATAAATAAGAATGTATGGTTTGGTTAGGGTTTCTAATTATAAATTAAAACTTAAACCTAACCCTAAATATTAATTTTTTTATATGATTATTTTTATGGTTGTTAGGAATTACTATTTTTTTTAAATATTAATTTTTTTAGCTTTTAATTAATAAAAAAATATATAAAAATTATTAAAAAACAATATTTTATTCTAAGGAATATTGTAATTTGTTAATAAATTTCAATATAATGTTTTTGTATGATTTTATTATGTATGTATTTATTACTAACGATTGTAGGAACGCAAAACAATAATAAAAAAATAAAACCAAACAAAGCATCTCTAAATCACATTCTTTTATATGCTTCTCTTTTTGTTTTTCTGGGATCTATCGTTCAATTGTAAATACGGCATGGGGGGTTCACAGTGTCAGATAGGTACCGTGCCTATGAGCTTTGAACCACCCCTTATGAGCAAGTATTCCATTAGACAGAACCAAGACCTTTCACATACCATTTCTTTCAATGTCATTCTATTCTCACGTATCACTCTGCTCTTATGTACATCTCTCTTCCACGTACAATCATTCTTTCACATACCTTCGGATATATAAAAAGATGAGGTATATAGGAAGGTTTGGTATATCGAAAGAATTGTTCCTATCAAGTAGTGGTTTGATTATTGGAGATTTAGGCATATCAAAAAGCAAAAGTGATAAGGGTTTCTTCTAGGAGTGAAGGAAAAACTAAACACCTTCAAAATATTTTAGCACCTAAACAAACATTTTTATGCCACTACAGATATGATCATCATGCCAGGTGTTAAATATTTTGCATGGAACTACAACACCAAAGACAAGCCAGACAACACAAACAAGATGAAATGCAACTGTGGACATATATACAAATGGAAGCATATACCGCTTCAAGTGGCATTTGACGCTAAAATGAGGGCACGAAATTACACCTTGCACTAATGCATGCCCTAAAGATGTCACCAATCAAGTTATAGCAGCATTCAAAAGATATTCAGATTTGAAGGCACAAAAGGCAACAACAGATACGGAAGTAGGTTCTAACTCTTCAGATGCAAGGGTTGATGAAGAATATGATGACATCCCTGGGCCATCAACAGAACGTGAAAAGGGGAAGGAGAGGTCTCATGTGGCACCTCTATTAGTATCTCATGAGCCAAAAAACATGTGGGGGAAACATTCATGCCTTCTTTAGCTTCCGCACTACACCTAAAGCGCAAACCACACTAGAAAGTACAGGCTAAAAAAAACTATGCATGAGCAAGCAAAAAAGGCAATCTCTAACTTTTGATACTCTTCCAACTTGTCATTTAATGCAGTGAGATCTCCATACTGGCAAAGTATGGTGGATGCAATTGCAATTGCAAGTCTAGGGTTCTCAACACCATCATACGAGGGTTTGTAGACGAATTTGTTGAAAGATGTCGTACAGAATGTGAGTGATACCCTTGTAGAACATCGCAAAGAATGGACACAGTCGAGATGCACTATTATGTCAAATGGATGGATGGATGGATAGAAGGAATCGCATGCTTATCAACTTCCTTGTGTCATGTAACATTAGCAATGCATTTCATAAGTGTCAATGCATCTGATCAAATAAAATTGGGTGAGGCAGTGTCATCTATTTGATGAAGTTGTAATTGAGGTGGGGCCAGAAAATATGGTCCAAATCATTACTGATAATGCTACTGTTTGTGTGGCCGCTAGAAGGCTTTTTATGGAAAAATATGCAACTCTCTTTTGGACTCCATGTGAGGCACATTGTCTTGTTTGATTTTGGAGGACATAGGCAAAATTCCATGGGTGAAAGAGGTTTTGTAAAAGGCCCACACAATCACGAAGTTCATATACAATCACACAAGGGTTCTTAGTATGATGCGATCATTCATGGATGGCAAAGAACTTCTTCGGCCAGGAGTGACAAGGTTTGCAACCCACTTCCTTGCCTTGTATACTCTTTTCTAACAACGAATGAATTTAAAATGAATGTTCATTTCAAGTGAGTGAATAAAATGTTCTTTTGCAAAACATATGGATGGCAGAATGGTGAATGACTATATTTTCTCACTGTCTTTTTGGGAAGAGACAGAGAAAATTATTTTATTCTCCAAGCCTCTAGTTCGAGTTTTAAGACTTGTCGATGGGGATAAACCCCTCATGGGTTATTTGTATGAAGCAATGGATAAGGCAAAAGAAGCTATTAGGGGCAGATTGGAGAATAACGAGACAAAGTACATGCCATCATGGAAGATAGTTGATAATAGATGGAATCGACAAATGCATTCTCCCTTCCATGCAGTTGTTACTTCTTCAATCCAAAATTATTTTATAGTACCTCATTTCGAGATAATGCAGAGGTCATAGAGGGCCTATTTAAGTGCATGGAAAGAATGTTTCCTAGTAAGCAAGAGTTTGAAAAAGCCATAGGAGAGTTGCCAATGTACAAGCAGGAAAGAGGTTTTTTCTATAATAAGGCAGCCGTCACAGAAAAGAAGACCTTCAACCAAGTAGATGAATTTTTTTCATACGTACAATTAAAGTGTTAAATTTTGACTGGATTGTACAACTGGTAACAAATTTCTTTTTTGCAGCACAATGGTGGGATTTCTTTGGCAAAAAAACCAAACACCTTCGAAAGATGGTGATGCGCGTTTTGAGCCAACCATATAGTTCATCCGCTTGCGAGCACAATTGGAGTGTGTTCAAGCATATACACTCAAAAAAGTACAATCGACTCACTCAAGAACGGATGAATGATTTGACATTTGTCCACCACAATCTTCCCCTAAAGATGAAGAAAGCTCAAAGTTAATAAATTTTGCATTTTTTATTTTCAATTCATTTGAAAAGCTTATTTATATTCTTGCAACTTGTAAAATATTATTCGCATAAATCATTAACATATGCATTGTTTTGTATAATGTTAAGTACCATCGAGGAACATCATCCGATCAACTTTGATGAGATCGATTCAGATTTCGAATGGCTCGAAAATAATGAAGAGCCTCTTTTTGAGGATTTTGACTTCCACGTTATAGATGACGTTGGGATTGACACAGAAGCCATTTCTCAAATTAGGAAGGGCAAGAACCCTGAAAATATGTTGAAGTGTAGACCTGTTAAACCATAGTCTACGTGCTACCATTTGTTTCCTCGTCTTTTATTGTTTCATTATGACAATAGTATGCATTTTGAAATGCAAATGTAATGAAATTTGAATATTTCAAAAAAGTAATGAAAGAAAACAGTTGACTGATTTGGATGGCATACAATCTCATTTATCTTTCATGAATGGCGTAATTGTATGATGTATCTATTCTCTATGCAATTGAAATGCCTAATATGTATCTTGATGCAATGGAAATGCATTTAAATTTTTTTTTAAAATAGTTTTTTCTTTTTTCTGCATTTTGCTAGCGTTTTAAGTTTTCTGATTTTTTTTTATTAATCACGATTTTTTCAAAAACACTTCCACTTTTGAAAAAATGGTTTTTTCCTCGGACAATTAATGCTACTATGATTTCATCAACATACAAAACTACATGGAGGTCTAATTCTGTGCATGCAGGTTATGTAGTTTGCAATGTTGCCTTGGTGGTTGCCCGATTCCATTACTTTTTTTTTTTAGTGCTAAGCAAGATGAAGGAGACTCTTTTATTTTGCACAATTTTCTTCATAGATCAACGAAGCGAAGGTATAGGCGTAACAAGAAGGCAACAATGCACAAGTGATAGAAAAACCAACTTCTAAAACCCTACCAAGGCAAACACAACCATAGGTAGACAAACACAACCAAGACGGGGCTGTCACAGTCAAGTTGTTACGGGACACATGTCCAATGTACAAGTATGTCCAAAAGTAGCACATAAATTCTAGATTTCAAGAGCAAGTTGCATACAGTCAGTACAGTTAGTCTACAGTCTCAAATTTCCAAAACAACAATGTGATCAATCCTTATCCTTTTGTCATTTAAATTGCTTAGCTTAGTTTCATTGTGACACTTGGGCTTGGTTTCTCTTCAAAGCCTATTAGATAGATCTAAATTTTGTACTTTCATTCATGTGTGCTTGTATCTATTTCATTGCAACTAGTTTACTCTTAATTTTGTATAAAACTAGAATTAGGGTCAACACAATCATTGTGACCCATATTTAGAAAGATTTTAATAGAAGTCTTTGTTCCCATGCCACTATCAAAATTGTAAACCAAAATAGGGTTTCCCCCATAAAGTGCAAACATATGCACATAAAACTAAGATAAATTTTGGGGAAGCATTGTCATGTCCCCTTTTCGGGATATTTTATGAATTCTATAATTTATTGCAAACCCTAGATAAAAATCAGTTTTTTTATTTTCCAACAACAAACCCTAGCTGAATTGAACCCTTCAAAAATAGCATACATATCTTACATAAATCTATGTAAAATGCACCGATAGATATCATTCTTGAGGCAAGTCACTATCGGTGCATTTTACATAGATTTATCTAAGATATGTGTGCTAGTTTATAAATATGATGCAATAAGAATATATCTTGCTTATAATTAGTTATGGTTATTTGTATATTATATATTTATTTATTATGATATGGTAATATTTTTTATGATAATTTATTTTTACAATTCATTGTTATGATATGATTATTTACGAATATAATAATGTGGTAAAATCTGTACATTACCTACAAGTTAGTTATGATTATCTAATTATTTATAAATATGATGCAATAAAATTTATATATTCCCTACAAGTTAGTTATGATTATCTAATTATTTATAAATGTGATGCAGTAAAATTTATATATTACCCATAGATTATTTATTATGTGGTAATATGATTATTTATTTATTATTTATGATGTTATAATAAAATGCAACCGGTCAAGTGGAAATCAATTTCACATTAAAAGCAATGAGGAAAGTTGTACAGGGAAAACAATGAGATAAGAAGTAATCTTTAAAACATTAATGTCAAAAAAAATTATCTTATTTACGTAATATGGAATGACAATTCAAATTTACCCCTTTTTCACTCTTCTTTACTTTTTATTTCGCTCACTTTACTCTACATTTTTGTTTGTTTTTTGTTTGAATTTATTTGTATTTATATGTTTTTTATTTTTTAAACCGTTATGTCGGTTATTTTATTTTTTTATTTAATTATGTCAGCTTTAATATAATTAAATTATTTTATTTTTTACTTTATAATGTTGGCTTTCAAATAATTAAACGCTAACATTCTCATGCCATTACATCTCCCAGCCACCTCCCACGGATGCCATTGTAAGAACACCTATTGGTGTAATTAGGATAAACCCAACGCACCAATTGGAGTTTTCAACAAACAAGTTTTGCCCTTCAAAAATATGAAATTGCCCTCAAACCCTAAGTGTCCCAATCTGAAATATTTAATTTATTTTATGGTTTATTTATCATGCAAAAACACTTCATGGAACCTTCATAAATGGCACCAAAATGACTAAATAAATATGCAAATTTTATTATGAATTTTCTGAATATATTTGAAGTCCAAATGTCCTCCAAAACTCTCACAAAAATCAAAAATAAATTCAAGAATAATATATAACATTCATAATATTATTTGGGCACAAAATAACGCTCCAAACCCTAAAAAATCAGCTCCAAACCAAGTCGACCTAGCTGAAATAATTTGGCAATAAATTCACAAACACTAGGAGAGGGTTATTCCCTTGTAATGCAGCCCTTAACGGGGTCTTCAACACAAGTGGCTAAGTCACCACCCTCTAGAGCTCACCAAAAACCTATAAATGGCTTCCAATAGCAAGCCACACAACCACACTTGCCGAAGCAAGTCGCCACCCTAGGAGAGGGTCAAATCACCGAATCACTAAATCTAAAATGAAATTACAGTGCCTGAAAGTAGTGGTGCCCTGAATAGGAGTGGAGGTTTTCGTCTCCAAACCCTTGTGTCCTTGAAGGTTTTCGTCTTCAAGTCACCTAGCCAAGTGTTTCATGCTTTAGCCTCAAAATTAAATATCATAAATTCATGGTAACCTTTCAAAAGATCATCATACCACCTTTTATACCAAATCCTCCCACAAGTCCTCCCTAAAAAGGAGCACACCACTTGGGTGGAGAGTTAAAGTGAATTTAAAGTATATTTTCCCTTTTCTTCATTAAAGGTTAAGCTAACCCTTTCTCACAAGTTACTTTTTAAGTTATAATATAAAAAGATATATAAAAAAGGTATCTTTTATAACGTAAAATTAGAACCAATGTTTCCCTTTTACCCTTTCTTCCCTTAGCCTAGGGAAAACACCAAAGAACTAGGCTAAAGGTCATGTCCGTGCTTAGGCCAAAAACGGGGACATGACAAGCATTCACATGAATCTGAGAAGGTCCAGCAATGCTTTCCATAGTATCCTAAGCCCACACATGATCAGGACCATGGGGTTACGGGCAAACACAGAAACACTGTTCATCTCCCTGAACTGTTGCAGGAACCGAGCTCTCAAGTTGATTGGACTGCCACTTAGAGCGGAATTAAATAATTTCCCTCTCCTGCATCATTTACATGGCACGCTTCATAGCATTCTTAGAAGCCAAAATCTCCGTTATGGCCAAAATGTGCTGCTCCTGCTGATCCATTTCTGCTACTGCTACTTTGTCTGGTTGTCAAGAAGCTGCACAAAGCATTGCTCCAGAGTAGGACTACTGAACCTTTCTCAACAATTTTCTTGGAAAGGCCTTAAATACTTTTCTCAACAATCTGATTAGATTTAATAAGCAAGGAATCTCTCAGAACAACATCATATCGCGGGGTTGAGTGTTCACTTTGGCTATGTGATCCAGTTGGATTAACATGAGGGTTTTGAGAAGTAGGTGGACCCATTGTCCAGACTCCAACATATGGGGGTGGATTCATGGGGAGTGTGAACATGTCCAAAATGGGAAGATGAGGAACTGCTACAAGGATGACAAGCAGAATGGGGTATCCTGGTTCTGCTAGGTGTAGAAGATGAGGGTCTTCTCGTTTTGGTTAAATGGCTGCTAAATTTCTCCATATTCTACACATGCCTAACGTTTTGCAGGCGTAGGAGGAAGTTCAGCCTGCCAAAAGGGGCTTGGGGAAGCTGGAAAGCACCAACAGCAGAAGTATTATGAGCAGTTATACATATATGAGAGTTGCATATACCTGCAACTTGGGAAGGTGCAAAATGGGCCATTGAGGGAGCCAAAGGGGCTTCATTCTCATCGATTTTGATAGCAGAATGGACAACTTGTTTCAGCTGAGGCTTCATGTTGACTCTACCATGTTCATTATAATGGTAGGTCTGCATATTGCTGATCTTGACACACCTTTGATAAACCCTAATGTATTTTTGTTTAGCCCCAATCATAATTTGCTTGGTTCTAGGTCTAACAGCACTGCACAATTGTATCTTCTTTGTGTCACATTTACAATTGCAAAAGACGGGGATCATTTTTATAGTCATTCCCAGGAGTATGGAGCTTCTCGTGGAAGGCATATTTAGCTCTATAATGAACAATAAAATTATTTGAATACTGGCGATAAGAATTCTTGATATGTTCTTCATATTGAAGAGAAACTACCATAGTTAAAATAAAATCCATTATCCATTATTAGAAAGTCGCGATATGATTGTTACTTACAAAGGCTACACCATATATGATGATCATGCATATTATTCTTGACTTGCAATGATATCCCTTTGTAATTTATCCACCAATAGCATGTCATACCAGGGAGGTTTGGAAGGAGGATGGGAAAAAGTAATAACCAAGCCTTGCACGATTTTGCATAGCGTTGAAGCTTGAAGTCTTTTACTAGACCTTCTGAAGAGAACCTGACACTTACAACTTTACTTTCCACAATTCATTTCCATAAAATGCATGTCCACAAGTTGGGTCCCAAAGCTAACAATGGATGTTGTTCCCTCATACCAGCTACCTCGATTACAGTTCCATGTGTAATTATCAAATCATGCATAAGCCTAAACATGTCAAAATGCTCTCAACACTATATGTATATCATAATAATAACAAAAAAGTACAATACAAGAAGTAAATATTAAATGTTTTGAGCTCCCTGACTGGTTGCACCAACATTCAAATCAGGTCAAATACATGGCCTTGAAAATATACAGCACATTAGAATCAAGATACAATCACATGACATGAAATATGTCTATATTCAGAGTGATAAAAAATAAATAAGGCATCGTCAATTGAGGCACTGCAATATCTTCCTCTAAATTAACAATATAGAGAAGTTTCCTGATTGAAATAATGAATGTAAGTAAAATATATTACAGTCATTGAGACATTACTAATGCATACTTAAAAAGGAATTGAAAGATGTTCAAACTAAACTCTTACCCAAAATCAATGGAATTGCAATATCCATAAGATGTGCCATGTAATTTTTCACAATATGTAACACTACAAAAACAAAAAAAACAAAAATATGTTAATCAGTCATTAGATAGACAGTGAATTCCTTTAATCAACAATGAAATTCAATAAAATATTTTTAAGGCAATGAGACAACTAGGTTCATTAGGCTTGTGCAAACCTTGCAAAGAATAGAGTAAATCTTCCATTTCCTGAATGCATGAAGAAGGATCCACAAAAGAAAAGATATGACCAGAATCGACTGTGTGGAAAACAGTGTATTGTTTTCACCATTTTTTATCGAAACGTTCTTCTAAAGGTAACTTTCCTATATTGAACATGCTGAGTTTCTAACACAAAATTAAAAAGAAGCATAAAGGCATAGAAGTTGTTATGCGAGTGTCATTCAAGAAAATTCCAAAAGGTCATATATGGGGAACCTAAGGGTAGTATGATTATTGATATTCCATATATTTTTTAGGTTTTCACTAACCTAACAAGAAAATGGTGTTCTGAAGTGCTACAGTGTTTAAAATACTATAAAAGGTTGAGAAAGGAAGTGATAAATTAGGACTCACTAATTGCAACATAGTATTAGGACTAGCTAATTGCAACATAGTACCAATTTACCAAATTAGCTTACATTAATCAAAGTGATTTTATCTCAAGCTAGGCTATCACTACAGGTTCGGCGACAAGGGTTCAACGACTTTGTTTTGGAACCCACATACGGTATAGTTTGGATACGTCTGTAATCTATATAGAGAGAGAGACAAAACTAGCCATAGTATCAATTTTATATGCATAAAGTAAAAAAAAAAATAACCAAACACAACTGATAATTGATAATTCAAAACATTAAATGAGCCATGACATGATATATCACATAGGTCTATATTATTTGTTCAAAATGGGAAACTAGTCAATGCTCATAGTCAAACTCAAGAACCCCATGAAAAATCATCATAGTCAGAAATGTTGGAGGATACTCATCTCCTACCACTAGAGACGCGTCTCAGAGATTGGTACTCATCTCAAAGACTTGCATGTCAATATTGATATCAAATACAAATATCAATATAATTACTCTCATCTTTTATCGACATCTAATTTCTTTACTTTAAAAAGTTATTGATGTTTTTCTTACGCAATGTTAGGCTTTATAACATTTGTTCTCTAAATTTTATGCATATGTATGTGTGTGTAGGACATAGTTATGAGGAGAGTGTATGGGTACAGGGAGAGAGATACACCAATTTTCATAAAAATTGGAGATTGGTACTCGGAGACGGCTAATATATATATATATATATATAGACATACATACATACACATATATATATTGCCTAACATCGCATATATATATATATATATATATATATATATATATATATATATATATATATATATAAGAGGAGAGGGTTTTATATATATATATATATATATATATGATATAGTTATGAGGAGAGTGTATGGGTATGGGGAGACAGGTGCACCAATTTTTAGAAAAATTGGAGATTGGTACTCGGAGATGGGTATGGGTACAGGGAGACAGGTGCGCCAATTTTCAGAAAAATTGGAGATTGGTACTAGGAGATGGCTAAATATATATATATATATATATATGCGATGACAGGGACTCCAATTTTAAAAAGTTATTGATGTTTGTCTTAGGCAATGTTAGGCTTTATAACATTTTTTCTCTTAATTTTTTGCATATGTATTATACATATATAGGACATAGTTATGACGAGAGGGTACGGGTATGGGGAGACAGGTACGCCAATTTTCAGAAAAAAAGTAGATTGGTACGTGTTAGCTGTCTCCGAGTACCAATCTCTAGTTTTTATGAAAATTGGTGTAACCAATTTACCCGTACCCTCTCCTCATAACTATGTCTGATTGGTCTTCATCAAGAGCATCCAAATCAGCAATTGGTTCATTAGGCCCAAATGCAGTCGATCTAACAAAAATTTAGATAGTTATTTTTTGTGTTATTTTTTTTTTTCATCTTTGTTTATTCATTTTTATTTCGACTGTCATACTCGGACCAACACTATTTTTTTATTATGTTTTTGCTACGACAGTCAGGTGCCCAAGGTAATAAAAGAACCTGTGAGGTACCCAAATTGGTACAAGAACTAGAACCATATTGGTACGTGTATACGGACCTCTAGGGGAGTACTCAACAACGTAGGTCTTGGGGAATAAAATTATATGATGTCTCAAAGATGGAGCAAAGTGAGAAAATCTAAAATAGAGATACTAAGGGAAAATCCAACAGGCACAAAAGTTTGCTCGCGAAAAACATAAACATGCAATTTACTTCGCTTGAGGCCTGAAAGTAGAATAGAGAGAATGAACCCTTGCCTATAAGAAGAGAATATTGCAGGGACTTTGATAGGTGAAGGCCTCTCTTCGACAAATCATAGTATGTTGAATTGACCAACAAATCTCTATAGGGATTACAAATTAATAGAATATGAATGACATTTAAAATCTCTATAGGGATTACAAATTAATAGAATATGAATGACATTTAAAATACAAGTTACAATAATTCAATGAAAACAATTCCATAAATGACCACACTAAGGACAACTAGCTACGAGGCAAACTAGTTAAGGCAGCACATAATATGTACAATACAATACATGAGCAAACAAGGTGGTCATCATTTCCTCCCTACTTTAGATCAAATTGTCATATATGTTGTGGGCATGAAAACATTGCTCGAGCAAATAAGGAGATCTTAGATTACAAAAGCAAGCTTCCTTTTTTATCCAACATGGGTATTCTATTCCACCTATTTTTGGTTGTTCTGTATGGGTTTGAAGTAGTGCATCTTCTAAAGCGACAATTGGAACTTAGTACATTATGAATGTTCAACATGTATCTCCTCTTTTAAATACAGGGGCTCATATGACTTAAAGATTCTTACATTTGTAGTTGGGCAGTGGTCTAGTGGTTGAGAAGGGGTCCCATCATGCATACAACCCATGTTTAAACCCCAGTGGGTGTAGAGGCCTTGTATATGCAAGTTGGAAATTTTGGGAGTTTTGATGCAAGGAATTTTTAAGGAATTAAACCAAGGTAAGTGGTCCCTCAGTCTAATCAAAGGAAATTTATCTCAGCAAAAAAAACAAGTTTCTTATGTTTATGACAAGATGAAAGACAAGGTGAGTTGGAATATCCAAGCAAAAGGCATTTGGTCCCCAAGCTTATATGATGGTATGGCAGTTGTATCTAATAAGCTTTAACATGTGATGTTGATGGTCATTTAATCTTTGGCAAGCTAAGTGTAGCCAAACTCTATCTCCCACCTGGTAGTTTGGTCGGCCATGTGTCCTAAAGAGATTCATAATTTGATGAAGTCTAGATGAGAATATCTTTAACTTTGGCATGTAACTTTGCTAGGTTTCCTACAAAAATAGTTACTCTCTTGCTCCTGTGAAGTGGGAGAAAGGGATAGTGTAATTAGGAGTTCATATCGTGCAATGGATTGAAACATGTAATAGACACAAAATGTGAATTGATGTGAATTACAGGTGGAGAACATAGTTCGAAATCTCGTTCTCGATGATTTCTCGGGAGGGAAAAATTTGAACCGGATATTGGATCTTGGGAATTTATTGGCATTTCTCGGCAACTTTATCGCTACTTTAAAAATTGATTCTCTGTTCTCATTGTGAAGTGTCAAGCTGCAAAATAATATTACAAACTACAAAGTTCAAATTCAAACTTGCACTTGAATATTACAAATCGCAGAGGCTGTGGCTATGCACATTACACAGTGTAGGGTTTGGCGGCAAACTTGCAACTTGAATATGCATGAAAAATGATGAGATGATTATAAAATACTAATATGAGGGCATTTTTTTTCTTTTCACTTAGCAATATTGTTTGTGGCTTGTGCAAAAGAAGAATGACGAATCACAATTAAAAACATTCCACGAATTTTAAAAGTTTATTCTCTACTCTCACTGTAAGTGTCAAGCTGCAAAATAATATTACAAATTACAAAGTTCAAATTCAAACTTGCACTTGAATATTACAAATCGCGGAGGCTGTGGCTATGCACATTACACAGTGTAGGGTTTGGCGATGAACTTGCAACTTGAATATGCATGAGAAATATAAAACACTAATATGAGGGCGCCTTTTTTTATTTTCACTTAGCAATATTGTTTGTGGCCTGTGCAAAAGAAGAATGACGAATCGTGATAAAACATTATGCGAATCCGCAGTTGTTTACCTTTAATTTTTAATGCATCAGGTTTTTTCTAGGTAGCCGAGAAATACAATTTTCTCGATGGTTTATTTCTCGACGAAAATCATCGAGAAAGTCAGGGCTTCTTGTCTCGCAAGATTGAACCCAGTTTCTCGGCTAGCAAGTTTACCACGAGATCTGCTGAGAAATAGTGAGAAATCACCGAGCCTTGATTCTATGGTGGATATATTTGGTGCTAGAGTTGTGAATATTTCATTTCTTCAAGTACAAAGAACTTTGTCTCTCTCAACCAACCTAGCATCTAATTCAGCATTTATTAGGGGTTGAAATTTTTACCACACCAATATTGCCATGTCAAACTTATCTTCTTTCAACAATTTTTTGTACATATAAATAATACACCTCACTAATGACATCAACTACGAAAACTTCTCTAACTAGTGAAGTGAATATTCTAAGTAGATAGAAGAGGATTTCTAGGGAAGATTTCACTGCTAAAATAAATGCAGTCAATTGTGGCATTAGCAAGCTTGCCAACACTGACCAAGACCTTTGACAGAACTGCTAATCTCTGCTTGCCCTATTTTATCATTTAAAGCTACATTGATTAGAATAACATCATTGGTGAAAAGAAGACTACACTGACCAAGTACTACTCCATTGATGAATCTTTTGTCAGTTTATGAGGTAAGTCAATTGTTTTGACTAGTTTGACCTGGTGTACTTGTTTGAATGCATTTAATGGTAAATTATGATAGATTTGACTGAATATAGTTACATGATGATAAGAAGATTTTGATGATCATAAATGAATTGTTTTGTCCATAATTTTGTACTTTTACATTATTTGATCCTCAATCAAGGTCACTCAGCTATGGTGACTCAGTGAGGCTTGGTAGAGGTAGCTCATGGTTCATAGGTACCCATAACCCATTGACTAATGAAAAGATGGATTGTTGATGTATCAACTTGAAGGGTTGGTTGACCTAAACATTGGCCCAATGACCAACATGAAGTTAAGTTGAGGTCAGCCATGGGCCAACAATGAAGATGGGCTCAATTGAAGTGTCCCACCCTAAATCTGCCCTGAATTTTCTGAATTTAGCGTATTGACATTTTGTCAAACACTTAACATGATGGTTGTTATCACTGACTGATCTGAGATATTTGCCTACAAATCAGCAAGTCTGGTTTAATGATTGTTTTGAAGTTTAATGTGTTTTTGAGAATGTTTGCCACGTAATGCAACGAAGAATATTGACAAACAATTGCAATAAAAACAAATTGCTGAAGCAAACTCTTTATATAAATATTCAAATCAGATTTACAATTGATTGCTTAAACATTAACAATCATACCCGTAAATCAAAAACAATAAGTGCAGCTCTGAAATCTTATATCAGCAAACTGATGCACCAAAAAAACCAACGCCTAGCAGCACGAATGATTTTTCTCCCCTTTAGAAATGATGCCAAATGGATGCCATGATGAAATCGACCCAAATGAAGGTAGAATGAAGCCCAAGAATGAATCGCTTGGCTCCAAGAATCACACACCCCACCAAAGATGTTGTATGGCCTGCTATAGACGGAATGGTACAGCCTTGAAACCCCCACGTGGCAATTAATGATGATTGCTAACAACAAATTAAAGGCTTCCAATGATGGTTCTTTCAACAATCTGAAATCTGTTCTTCAAACCCTTGTAAACTTCTAATAATATCCTCCAATAAGCTCAAATGTGACTTCTGAGATAAAGCCACCAGTAACTGCAACCCTTGGGTGATCTTGCACACCTGTAGGAAGCACAATCAAAGAGAGGCTACATTCTTCAAGGTTGAAATTGCAGCAAAACCCTAGGTTTCACCTCCAAAGCCAAAGCACAAAGCCAAGTTGAGAGAAATAGACAAGAATACCTGAAATGAATTCCAAAATGATCTATTATAATATTCAATTTGCATTTGACTTCATCTCATTTAATTTACTTTTTAATTTCTTTTTCTTTTCCCTCCTTTTTGGTGTACAACTTAATAAAATAAAGTATACTTATTAATCACTTATATCTCCTCTTTAAAATAACATTTTAACACTTATTATAAAGTATACTTTAAAAGCATTTAAATCCCCCTTTTAAATATAGTCTTTATGTCTCCCTTTATGATCTTTAATAATGACTTTATGACTTGAGTGAAATCATGTATTATAAAGTCATTAATCATCATTAATGATATTCACTTTATATTTAATTATTATTAAAGTATGACTTTAATAATAATTATAATATTATAACTCCATAAATAAACCTCATAAATCAATTATGTTTGCACCAAGAGGTAACCCACTGCATTCTCTGCTCACCAAGGTGCCTTACTAAAAATAGTAAGGTTGGCCTCAATCATATGACTAACTTACTATAAATAATAAGTATATAAGACGGAGCCAGAACAGCCTGAATAACACCACCTCTGAATACACCAAAGATTTGAAGATGAAAACACTGTCAACTACCAACTGGAGAACTAGCTAACTCCAACACTGGGCGCTCTAAACGCCATTATTAGCCTACAAGGACCCGATGATAAGCTAAACCTCCAACTCTGTTGCTCGCTCAAAAAGGGGACATTACATCAATTGTGATAATTCATGACAGACATAAATCTCGATTGATGGAAACTATGTCATACAAATAGAATGTGAATCTCAATTGCAGTAATTCATGAGAATGAGTGCATATTAAATTAAATTTAGATTAGATCATTGCAATATTTATGTTTGGGCTAGGTTGGTTGGATTCCCAAATTAGTCATTCCTCATGGTGATGAACATCAAGAGACACTCATTTTTGGACATGGCTTGGCTTGGTCCTCTACCTATACCCATTGGGTTTTGATTACTACATTGGACAGTTTAAGTACAGGTACTATCACAGTCAAATGTGTTCTATATTTTCTCATGTGTGTAGGTGTCTCTATAGGATGGTCCATGATACTCATAGAAAAGCAATCTCCACAGTGACTGCAAGAAATGCATAAGGATTCAAGAGTCATGCTGTAAAATGATGGTTAGTGGCAACACATATGTTTCCAAATTTGCTTGAAGAATATAACCATAGAAGCATTTCAGGGAATGTAAATATATATTTTTGTTTTTTTAAAAGTATCACGCAATTACAAAAATGTGATTATGATGATGTAGTGTCATGGACATGCTGCTTATGAAATCCTTACAAATGGATTTTCAATGGTTGAAAGGGCACTAGCAAAGGCCAAGGCAGATTGTGCTTCCAGTTCAAGGCCTAGAATCAAGTTTTGTGATTTGAAATTCTGATTAGCGCCAACCATTCATGCGTCCAAATGTGGTATAAAATAACTCTATAGTCGTAGAAGCATCATCAACTTTGTTGTAAGGAATGCAGGTCTCCATTTTCTGAAAAGTAACATAGTGTGAGGAAAGGACAATCATGGAAAAATTCCATGTCTTTTAGTGAATATTTCCTTATCATCTCACTGAAAAGTTCAAGAGACCTGTGATTTATTTTAATTCCCCTTTTCTTTTCAATTTCAGATTTTAGCATGTTGTAATCTCCTCCACAAATTGACAACTTTCCATGTATTTCTAGCCAGTTTGAGATTTGATTCCATGCTCTAATCTTGATTAGCCATGTTAAAGCTATGTACACTAAGACAACTATCAAGTCTATCGAATCCATGAGCAAAGAAAACACGCTAATGTCTTATTGAAGATTTAAGAGACAGCTTTGTTGGGTTCCAAAGCATCGCAGTTCCTGTTGTCAACCTGGAGTTGCACTCTGAATCGAAAACGTGCTGAAATGGCCAATCCTCTCTCCGGTTGAAACAATGGGATCTCCTCACAAGGGTGGGTGCCTCAATGGTGAGAAGAACCTCCAAAGAAGGCTAGTTCCTATAAGATGTATCAATGGATCTCTACTCTGTGCTTGGAATCTACCATGGAAAAGGGAGAAAGAAACTTGAAATGGCAATCCTACCTAATGACGGTGATACACCAAAATGTTGATCCACTCTACTTGAAACCTTAAACACTGAATCAAACAAGGGAAAAAAAAAACCTTTGATTTCAATTGATCACCATGCATAAATATTTCATGAGAAGGTTCAATCTAATGACCAAAACGTGAGGAAAAATGATGGAGAGAGGTCTGATACAAGACACTTTGCAGCCACCTAACATCCACTTATAGCTTCAGCAAAAGACATATAGAACACTGAACATGACTTGCATAATATGATGAGCTAGCAACTAGGTACGAATCAGAATTTGGGAAGGGAGAGAAATCTACCACGTATGCAAATTGTTGAATGAATGTACACTATGGCAGCACTTGAAATCTGAAAGTACAATCTTTCTATTGATTGAAGAGGTTACACAACTCACCAATGGCAGAGTCTGGTCTTACCAAGAGAGGGATACAATTCAAGGCTGAAAAACCAACTTATATAGAAAAGTATACATCAGCCAAGAGATTGGCGTTGAAAATAGAAGAAGAGGTCAACTCAGTCTAATTTGTGTTTCAGCCTTCAAATAAAATTTATTTTTGTCTTATGCCTTGCATGAAAGCTCTTTGGCATTGAAAATGGACGATGGGCCCAAGTTGCATGATGCTACGCCAATCTCTAACTATAGAACTCCTCTTGAGCTGTTGGAACGTTTAAAAGCTTTCCTTTGCATGAAATCAACGCAAATGCCAAATTAAGAATTATGTTTGAATCGCTGGAACGTTTCGAGCTTTCGAGACAAGCGCGAGTGTGTGCATGAAATTTCTTACTGTTTGAAACGTTCAACGCTTTCCCTGTTCATCATGCAAGATGACTCTATTTTCAGAACTGAAGCGTGCTTGCTTTCTTAAACGCGTTCACTTCGTTGGAGTCACTTCACATTAGTCTATGCATGATCTTTGTTTATCTTGCCTTTGTCTTTATTCTGCGTTTGTTTTATTCGTTGTTCATGATTATGTCCATGTTCAGTTCTGCTTTAATCTTTGATCATGCATCTATTTATGCGTTTGTCTTCTTGTTCAGTTCTGGCTCAGTCCTGTTTGTGCTTACGTCTCTGTTCATGCTATTTATCATGCTCAATTCACTTCGTGTTTTCCCTGGGTTTTCCCATGTTCTGCTTTAATTCAGGATTCGGGCTTTATTTTGGTTTTCGTCCTTCGGACAAAATGTCCGAAGGACTCTTTGTCTTTTCTCTTTCTCTGTCTTTTCTCTTTCTTTGGCCTTTTCTTATGCCCTTGTCTTTTCTATCGGGCTTTTAAGACTGTCCTTATTCCTTCGGACTTTTTGTCCGAAGGAATTCGTTTCCTTGCCAATTTCCCCGAATTTATTCCTTTTAGGCTCTTATGTCTTGCCTTTGTCTTGTCTATTTTCCCTGGGTTTTTTAATTCTCCCGAATTTCTTAGGACTTTTTGTCCGAAGGAATTCCTTTGAACAAAAAGTCCGAAGGAATTCGCCTCCTTTGGCTATCTTTTCATACCCTTCGGGAACTTTGCTTTTGTCATTTGCTTGTCTCTACCCTCCGCAAGGGCTTCTGCTTCCCAATAATGCCCTTCAAAACTTGTGAAAGGGTCCTTCGGAATTTTGCCAAGGTCTTCTTCGTGCTTGAAGTGTCCCCCGCAAGGGCACATACCCTTCGGGGAAATTGTAAATGTCCCTACACGACACCCAAATGTCCTCCGCAAGGGCTTCTATCTTCCAGGAGTGCCCTTCGAAAAAATTGAAAAGGTCCACTTTACCGACCAAGTGCCCTCCGCAAGGGCATGGCTGCCTTCAAAAGTGGCTTTTCAGAAGAATTGAAGGGCACCTAGGCTTTTTGTAAGACACCCGGGCTTTTTGTAGGGCACCCGAAATTTTTGTAAGTGTCCTTATTCCTTCGGATTTTTGTCCAAAGGAATTCATTTCTTGCCTTGAAACCCTGTCTTCCCAACTGTGCTTTTCTCCTTTCTTCCGGACAAAAAAGCCCAAAGAAAAAAACCTTGAATGACTGACACTTAGTCAATTTTTTCGGACTTTTACACAGTCCTTTGAGAGCTCTTTCTCTCGGACAAAATGTCCGAAGAAATAGTCCACCTCTTATACCCGAAAAATTCCTTGGGAAGACAAAACAAATAAACTTACAGCTTGTATATCTTGGCTGTATTTGCACATTTGGCTGTAATCAAGCAAGCTCCTTGGAAACCTCTGCATGACTAAACTTCACCTGGCTGTAGATGGCCACTTGGGTGGCTGTAAACGCTCATTTGAGGACCCCAAAACTGATTCACAAGACAAACTTGGCACCATAGCAAATTTCCGAAGTGTAGGGGTGACAGTTTTGCCCTGTGGGGCAAAAATTGTCAACAGTTCCCCTGCTCGGTTGGTTGGTTCTGTGTTTCTACAATGTGCTTCCTTCCACATTTTCCTTTCTAACTTCTTCCAATTCCACACAAATTATTCTTATTTCTTGGAACAGTAACATATCTGTTTTACACTGGTTAATTTTCTTTTTTGAGTTATTCTTATTTCTTGGAACAGCAACATATCTGTTTTACACTGGTTAATTTTCTTTTTTGAGCTATTGTTTTTTCAGTTTCCGAACCTTACACTCCAAGATATTGTTTTCAAATTTAAATTTTATTTTCATTTTGTTCAAGGGATTTCCACAATATTAAATACCCTCCCACTGCCTTGTGTTTTATAATAAAAACATATTTTTATTAAAATAAAAGAGAAACTACAAAAAGAAGTCTAAGATCTGCATAGATAGGACTATTGAGAGTAACTACTCTAAATATTTATTACAGAAATTAAGATATACAACGCAACTAGGCGTTACAAAAGACTGATTGGGGAAATATTCAAACCAATTCCGAGGATTGACACAATCTTTGCTATTTCCACAATCACTGGACTATAACTACCACAAAACATTCCTTGAAAATCTAAAATCTAGAGCCTGGAATTAAGCTTGCTGAAAGACAGTGACAGTAAAAGCAGTAAAAGCATAGCAAAGAATAATGCAAAATATAATTAAATAAAAAATATACCTAAATTTGCCTCAGGTGGCAGGCTAAACTCTGATTCCTGTTTGAAACTTCCAGAAAGATGGCTTGTGAGTAGTCGCTTGGCCTTGTCCCTATCTGCCATATGCACTCCACTTGAACTGAAAGGAATGGGCAGGAAATTAAGTGTTTTTATGTTGTTGATGTTCGTCCTTGTGAATCTTCTTAAATGGGGGGCTCAACATTGATACCAGATCAGAAGGTTCATCCTCTTGGGATTGGCAAGATAAATTTATAATATGGAGCTGAGATGTCCCACATTTGAAAACATCACTTCCTCTTTCAATATCTGAAGGAATGCATACTAGGCACAGAACTGAACATGTGGTTTTCTAGTCTCATGTTGAAGCTGAAGAATTTCATTCTGGTTTTGATGCTTCATATTTTGTATTTCATTTTAAAGGTCAGTTGTTGGGTCCTCATGACCTCCTCTTTTCTTTCACAAATCTAACATGGCCTGTATGTTATGGTCATGGATTAAAATCAAAGCTTGATCTACATTCTTTATCACTTTATAGTACCAAGGTCACCTGAATAATGAGACAAAGTAATTATGGCCTATGAAATAAGGACGTACGTTGTTAAGTGTGTTTGCAGGACCGTCTTGTAAGGCAGTTGTGGTAAGATTCCTTAATTCTACCAGGTAGCTGGGTGGCTGAAAGATTTGACGCATTATAGGTTAGGAAAAATCATCAATTGAATTAAGTTGTCTGCTATGCAGGGATATCTCTGAGGCCCCATCCCATCACTTACTATTTTATTCGACAACAAAGGTGAGTTTTCAGCCACTAAACTAGCTTCACCAATTCATTGCATAACGCTTTCAGTTCAGCAGCAGCTTCATCTAGTGGATAACTTTATAAGAATATCATCTGCTCAATAGGATTTGTGGGACTAATTTCTATTCGAACAGCCACCTGGTTGATGGCCTCCAACCCTATGAATTTTGGCCTTTTTCGCCCATGCCTACCACTCCTGCCATGGCTATGTCTGAATTTTATCATATTCATAGAATTTATAGAAGAATGTTTTCCAGCGTTTTTTCTTCTATGGAATATAATGGCATATTTAGTTACTCTACTGCACTTGCTTTTGCAGTTCCACCTTCAAGAGTACTTTCTTGCTCCTCCCTCCTTAGGGAAAGGCAAACAAAAATAAGAAAACAACTCAGAAATGGAGAGAGAAAGGTTCGTTGTGTTATGCTTTATTCAAATTAGAAATAAAATGGGCGAATACATAAAGTGAGAGAGATGAGCAACCGAATGGTAAGTAACTTTTAATTACATGGTTAATCAATGCACCCTCCTTTATTACTAACTTTTATAAACCAAAATGTTATATTTGCATATTGTGCATTTATTTCCGATGTCAATAATATAAGTACTTGACTTACATTTATGACCGTTATATTAGATATTCTCACACCCTTCCTTGATGGTCATATCTGAAAACATGAAAATTTTATCCCTCAACTTAATAAAATTTTCAATACACTGCGATTGGGTATACGTATGTGCCCCTTCCCCCTGAAGAGGACAATTTATCAGCTCAATATACAAGAAGGCTGCTCCTGATATAATTGAAAATCATCTAAGATCCTGCCCAGCCAAACTGCCTCACATGCAGCCAAAACATGCTACTCTTGCATATTCTGAGTACCATCCAAATCCATGTTATTAGGACTCTAAATACATGGAGAATCTGATTTTTCTGCTGGTTTTGACTGAAAATCAGAAATGAAAAGACTCACCTTCATCAAAATCAACGTCCTTACTATATTTATTAAAAAAAAAATTAAGCAAACATTTCTAGAAGACTATTATACATCAACATCCTTTAAATATATTTTTCTAGTAGACATGTCCATGATTGTAAGCTTTTGATTGATCACTATAGCCAACAAAGATAAATTTTTGGGACGACTTCTCCAATTTATTGTGAACCCGATCTAGAACATGAACATGTGCAAATTTTACGAATATGTACCTTTGATTTCTTTCCTAACCAAGCCTCATGTGGTATGATCCCCTGCAATGCCTTGAATGAGATCATATTACAAACATAGACAATTATGTTTAGCGCTTCTGCCCAAATCTCCATAGGCATACTCTTAGCCCTTAGAGTTAGCATACATCAAGTCATTTTGATCACCACTTAATTCATCCTCTCCACAACTCTATTTTGTTGTGGCATATAAGAGGCAGAAAATTGTCTTTACAATCTTTTTGCACAAAAATCAGAAAATGTCACAAAAGTCATCACCGTTAGCAATATGTATAAACAAAATTCTCAAACCAGATTCAACCTCTACAACAGATTTAAACTTCATGAATTTCTCAAACACCTCGCTCGTGTTTGAGAAATTACACCCACATCCTCCTATTGTAATCATTAACAAAAGGTAAGAAGTATAGGGCACCAATTTTTTTATATTTTTTTTAAATCCAATTAAATTATAGAGAAATCAAAGAGTACATATTCTAGTATGCCAGACTTGAAAGCTACTAGTCCAAGCCTAGGCTGTCAACATAAAAGGATACATATGACCATTCATTAGTACAGAACAAAGTCTAGAAACTTTCTTAAATTTGCTTGTAGCTTGGTCGATCACCACAAAGGAGGCAACCCATAACAAGTAAGATTGTGGTTGTCAAGAGTCCAGTTGGCCAATCCATTCGCTACTTTATTGCTTTCTCTGGGACATGGTTGAATTGGACCTCTTGGAACTTGTCCTACAACCTATAAATTTTTTCCATCTCTCTTGCGATTCGCCAATTCTTGCTAAGAACTCCCTCAAGATCAGAGAACAAGCTAACAATTACCTTGGAGTTCGATTCAATTTGAAGTTTTTGCCACCCAATTTTCAAAGCCTCTTGCATCCCTTTGTAAACTGCTTTGATTTCCGCTAACTTATTAGTTATATGTCTCACCTTTTCAGCGAAGAGACCTATCAAGAGATCTACCAATACCTCCAATACTAACCTGGCCCGGGTTGCATGCACTAGTTGGAGACAATATGTGGCCCACCATGCCATTTCCTTTGGGAATGTTTTCCTACTTTGCTTTTCCTCCACACAAGCTGAATATACTTGTTTCTCAATTTGAAATGAAGGAAAAACCAGCAAATATATTGTTTTTCTGTACAAAACAGAGACGAATTCCGTTGAGGTGTCCATACCTTTGGTGCCAAACTCCGAGTTGGATGTAAGCATTTACCTTTGATCTGATAGCAGCCCCAAATCTATAAATTATATGCCCTCTAACCCCCTTGGCAGCACTCTACCTGTACTCTTATTTTAATTGAGCACTTATCATCCAAAAATACAGCCACCAAGTGCACATAACTAGTGATTTGACTAAAAAACAACAAATTCTTAGTCAAACCAAGAACATCAAAGATTTATTGGAATATGAATTTCTTATCCCCTTTCAAGACAATCTTGAAATCTTCACGGCCCAACACAATAAGTAGCCTACCATCACCAAGTGTCACCAAATCCGTCTTGACTAAGTCTTCTATAAAATTCACAAACCAATCACGTTGGTTAACTACCACATGAATCAAAGAACCATGCATCTCTTCCTAAATGATTGCATTGGAACACCATTCAAGAAAACTACTCTTCATAAACCAAATTAGCGGTCTTGCTTTCCTTTTTTCAATAACCATGCCAACCTCTTCTTACAATATTTCTTTTTATGAACCCTTTCCCCAAAAGTAGCACCTTGTATTAGACTTGCAAGTGTTATCACCTAAAGTGGTTGAATCGTCCAAAGAAAATTGTTGATTATACTTCTTTCCCTTGGAATTCATTAGCAAAGAACACTCTTAAGCTTGACTCCTCTCCTAAACCAAATCGTCTATTCAAGTTGTTCTTATACAATAGTTTGTCATATAATTCTATCAAAATTCATATCATCTTTTGTAGCAGTTTGATTGAAATGTATACAATAAATGAGGAAGTCTCCGAAGAAAAAATATTACCAATTTTTTGTCATCGACTTTTTGGTTGATGACTTCTAGTTGATCATGTCTTTAAACTTCAACAAATATTATTGAAAAGACACCCCTTTTTGCATCTTGAGTGAAAACCTAAAATTTCTAAAGTAACATGCCCTAATAACATTAGAAATACCATACTTTGAAGTTTCTTCCACCTATAGCATATGTGAAACTTGATACTTCAACTAACATTCCATTAGTAATAGATAAAGTGAACAACAACAAAGCTTCCCTATTCTTTCGAACAAATTCCTTATGGTCAAACCTCAGCAGTTTGCACTCTAACTTTGGTTACGAATGCAAAACCACACTAACTGGTGCTATACAAAGCAACATCAAACTCCAGTGCCATCCACCTTGCAAACTGGCCCTCCATCATAGGACGACACCTTAAAACAATTGCTCATCCAATCAGGATTCCTCACATCAACACAAATTATTAGGACATCAACACAAGTCAAGACCAGCATCAACTCATGTGCCAGTTGGTGCCACACCAGTAGATGCTCACATGATCAACCTTGCATCCAGAGACCAACCCCCACAATGCACATCAAGAATTCAAGCCATCATATTAGTCAGAAGACTAAACATTAACCTTTACAGAACTTAAACAATCTACAACTGTTCTTGTAATTGTACAAATACATGCATTCAACCTCTATATAGATAGAAAGACCTCCAACTAGACAAATCAAATAGGCCAAATTCCCCTAATTCTTAATTACAAGAAAACCCATTCTCAATCTTTTGTATTCTTTGTACATGTATATTTTCCATGTTCATAGTGAATAGAAGAGCATTATTCTACCCTCACTGTCATCATGAATGTGCAATGGTTTGTCTTGTTGTATTCTATTACATGTTCAATATAACACAGTTTTTTACTAGCTAAGTTATTGTGTTGTCCTCCATACCACCCTCCTAGGCCTAGGGGTGAGAATCATTGGTATCAGAACCCACCATTTTCTCTCCACACCAACCCAAAGAATTGGTATCAGATTCCATATCATCCTTTCGCCATTCATATTCCCATCAACACTCATGCACATCAGCAAAAGGAATACACCTTCATTTTTATATAAAACTACATGGATGAACATAACTACAAGGATAAGATAGTTGATTCCCAGAAGAAGATTCCCAATGCTCCTATAAACATTCAACAACTCATAAGAACGTTCTAAGGGAACAATGCATTGCTCTTTTTTGGCCAATTGTGTGTGGTTGTGATGCAAATGGGTCCTTTGACTTGGTGCACTAAACTATTTTCCTAACATTCACCCCTTTAGTGCGAACATGGGAAAAACATTATCTTGTATTGCAAAGTGTCGCCTTTGCAAGCTCGTGATCTGGATGGTTTTACAAGTGGTTGACCAACAACCAAAACAAGATGGTTTTGACCAAGATTGACCAATAACCTCAAATCAAACAGGATGGTTTTTACAAGCACTGACCAACAACCTCAAATCAAACAAGATGGTTTTACATGTGGTTGACCAACAACCATAATATCATGATGCTGCAGTACTTCATCAGCTCTCATCATTTTCTTACATCATGACAAAATACAAAAAAATGATATGCTCACATATCATATGAACAGGAATGTATCGTATGTTCTTATTCACAAAAGCAAAAGGAAAACACAACTGAAAAACATGCCACAACAACATTGCCTAGCCCCGTCGCTTGTGGCTGATGAGAGGGCGCTGAAAGTCCTCCTTCCTCTGTTGCCTCCATCCTCTTGTAGGATTTCTACTTTGAAAATTTGGATTTGAGGCTCATATGCATGTCAATTTTTAGGAGGAATCCCCCCTCAAAATGGACATCGGGTTCACCCAATAATGCTTCCAGTTACAATTGAAGCAAAAAAAAATTAATTTTCTGACACTTTTGACGACCGAAACTATTTGACACAAAAATAATTATATATTGACTATAGATGCTAAAAGACTCACCTAAATATAATAAAGACTATTGACTAAATTAGGACTTTTTTTATAATCTTTGACAACTAGTCTAAGGACACTGAACAATGGACAATAAGACTAAGACACACAAGAAATAAAACTTCATATTCTAATATAGCCAAAGACTATTATTAGAAATTAAATTGATTAAAATAACTTAAAATCTCTAAATGAATTAGACAAAAGACTCCACACAGATTAACATGACATAAATACTTCCTAAACACCATAAATTATATAAAGCTACAACTACAATATGCAACTCTTAATCAACTCAACTAAAAACATAATCTACTTTGACTATAGAAGACACTATTGACGTTGGACATTTGCATGATGTGGATGGAAGACAAGACAAAAATTGAGTCGGACCAGGGAGAAATCAGTGAACAGGTAGCAAGCTTCAGTGTTTTGTGATACAGGTGTCGAACACGTAGCATCATTCAATGATATCAATCTGGACAGGTGTTTGACGCACCTTGTGAATCTCGATGCTAGTTTGGTTGTTGTGGGATGCTCGGAATCCAAAACTAAATAGAATGTTGCAATGCAAAAGTCGATGCCAAGACTTTCACAACCGAATTCGATGTCAAGCTCGCAATTCAACGTAGGAAGACTAAACACAAGCAAAATACACATAAACATGATCAGATTAGTGACTATCATGGAGGTGTTGGTTGCAAGAAAAGTGACCAGATGCACAACAGAAGGTAAGAATGATCCAGAAGAGTTGTGCATGGATTTTTTACATATGCCAGGAATGAAGACTACACATGGTGGCGATGGATTAGTAATTCATTGACAAAGAAAACACATAGTTGATTGAAGCCATAGCACAAGAAGACAGCAAAGATGCATGAAATGATCACTTTGACAGAGATGGATAGCTCAAACGGCGATGGAGAATGGAACAATGGCACTAAAACTAATGCACAATGCTCTTATATCCGAGATAACAAGGGCCAATACAAAATACTAACAGTTGATTAGCACATGCAGGTTTGAAAACTATATTTGGCATGTTATCTAGCAGGATTTGAGGATTTTAACACAAGAGTTGTTCTTGATTTATGACGTCCAATCCTTTGCTAAGCTAACTCTACACACAAACAATACGCATAATTTTGACACAACCAGATCCACGAATTTCTTCAACTTGGTGCATACAGACCCATCACAGTTGTAAACATATTTTAATTACCTACAAATGACTCATGATATTGAATAATTGCCATCACAAGAAAATCATGCTCTGATACCAGATGATGATTTTATGAGAGGTTTGCACAAATTCAACACATAAATCACACTCAAAAAACTATAATGCTAATCTTGTATTATTTAATTCAAATCATTCGGGATTCAATATTATTATTTCAGGATACTTTTCAAATATGGAGGATTACAAATTTATAACGCAATGAGCTCCTACAAACAAGGAGTCAAGGCTAATCTTTGACAACTGAATTCTTTCTCAAATCTCTCTACTTATCCCCTTATTCTCTCCTATCTCTCCACATACTCCTATCTAAGTGAGTTACAACTCACTCACATTATTTTCACACAACAATATAATTATTTCTCACAACTATATAGCTCAAACATGTGAGCACTAAGCTATTTTCTTAACATATGTAAACCAAGCACTCTATTAGCTATCTCTTTCATCTTTAAGAAGTCAAAGAGGAACTTGGTGCCCTCATCCCCCTCTTGAATCCAATGCAAGCGAGCACGAATCCGAGCTCCTCGAGCAATGTACTCCTCTCTACGCACTACAACCTCTAAGCGAGTTGCTTCTTCCTATAGGATAATGTTGTGAAGATCCTCCTTCAGGGAGATGCGAACCTCGTCCAGTTTCTACTTGGCTTCTCGAAGCTCTCGTCGATGCCTATGAGATATCATATGTCCCCACCCTCTCATGAATTTCACAGTTCATAGAACAGCAACCTCCCACCACAAAAGCCAACCTCTATCCCCACTACGTGGAAGGATGAGGTTCCAAAAACAATGAGCAAGAGTCTGAAAATCAAGAGAATCTAGGTGAGAAACATTCATCTTGAACAAAGAGGGCTTTGAATCCATCACTCGCCCAACCTAAATTGAAGAAAGGATGGGTAAATGATCCGAGCCATCAACCTCAATCAAAACATCAACCGGTCGCAAACACCCAGAGAAAATAATGTCATCCTGCAAACCGTACACACAATCCAACCTTTTCTGCACTCTATCCTTCCCCTTCCTGAAATTAGACCAAGTGTACCAACCCCCAAAATCCAACTCTTTTTTCCCCAGTTGGGGTCAAAGAGCTAAAGAGTAGCCTTACATCTTGACCAAAAAAGATTTTTCAAACCACTGACAACAATACCAACACCATGACCCTAATCATTATCCCACTCTACCACATTAAAATCTCCACCAACAATCCATTCTGCATCAAGGAAGAAGCCAGCTAATCCCAAAGTCAAATACATTCTAAGCCAAGATTGAGAGCATAAAATGAACAAAGTCTGAGTAACCTATCCCGAAGAAGGAGAATAATCCAAACACATCAATTGTCAAGGTCACATCTATGCCCCATAACAAAATTCTGCAAATAAGGAGAGATAGCAAGGACCAACCCCTCCTCCCAGAATATGATTAGAACACCAAAAGGGACCATTCCAACAATAACTCGTCCGGTTACGAATCTCAAATCCAACAAACTTGGCTTCCTGCTAAAAAATCAAAGTTGACTTAGCTTTCATGAAGAAATCCATAGACAAATTGCTTACGCCTTGGGATCGTCATCCCTCTTAAGTTCCAAGATAGAAGAGAGAGCTTCATTCAATGAAGAGAGGGTTGCCTAGCGAGCTGAACCTGTTACTCATCAATACATTCTCCAAGGAAAAGACATTTCTATCTGGAGGAAAAATTATTGCGTCCTCGAAGGATTTCATCCAAGGAGCAGGACATTGTTCTACCAAATTTGTCCAAATGGATAGGGGAAGAAGCTTACTTTATCCGCCAACCACCATCAACATCCATGACTTGCAATTGTTTACTAACACCTACTAAAGAGGAGGGAATAAAGTTTTGACTCCGGCTGTCCTCAACGCTCCCTCTAGGGGTGGGGTCCCGAATGATTGTAGGTTGGGACCCTCAACATTCCGTGAGGTTTTTGAATCATACCCCCACCAAATTTGCTTGAGTTCTGAGAGGAATGATTCAAAGGCTCATTTTCTTTTACAGAAGGTCTAACCTCCTTGGAAACATGATTTGAACCAACTAAAGAACCAACTCCTTTGCCACTAGGATCAGTCAAGACAGTTGCACCCTGAGAAGCATTCAGAGAATTGTTTCGGTGCGAACAATCGCAAATAAAGTGATCATGTGCCTGGCAAGCAAAGCAAGCATTGCGCAGATTCAAGTAGTGAACCTTCTATTGTCGAACGCCATCAGCTATCATGATAGAGATAAACGTAGGAAGCTCTTTTTTAGATCTACCTCTATGCAAACCCTCGGATTAGCCCAAAACGAATTATGTCGTCCATCTGATATAAGCACTTTACCAAATTGAATGGCAAACAAATCCAGAAAAGGCCGTAGATCAGCTAGAAGTTCAGTGAACTCCAACCAAAGAGGATAATATGCTTGCCCCTAATCCTCCAGATTAAAGTCTATCCTCCAAGATTGGACATAAGCCAGTGAACACGCAATATTCCATGTGCCAAATTGTAAAACATGAGGTGTTGTTGTATCTAAATTAAACAGAAGGCAAACATACTTGGATTCTAGGAAAATATTCATATTCTTAAGAGCAATCTCAAGAAAAATATACTTTTCTGCAAGTTACTATTTTGTTTTGTCCTAAAATTAAGGAAATTTGTAGTACCCTATCTTGCCTTGACAATAACTTCACAATTAGGTCCCAAATTCAGTTGTCATTTTTTTTGTTTCAAAGTAAATTCATTAAGCTTTATAATGAGTACTTTTTCATTATTTCGCATGAAGCATTAAGAGAACAGGAAGCTCTGCAATCTGAATTTTATTTTTGGCCTAAAAACCCTATCATAGGAAAAAAACTATGTTGTTTGGAAACGGAAACATTTCCGAAATTTAGAAACACAGATTTTCAAAAACCCTTGATTTGGAAACATCCGTACCATATATATATAACAATGCATAATACTCATTTTTAGTCTACAAAAGATAAAACACTTAAAAATATATAGTATCCCTTCATTCATTACTTCTACGACAAAATGTACATTCAAATCTAGAATAAATCATCTAGATTGCCCTCAAAATCATGAATGCCACTCCCACTGTTTTTGAACTTTATCATTTACTGACGCTCTCTCTCGGTGGGGCTTGTTGGTGCATTGAATCTCCCTGAGTGCATAACTTAAGTGTTGCACAGGGAATGGGGTGGGATCAGCTGGTGGCACTTTGCGAGAGGTTTTCTCATACTATTCTATCATTCCTACATCCCTTCATGCAACCTTCATACCTCCTATGATGTCTCCTTGAAATCTTGAAACCCTAAAATATGGCTAAGTCTGAAACCTTGAAACCTTGAAATCTGACTAAGTTTGAAATATGATAGGATACTCCAAAACCTAGAATTTGCATTATAGCTCCTAGAGGTCTGAAACCACTCTCAAACATCCTGAAAGTATATATAAAGAATATAACTTAAAGTATAAGAGGGACATCTATGTCCATCTTATACTTAAATGTTTATTTTATATATAAATTGTCTAGTTTGGGCTGGTTTGATAGGTTTTAGGTAATTTTTAGGGTTTCTATTTTATTATTTCATCATTTTTATTTTTTTTTAAATTGTTGACTTTCGACATTTTTGGCACTGGAATCCCTTGGAAACGGTCAGAAATGCCCCGGACATTTCCAGAGCATTTCAAGGCATTTTCGGTATGTTTTTGAAGCATTTCCAGACCAGAAACTTGGGGGGGTGCATTTCACTGCAATACAGGAAAAAAACAAATGGTGAAGAAAATGAGCAAGTCACATTTAAACAAGGTTAGGGAAAAAGCGCTGATAAGAATGTTGAATAAAATTGATTGTGCATTTGATAAAGTAATTTTTCATTGAAGATGAAATTGGAATAGGAAAAAGAAGCATGATTGGTCTTGGAGGATTCTTGAATTGAATGGTATAATAGTTTTTTTCCTAGTGGATGATAATAACTCATTTGGGAACTTCTTTAATGAATCTCCAACGTAATCAAGAAAACTATTTTCAGCATATACTCAGATACATATTCAGCTCTCTATGATAAGTCTCCCTCCCAATATGATGTGTGAAAAACTAAAGAAGATATTTTAACTTCTCTTTAGGGAGTCTTCCATTTCCATGATAAATTTTATAACGAGAATCTACTTATGGAAACAGAAGCTAAGGCATATTATGTGCCTTAAAACAACAATTTTGCTATGTAAACGAGTTATTTTGTTATAAAGCTTATATGTTGTCACATGCATATTATTTATATAATCAGTGGCGGGTGGTGGTGTTAAGTTGATAATTAAAACAGGTAGGTGACTACCAATTTTAGTATAGTTATATAGGTGGCTTATTTGAGAAGCTGCTACTAGATTCACTGTATTTAGTCACTGTGGTTATTTAGGTAGCTTGCATGAGAAGCTACTCACACTGTTATAAACAAGAATTTACTCCCTTTCTATGTCATCATCCTAGTTTGATACCAATACTAATACATGTTTTTTCATGTATCAGAAAGACACAGTATTTGCTCTCACCTAGGGCTTGAAGGTGTGAGTGCAATCTATTTCTTGGGTGTGCAAGGGCCCCCATTTTACATATCTTTAGTGAAGTTGTGCCCAGTTCACTACAAGCAGCATAAATCTTCCAATAACATCACAAACAATAGAAGATGAATAATGTAATCATTAATTGGAAAAGTCTAGGTACAAAAACCAAGCTATTCGAGTATTAGTGTGGCTCATTGCACTATTAGACTGCAACCAAATGAAAATGAAAAATCCATTTTGACTTATCTATCATGAAATATTAAAGAAATATATCAAGATCACAATTACTTGTATTTCAAAACAAAAGTAAAATTTTCACTTGATAAAGAAATCACTGACCAAGATTTTTAAAAGAAGTTCCAAAGAACTAATCAGCAAACCGTGTACACTTACCAATCTTTTCCTGCACATTCAACATTCAAATATGAGAAGTGGAAAATATTTTCAAGGGGAGAATGCAAACACTCAATTTTCAATCTATGATGACACTATGTGAATAAACAACGAGAAATCAGAATCACATTATAAACTCTGGATTAAAAAACTTATATCCTTTACTGAAAATATGGAAAACAGCATTATCTTTATATAGTTCCTTTATCTTTGATGATAATTCAAACAAGAAAATATGTCCCCAACTTAACTCCCACCTACCCCCACCTCATTAGTGCTCTCCCCACCACCATACCAGAACTCAAGTACAACCCAAACAAGAAATATCCTCCTCCCCTCCCACACCAGTCCAGAGCTTGCTCTTTCCCAACAAAGAGAAGCCCACTGGAAGCAGAGGTCAAGGGAGACATGGATTAAACAAGGGAATACAAACACCAAATTCTTTCACAAATCACTATTTACCAAGCAACATATCAAGACCATGTTGAAAATCAAAACAACACCAAATTTATATCTTCCAAATAGTGCCAAAGATAATGCAGCATACCACAGATATTTTCCTAGAATTGTTGAAGGAAGGATATTATAAAAATGCCAAACAAAGAGCCCAAACTTTGTTTTTGGTATGTCTATGCAATTTCCTACTTGCTCTATAAGTGCTGAACCTCTGCAACCAAAACTAAACTTAGATTTGGCCCAAATCTACGTATTTAACATATCTCTTATTGCTTAGATCTAGGATCAAATTGGCAAGGAGGTTATGGATCCATTCAATGCCACAACTCAGTAAAGAACCTCCCATGGATCTGACCATGGAAAACACTGAAGATAATGACTCTTCCCCGTCTAATTTCAGATCTGCTGTAATTCAAGAGGGACAAAAGATTTGTGAAGATGGGCTCAAAAAGTGGAGCCATGCTAAAAACCTGTCATCAAACCAAATGTCACTTCGTCAAAATAAAATGGGTGCTATCAAAAGATGGAAACGTCCCCAAAAATCTCTTTCATGGTGGATGAGATGGAGACTCATTTGTGGATGCTAAAAGAACGGACACTGATCTGCAAATTCATGGGTGCTTTTCCTAGACCTAAAAATTTAAGATTCTACATTCATGAGCATTGGAAACCAAGTGGACAAGTGGAGCTTCTCCTAATGCCCAAAGGATACTTTCTAGCAGAGTTTGCCATTAAACAAAAAATATATCTTGTTTTTCAGAGGGGAACATGGTTTTACAAAACAGCGGGTCTTTTCATGAAGCATTGGTCCCCAACATTCAATCCTACAGAAGATCTACCTAGTATGGTCTGTGTATGGATAAGATTGCCTCTTCTTCCAAGTGAATATTGGCAAGAATCATCACTCAGAAATACTGGTTCAGCCATAGAAGAATATATTGCCACCTCTG
Source organism: Torreya grandis (assembly GCA_037957365.1). NCBI lineage: Eukaryota > Viridiplantae > Streptophyta > Pinopsida > Cupressales > Taxaceae > Torreya > Torreya grandis. The sequence continues at coordinate 4,215,891 of JARHVA010000405.1, forward strand.
AGATCACTAGAAACCTTGTAGTGTTAAACTATGCAAGGATATGTATCAACGTAGATTTGGAAAATCCAACGCTAGATCGACTTATTCTTGAAATGGGAGGAATTGAGAGGGAGCAGCCTCTGAATTATGAAAATATTCCTTTCAGGTGTCGAATCTGTCATGAGTGTGAGCATCTGGCCAAAGTTTGTCCCCTGCAAAAAACGCAAGAAAATCCACTCAAGGAAGCACAATACAACAAAAGATCAAAAGAATCAAAATTCATCCAACAAAGGAGAGGCTCAGAATCAATCTCATAATGGTATTGCAATAGGGGGCAAAAAAAATTCAGAAAGCATGCTCAAGAAAGCCGAAAGACAACAACAGTCAACCAAAAACGAAAGAAATACCATCGGAAAATGCTTTTGCGGTGCTGGCAGACCAGTACAAAGGAAAAGGAAAGGAGACTAGTCTTGGAACTCAAACTACACCGCAACAAAAAATCTGAACCAACAAAGCAGCAAGAGAATCAACGCATGTCCCCTGACCTCATCAAAGTTTCAGCTCAGCCAACTGCAAACCAAATCATAGGGAGGGACAAAATGCCAGCCTCAACAGATCCACAACCCTTAGATCTTATCCCTATGGATATAGGAATATAGAAAAATATGCACAAGTCAGAAACAAAAAAAAATGCAAATCATTGCTGGATTCAATTAATACAGTTGTGAACCAAATTGAAACCATAGCTGATCAACAGATTCAGATCTGGGTCCCTAAAGCAACAAACTCCAAAGAATGTAAGGAAGCGAACAGCTCCTCTGAAGAGAAGTTATAATCATTCAGTTTCTATCATAGAATGCTCATGGTATGGGCTTTCCAAATAAATGCCATTTCCTAAAAAATAAAATCAAATTGAAGGTATAGATCTAGTGTGTCATGTCCCCTCTTTAGCCCGGTCTAGCAAAGACATGTGAGTCAGCTTATTATGGGGTCTTGTAGGTTGACATTGTTGGATAGAGACCCAGTATGGCTATACAATGTTGGGGACTTGGTGTTCTGGCCGTCGCTGATCAGTTTGGAGACGTTCCTATTTTTTATGAGGCAGCTCCTAAAATTATGGGGGTTACCCCTACTTTTTAGGAGGATATGATCATACCCAGGGATGGGTCTCCATGAGATCATTCCTTGAGTTCAGTTTCAGAGGATTTGGGTTTGTTTCCTAGCTTCTAGAGGCATCCCTAGATTTTAGGGATGAGACTGCCAGTGAATCCTTGTTTTCCGACTTCAGTCACAGACAGGTGGCAGGGTGACTTTCTGGTTTCTGGAGTCATTGGTTCATTTTGTTGCTACTTGGGTTATACTTTTAATATTTCCTAAGTTCCCGTCTTTTAATTAAATAAGGCTAAGTTTATAGCCATTTTGGAGTAATAAGGGGTTTTTGGCCTCATCTGGATGCGTGCCCTAGGGTGTAATAACTCGTTGGAAAGGTCTTGGACTTTTCTAAATATTTCGTTCTTGATTCAGATCCTTTCGGTGGACGGATCTCTCTTTATGTGGAAAAAGGGTCAATTTTTATGCACTTGACCACTTAAAAGGGAATTATAACATGTTATGACTTAAGCGCTCCATGGGTTGCTTTTAGGGTTCGAATTAATGGGAAGAGGTTATAAGGAGGCCAAAAGGAGATTATGAATCATTATTGGCATATTATATTTTGGGAATTGCGCTTTTGGCTCTGGAGGAGTTTATAGCATTGGGACGCCAAACCCTAGTGCTGGCATGTTTGGGACGTAGCCCCCAATTCAGTGGATTGTTGTTTGTTCAGTTTCATTTGGAGATTGCTCAGTGTTCTTCTGGTAGGCGCTGGAATTTGTGACAAAGTTCAGTAGACATACAAGGGTTATTTTTGAGTGTGAGGATTTTATATTTGTACGGCTGTACCTGGCAGCCTTTGCAGCTGTACGGCTGTACCTGACAGCCAACCTCTTTACCACAGCAGCTCATTAACACAGAGCGGAGTCTTGCCACGACCTTTTTCTGGTGTTTAACGTCCCTTCAGCGTTTCAGATTGGGTCTGTTTGCAATTGTAATCTACCTGAATTATTGAAAATCTGTAACTGGTTCACTATTTGATTCAATATTCAAAATTCTGCCCATAAACAATTTATTTTGGCTGTACTTGGTTTTTAATCTCAGAAGTTATTTATGTTCTTGTACTTATTTATTTGTTGCAAAAATCATTAAAACACAAAAACAATTAAACACTACTGCAACTTCCGTCTATATCGGAAAGAAAACATTCATAAACAGGAAAACCCAATTTAAAATACAAAAATTACAGCAGATCAGCCAAAGGGATCCATCAGGGATCTTTCAATGGTATCAGCGCTGTGCATCCTGCCAGCCTGTGTGGTTGTGTTGTGGGATTCCTTGTGAAATTATTTTGTTAGCAGATTGTTTCAAAATGGGAAGACTCTACAAAAATTTTGGGCTTACACCACCCAACATTCCTTCAAAAGAGAAATCAAAGTGGCCCAAGCCTAATGAAGAGAGAGAAATGATGAGAACCCTCATCAACACTCAGCGTAGGATTGCTCAGACCTTAGACAGGATACAGGATGCCTTGGACCGGTTAGAATTTGGTAGAGGCAGACGGAGCAGATCAGTATTTGTGGTGGGAAGTCAGCGTAGCTACCAATCACACACATTAGACAGGAGCCCCCTTCAATCCCCTAAGCGTGGACAATTTACAGATTTGGCCGTTACCCAGCCTATGATACTGCAAGGTATGCCTACACAGATTGCTCAGTCGAACCAGCATATTTCTTCATTTGGAAATGTAGGTTTGTCAATGGATGATTCATCTTCAGGGATTTCTATAAGGCAGGCACAAGTTCCAGCAGCTTCTGTGGGACATGGAGGTGTGGGTCAAATGAGTGGAATAAACAACAGTGCTGTATTGAATACCGACAACAATGCTTTGATGGTACAGATGATGCAACAGAAGCAACATTCCCTACAGCACCATCAACCGCTGATGCCAACGAGCACAGGGCAGCAACAACAACATTCACTACATAACCATCAACAACAGATACCAGCAAGTTCAGGGCAGCTGCAACAACGGCCCGGTGCACAATTTCAAAACGAACTTGAAGGCGTACAGGTACAAAATATGCCATCGCCAAATCTTCTACAGCATCATGTAATTTTGAATGATATTGGAGGAATTTCTAGTCAGTTGTCCTCTGTAGCCAACAATAGTACTCTCCTAGGCAATCAAGCAGTTGGTGCCTCAAGTTCGGGTCAGGTAAATCAGATGCCATCATCTATGCATGGCTTGCTTCTGCCTGCATCTAATTCATCTCCTGCGATTGGGCACTCTACTAATGTAGACTACCAAAACCATTACCTTCCTGTTAACCCAGGAAATAATTATTCTCTTGCAAGTACCGTTGGTTTGCCTACACAAGTAACGTCACTAGGGGCTTGTGATGAGAGCAGTATGCCAGAAGTTGGATTGAACGACATTGTCAATTCTCAAACCTTGAGAAGCCCTAATTCAAGTTTTGGTCCACTCAACAGTATCGGGCAGAATTTAAGCCAAAATGCAACTCAAGGTTGGCATGCTCTGAACTTAACTCAAAATTTGGGGCCGAGCCAAACAAGGAATCATGTCCGAAATTCCAGTCAGTCTTTTCCTTCAAGTCAGGCCCTGAATACTGCTAGTTTACAAGATAAAGCACAAGTTAGAACTTTTGTATCTGCCGATAAAGTACTAGGTCTTACAAACAGATTACCATCAGATGTTGGAAATGCAAGGACAGTAACCAGATTTCTTAGTGAGCAGTCAGTTGAAAATGAGCTAAGACTGAAGGTGGATGCGGCATTAGATGAACAAAATCAAGAAAATGTGGCAAAACTGATAAAAAGTGTTATTGGTGAAGATATTCAAGTAATATGTGTCAGCCACAACATTACTTTTCAGCAGTACTGTGACAGAATTATTCAAGTGAGCAGAGCAGAAGAAATATGGCTAGAGTCCAGATCTTTTATGGACAATTTGTGGCATAACTCATCACTAGAAGGTGTTGGTTTTATTCAGTTGTTTCTGCCAACAAATGCGGTCAACTATGGTTTTTATAATAGCAACTGGATAAAGGATTGCTTGGACCTATGGACTGGAATGCCCAAATATCAATTCTGGGATTGTCAGTGGGCTGCCATCATGTGTCGTGTCATTAAAAACTGCCCTACAATTGACTGGGAATGTTTTCTTCCAATCCTTTTCACTCAGTACCTGAATATCTTCGAAGTACCAGTGGCAAATAACAGGGGATCGTACCCTTTTGCAAGAGCTGATGTTCCAGGAGGCATCATATCCACGGTTTGTTCAAGGAAGCCCGGCACAACCACGAGAGGAATTTCTAAATCAATTGTGTTTCTGCTGAAACCTGGTGGTTCAGCTCACGTTTACTTCGAAAATATGGTTAGCCTTTTAGAACAATATTATCATCCATCTAATGGGGGTTGGTGGAGTTACTCTTTAGAATGTTTTCTACGATATCTAGTGTACTACTCTCAAAAACGCCTTTCGCAAGAGCAACGAAATAGGGAGGATGGATCAGTAGTGGATCACAACACCCTTGGAAGCTTAGAGAGGGCAAAGTTTGTGAGGGTTATGTTAAAGTTGATTGAACGTGGACAATACAGCAAAAATGAATCGCTTGCAGAAGCAGCTGTGTGTGCAGCATCAATATTATCCTATGTGGAGCCTTCTATTGTGCTACCCTTTGTTGTGGCACATTTCCATATTGCGCTTGATACTATAACATCTCCACATCAATTTAAGTCTGCAATCACTACAGTGGCGCTTGCTGGTCGTGCTTTACTTCTTTCTTCTTCGGAAGCTTCTTTAGGAACAGATGAATCTGAGTGTGTTTCTTCACCTGTCAATTACAATCATGCTTTAATGGTTTCTATATGCAATACTTTGCTTTGTATGGATGTCAATGATCCTCCAAAGGCCCAGGCAACTATGCAACTATATGGATCCATATTCTCTTCATATGATCTTGGTAATCATAAAGTAACTGATATACCTCAAGAGGATGTCCTTGGCAAGGGGTTTTATCTTGCTGATCTAAAATATTTTATGGCTAAGCATAGGCAAGTGTTCGTAAATCCAAGTTACATACAAGGTATGACAGCCCATAGTAAGTTTGACATTCCTTGTTCCATACACATGATCACATTTGGGAAACACATGTTGAAGTTATATGAGAGACATTTTATTGAAGAGCTGATTATAGAAATAAAAGGATTGCCTAGTAAGAAGATTCTACAGTTTGATAATGTATGGTTTATCATGGGCAGTACACCATGGAATTGGTTGGAAGTTATGGATAAGAATGCACCGAAGGACATAGCAGCTAAAGAGGTGGAGGTACAGATCAGCTTTGGGACAGCTAATGTAGTTAGAGGGACATGTGTCTTCCAGATAGATACACCTCTTAGACCAGCATTTATGGGTAGACACAATGTTGTCCTAGTTTTGGGACTTGAGTTCTCTAAAGCAAGGACTGATTTTACATCCATAGACATCAGGTTACTCTTTTGTACAGCTGGCAGCCGTGAGGTAGAAGCTATGACAGCCTTTGAGGATAGTTTTCAGTATGGTACACACCTTGAGACAGCAGCCTATGATGACACCTATGAAGGCAAACCTGGGAGGGAGAGTCCATTATACAGCATCTGGCCTTGCAAGTTGCTTGTGGGCAAGCATCTCCGAGAGGGGAGGACTGTCATGTCCCCTCTTTAGCCCGGTCTAGCAGAGACATGTGAGTCAGCTTATTATGGGGTCTTGTAGGTTGACATTGTTGGATAGAGACCCAGTATGGCTATACAGTGTTGGGGACTTGGTGTTCTGGCCGTCGCTGATCAGTTTGGAGACGTTCCTATTTTTTATGAGGCAGTTCCTAAAATTATGGGGGTTACCCCTACTTTTTAGTAGGATATGATCATACCCAAGGATGGGTCTCCATGAGATCATTCCTTGAGTTCAGTTTCAGAGGATTTGGGTTTGTTTCCTAGCTTCTAGAGGCATCCCTAGATTTTAGGGATGAGGCTGCCAGTGAATCCTTGTTTTCTGACTTTAGTCACAGACAGGTGGCAGGGTGACTTTCTGGTTTCTGGAGTCATTGGTTCATTTTGTTGCTACTTGGGTTATATTTTTAATATTTCCTAAGTTCCCGTCTTTTAATTAAATAAGGCTAAGTTTATAGCCATTTTGGAGTAATAAGGGGTTTTTGGCCTCATCTGGATGCGTGCCCTAGGGTGTAATAGCTCGTTGGAAAGGTCTTGGACTTTTCTAAATATTTCGTTCTTGATTCAGATCCTTTCGGTGGACGGATCTCTCTTTATGTGGAAAAAGGGTCAATTTCTATGCACTTGACCACTTAAAAGGGAATTATAACATATTATGACTTAAGCGCTCCATGGGTTGCTTTTAGGGTTCGAATTAATGGGAAGAGGTTATAAGGAGGCCAAAAGGAGATTATGAATCATTATTGACATATTATATTTTGGGAATTGCGCTTTTGGCTTTGGAGGAGTTTATAGCATTGGGACGCCAAACCCTAGTGCTGCCTGTTTGGGACGTAGCCCCCAATTCAGTGGATTGTTGTTTGTTCAGTTTCATTTGGAGATTGCTCAGTGTTATTCTGGTAGGCGCTGGAATTTGTGACAGAGTTCAGTAGACATACAAGGGTTATATTTGAGTGTGAGGGTTTTACATTTGTACGGCTGTACCTGGCAGCCTTTGCAGCGGTACGGCTGTACCTGACAGCCAACCTCTTTACCACAGCAGCGCATTAACAAGGAGCGGAGTCTTGCTGCGACCTTCTTCTGGTGTTTAACGTCCCTTCAGCATTTCAAGTTGGGTCTGTTTGCAATTGTAATCTACCTGAATTATTGAAAATCTGTAATTGGTTCACTATTTGATTCAATGTTCAGAATTCTGCCCATAAACAATTTATTTTGGTTGTACTTAGTTTTTAATCTCAGAAGTTATTTATGTTCTTGTACTTCCTTATTTATTTGTTGCAAAAATCATTAAAACACAAAAACAATTAAACCCTACTGCAACTTCCATCTATATCGGAAAGAAAACATTCATAAACAGGAAAACCCAATTTAAAATACAAAAATTACAGCAGATCAGCCAAAGGGATCCATCAGGGATCTTTCATAGTGCTTCTTCGGGAAATAGGAAGATCTGGTTTTAAAAAATATTTCCTCATCTGGTTTATGGGGTGCAATGATCCAATGTCCTTTGAATAAGATGCTCATTCATTGGGATCCTTCAAGATATGTTTGTCTCTCCTCTGATATACTCTCTTGGGGGTTGGGTTGCTGTTTTTTTCTCTCAGGAAATGCAATTACAGTTTACTACCTCCTATCAGAAACAACCGAACCACAATGCTTGCAAACTTATCAGATTGGATTGCCAATCACAAACCTTTCAGTATGATTTTAATGAGAAACATAACACTAGTATCAATATAATAAGAAAAAAAGGTGGATCTAGTTTCAATAACGGAACAGCGGAGGCCCTGTTTGATCTTTGCACTGAGAATTCTATGAATAATTTGGAACTTGGTGCAATAGACATGATTCTGATTTCTGATCAACGGTTGCAACCAGGCATTCAAGTAACAGCAAACGTAAGTAATGTCACATCACTGGGCCATTTGCCTATATGTTTGTCTGTACCGTCCAATCAAAGGAAAGCAATATGTCCAAAACTTAAATTTGAAAAAATGTTGCTTATGCGCCAGACTTGAGCTTGAACATTTCCAAATGGTGGGAAGAGGCTGTTCACATTCAAGGACATGTAACGTATAAATTTATGGGGAAACTGAAGCTAATAAAACAGAAACTGCAGATCTGGAATAAAGAGGTATTTGACAATATTTTTACAAAAAAGATCAAATTTTGCAGAAATTAGAACAGCTACAATGCCAAATGAGAGACCAAGTACTTACACAAGAAATAACAAAGAAAGAACAGATTTTCATTCATCAGTTAGCTCAGGTTCAACAACTGGAAGAAAAATCCTGGTGGCAAAAATCAAGAGAGTAATGGGTAAAATATGGGGATTCCAACACAAGCCACTTTCACAAATCTGTTTTGCACACACAGTTACAAAACTCAGTTACTCAGGCTGCGGAAAGAGGATGGTTATCTCCAAGCACAGTGAGATCATCAAATATGCCACTGAGTACTTCAAGCAAATCTTGACTACAGAAAAGGAAACAAACACACATATTCAGAAGCAATATAAGATTCTTCAAAATATTCCAAAGATTATCACAGAAAAAGAGAATCATGAGCTGATGGCTCCCATCGAAGAGGAAGAACCGAGGAGGATTGTCTTTTCCTTTCATCCAAACAAAGCTCCTAGACCGGATGGATTACCTGCATTTTTCTACCAGCAATATTGGGATGTGATTAAATCAGATCTGATGAATGTGTTGGAGAAATCACATAGAAATAAGAAATTGCTGAAGCAATCAAATGTAACAACAATTGGCTATGATCCCAAAAAAATTAAAATCAGAACGGTTGGATCAATACAGTCCCATTTCTCTTTGAACCTCATTGCAAAGCTCGTATCAAACAAGCTGAAATCTCCTCAATCTGTTTTTGTTCCTGGTAAAAGAATGGAGGACAACATTAGCTCTATGTAGGAGATCATGCACTTTTTGAACAACTGGCGACGGGCATTCTCATTGAATAACTGGCAAAAGTCAGGCATTCTCATCAAACTTGAGATATCAAAAGCTTTTGACCAATGTAATTGGAGATTCATATTATCAACTTTGAGGGCATTTGGGTTCGGAGAAGCTTTCAATGAAAGGATTTCTCACTGCACTAGTACCCCACCTTCCACTGTCAATTAAATCGGAGGCATTGGTATAATACTTCTTTCCACAAGAGGGCTAAGTCACAAAGACCCTCTAAGCCCCTACTTATGCATCATCATGAGTGAGTCGCTAAGCAAAGGAATACAAGAAGTAAAAGAGAGAGGCAAGATTCATGGGTTGCCATCAAGTTCAAATAGTGAAACTATAACAGCCATCCTAATTTTCACTTTGCAGATGACACTCCTTGGTTCAACCTTTGTATTAAAACCCACATGTAACCACAGGAACTCAGAATTTTTTACTCAAACGGGTAATCACTGAACTTTTCACAAGCCATTTAGTGCCCTAAAAACTGCGGTTAACGGTGACAAACTAACCACAGTTACTCATTGTTAACCATGGTTTTCAGGGCACTACTAAGTGAAATGTCCCAAAAGGGATGATTAGCTGAATAATAGGATTGTGCTTTTGGCCAGCCCTATTGCCTCCCATTTGATCATGCTTCCAAGAAGTGAAAGCTGAAAACTCCATTTGTTCCCTAAAAGGGGCTGGATATGTCATGTATTCATCATAATCTTTCAACAAAGTGTCCCTCAATAAGGGTTGTGCTTCTCCCTCGGGAATAGCCACCTCATCCTGAAAGAAGGTACGTTGGTTAGGCCTACATGAAGCTCTTCCAATACCCTTAGAAGGCTGATCCATGAAGTTGTGACTTCCAAAAGCACTACCATCTCCATTCGATGATTTGTCACCCTTCATCTCCTTCATAGTTCGCACAAATTTTAACATCATGGTTGTCATTTGTTCTTGGGCTTGTGTGTACCTGTCAAGTCTTTGTTGATCCAAGTGAGACATGTCTTCTATTTGCAAAATTTCTCCCACTTTCTTCTTGATTCTCAAGTAATATTTTATCTCTTTGTCACCCTCTTGCATGTATCACTGAAAAACCCCACAGCTAGCCAAGATTTGGCTCTGATACCACTGAAATGTTCCAAAAGGGATGATTCGCTGAATAATAGGATTATTTGAAAACCCTACTTCAAAATGAAAAAATTCTAATTTAATTGCAACAAACCCTAGCTGCCAATAACCCTTCAAATATACCTCAAAAATAGCTTAAAATATGTCAAACCCCAATCAATTAGTAGCTGCTCCAAAGATGAAAGTATAGTCTTTTAAAAAAAGATTTTAATCTTCAAACCCTAGACATCCTTGGCTAAAAACATAATCTGAAAATTATAGATGTTTTTCTATTTCACAAATCTTATAAAACCCTTAATAAATTGCATGAATATATTTTCAAAACAAGGCAGAATTTTAAATGAATTTTCTAAATGTTTTTATGGCTAAAAAGCCCAAAAATCAAATCGCCCAAGCTGGAAAATTATAAGAAAATTACAGAATTCAATTCAAGATAAAATGACCTTCGCAAGAGATCCAAACCTCTACCAATACAAGTCGTTACTATGCAAAAAATTAGGAATAATTCCAGAATTGCCTTTAGAGCACAAAAAAACCCAAAAGCATGAGATTTCACTCCCAAACCAAGTCGCCACCCTTCCAAAAGCAAGTCGCCAACCTGGAACTGATCAAATGGTGTCTAAAACACCCTTGTAGGACTAGTTGATTCCAATGATAACCCCTGAATGAAGTTACCTCGAAGAAGGAAGAGAGGTTTTGTCCCCTAACTTCGTTTGTTTGAAGGGTTTCGTCTTCAAAACAATGGCTTAGCATTTCTGTGCTAATAGACTGATTTTCAATATCAAAAACATAACATAATCTCTCCAAATTATTCCTCTTTTACTTTTGTAGCCCTACAAGTGTGGCACCCAAAAGAGGAAGGGAGGGTAACTTTAAATGATCTGGGCGACAATTCCGGTGACAGTTAATTCCTCGAATTCTGTATTGTTTTAAATCTTCACCCGTTATTTCCTCGAGCTCTGCATTGTTTTAAATCTTGGACGCCGAATTGTCGGGTGACAGTTAATTCCTCGAATTCTGTAGTGTTCTAAATCTTCACCCATTATTTCCTCGAGCTCTGTATTGTTCTAAATCTTGGAAGTCAAACCACTCAATCTCCCTCGCGATTGGTGACCTTCCACATCCTCCCCATGCTTTCAAAATGTGTTTAAATGAAGAGGTAACCCGAGATGTGAAGGCAGACATCTCTTCCCAGAGATAAGCATATATTTGTATTGCGATCTTGAGTACTAATACATCTCTTCTCAGGGATAGGCATATGTTTGAAACTACAATTTTGATTCAACAAAACATCTCTTTTCAGAGATAGCGTTATTTGAATTGTGTTGTTCTTATTTCTGAATTATCTTTTAACCAAAGCTTTCGAGTTTTGGATCAGTGGTATCAGAGCGGTTTGTCTTTAGAGTGTATGATCCCGAGGACGAGGTCAGATTAAAAGAAACTTGGGTGGGAAACAACAGAGCTTCCAAACTTTTCACCTGTTCACTCCAAACGACTTCAAATGGCGGACGACACCGAGACATCCAATCCTTTCAAGAAAATGGTGAATGAAGCCCTCCAACCGCAACAAGCGCAGATGCTACAACAATTTGCCCAAATTCTTCAAACACTTCCGATGGGAAACTCTGGCTCCGCGGCTACACTTTCTGGGTCCTCATCTAGGGAACGTCCTTTCAATGCCCCAACACCCTTCAAGGTTCAGGTAAATTTTGATATTCTTACATTTGAAGGCAAAATCAATGCTGATGCCGTAGAAAATTGGTTAGATCAACTGTCTTCCGACTTCTCTGTAAATAAGTTCACCGATGGAGAAAAGATCATTTTTGCTCTTTTGAAATCATCATTGCCCGTGAAAAACTAGTTGGAAGTGTACAAAAAGAGGTTCAGTTCAGATGCCATTGGCCTAGAGGTGGAACCTACCTGGGATGATTTTGTTAAAGCAGTAAAAGAAGAATACTATCCCATCGAAGCATATGATGATCTATACATAGTGGCAACAACTTCACCAAAGTAAGGAACAATCTGTTCAGGATTACACTGACATTTTTCATTCTCTATCTGCGAGATTGGGCATCCAAGAAAGTGAGAAACACAAGGTTCTCAAATATCGTGGCGGACTACAATGGTACATACGGGGAGAAATAGAACTCTTCAATTTGGAAACCATCGGTGAAGCACACAAGTTCGCAGTGAAGATTGAGCAAAAGCATGGAAGAATGGATATAAAAAATCAGTCTTCAAAATGGAAAAGTGACAAAGAAAGTCAAACACGAGGCCAAAATTGGAAGCAAAAGGAAGGAAAAAGTGGGAAGTGGTGTGGTTATCACAAATCTGGAACTCACTCTAAAGAAGAATGTCGAGCTATCAAATCACTGCTTTCTGAGTCACAATTCTCAACATCTACTGCTCTACCTCATACAGACCTTGCAGTCGAAGAGGTTGAAGAAGAAATTATAGATGTTGATCCTGAAGCCATTGTTGCTTCATCACAGACACACGACAAGATGCTAGATGACCAAGAAAGGTTGTTTCCCTCTAAGTTATGGGTGAAAGGTAAGCCTCTACATTTCGTTCTTGATAGTGGAAGTCAAAAGAATTTACTCTCTGCTAATGTTGTGAAAAGCCTAAATCTGTCCATGAAGTCTCACCCAAAACCATACAGCATTGGATGGTTGAGTCCAGAGAGAAACCTCCGTGTCATATGCAATACAACCTTTCCAAAATGAGGTCTTATGTGATGTGGTCAATCTAGATGTTTGTGATGTACTCTTTGGTCAGCCATTCATGTATGATCGACATGGTATATATGAATCAAGAACTAGAAGGATCACTCTCACTCTTGGAACACGGCGCTACAGGGTACTAGAAGTACCACCTTCTACATCTGTCTCTCTAATTAGTGCCAAGAAATTTGTTCTCATGGTGGTCAAGCCACAGGAATCCAAAAGGGCCGATGTTACAGCCCTGACTACACAAACAACACAACAGAAGCAAATAAATACCGAGCTGAAGAAGTTCACAGCCTTCCATCCATAGACTGATGGTCAGACAAAAATAGCGAATGATCAGGCCCTACACAGTTCCATAAATCACAATCCCTTCCAAGTTAGCATCGGGAATCAAATCAAGACACAACTACCACACCTGATGGGGAACATTGATGCAATGGGGACCATTGCTTTTCAAGGAGGGAGGAATGATCCGGGTGACAATTCGGGTGACAGTTAATTTCTCGAATTTTGTATTGTTTTAAATCTTCACCCGTTATTTCCTCGAGCTCTGCATTGTTTTAAATCTTGGACGCTGAATTGTCGAGTGACAGTTAATTCCTCGAATTTTGTATTGTTCTAAATCTTCACCCGTTATTTTCTCGAGATCTGTATTGTTCTAAATCTTAGAAGTCGAACCACTCGATCTCCCTCGAGATTGGTGACCTTCCACATCCTCTCCATGCTTTCAAAATGTGTATAAATGAAGAGGTAACCCGACATGTGAAGGCAGACATCTCTTCCCAAAGATAAGCATATATTTGTATTGCGATCTTGAGTAATAATACATCTCTTCTCAGGGATAAGCATATGTTTGGAACTGCAATTTTGATTCAACAAAACATCTCTTTTCAGAGATATCGTTATTTGAATTGTGTTGTTCTTATTTCTGAATTATCTTTCAACCAAAGCTTTCGAGTTTTGGATCATAAAATGTTTTAAAAGACTTTTCCTTATGATATTTTCTTAAAATCACTTAAGCCTTCAAGACCATTAAAGGTCCCCTCTTTAAGTGAAATAAGAAACATAAAGTAACTTTTCAAAAAAGTACTTTTACAAATATTCAGACAAAACATTCAATACTCTTTTCCCTTTATGGTTGTCCCTTACTCCCTGGGAATAAGTTAAGGTTAAGGGTCTTCCAAGATGTCCATATCAAAAGAGGGACATGAAACTCCACCCTGGCCTGGGTATATGGTAAACATGAAGAAAGTTTTAAAAACATCATTTGCATTCCTCTTCGTCGCAATTTTTGGTTCGCATCTACTATTGTTGTTATAAACTGATCTGAGTGTCATTTGATCACCATTTGATCGTCGTTCATCAGGGAATATCATTGTTTGCTCATCGTTGTAAGCCTATGTATCAGCCTATAGTCTTCATCATTGTTTAAGCTCGAGCCTCAAACTGCAGTTATAAACATAGTTTTTGATTCATGACTCAGTCTATGCTTTGAAATGCTTTCAAGGTTAGGGCTTCGAAATGCTATAACTTTGTTTGAACTTTGAACAGCTAGTATAGGGCTCGAGCAACGAACTTTCAGGGTTTCAAACTTTCAGGGTTCAACAGCATGTGTCATCGTTTGAGCTCGAAGTCAAACTGCTTGTTGCCAACAAGTTCTGGCTAACAGTTAATGACTCCACTCTCTAACTTGGGTCTTGCACATTTCACATTTGATTGTAACTGCTTGCTAATGAAGAAGTTTAATTAAAGGAGATCTAGCTTAATTTATTGGGGATAATGGAGGAGTTCTAATAGGCTACAACAGACTGTAACCTGTAACCTGCTTCATACAGAGCTTCTAACAACAGAAAGTAACCCTCGGGTTTTAATATAGAGCTTCATAGCAGGTTGCCATTGATCCATCATCATAATATCATATTACATCATTGATAGGTTGTTAAGGAAGTGATAGTTGTAATAAATTAGTTATCAGCCAAATCTCTATTTTAAAAACTAAAATAGAACCCAAAGATGAGGTGACATCAACCTCAAAGCAACTTCATAATGGCATCCAGTTCCCGTAGGCCTAGGAAGTCTAATGACCCAACATGGAAACATTGTTATGATAGCTCGGAGAGCAACTCCGTCATATGCAATAATTGCAAGTTTAAGATTAATGCAAGGGTCCATTGCCTCAAATACAACATAGCACGGATTCCAAGCAATGTGTGCAGCTATACAACAAAGCACCACCTAAGGCTCAAAGAGAGATGGTTGTTGTCTTAGCTACATATGAGGAAGAAAAAAAAGGGACTGCTAAAGCACTTGTAGCCATGATGAATAAGAGGGAAGCAAGAGTTGAATCTAATTAGTTAGGAACCTTGGCTCTTCTGTTTCCCAAATGATAGTTCGAGGACGGGCTCACCTAGTGGAGACAATTCAAGTTTGCCTTCACATGGCTTTTTTGTTCCTCGAAATACTCCTAGGGCACAACCTTCACTCGAAGGTACGGCTTAGAATAGACAATTGCAAAATGAAGCAAGGGTGGTTGTGGCAAACTTTTGGTACAAGAACAACATCCCATTCAATGTGCCAAAAAGCCCATACTGGGAGAATTTGGTAACTGTTTTAACCATTGTTGGAAAAGAGTTCAAAGCCCCTACTCATGCTTTGAAAGGCCCAATGTTGGAGGATGTTAAAAATACATAAATTATTGTAGATGAGCAAAGAAGAATATGGCGAAAGAAGGGTTGCAGCATTTTGTCTGATGGGTGGTTGGATGGAAGGAATTGCACCATGATTAATTTTCTAGTGGCTTCAAGTGGGCAATTGATGTTCTTGAAGCAATTGATGTCTCCAACAAAGTGAAAAATACAAACACTTTGTGTGATATGTTGGACGAGCTGGTCATGGAGGTGGGTGTGGAGACCATCATCCAAGTTGTGATGAGAAGACTTCTTGAGAAGAGACACCCTTCACTTTTTCGGAGCCCATGCTCAGCCCATTGCATTGATCTCCTACTTGAAAACATAAAAAAGATGACTTGGGTGAAAAATGTGGTCGAAGAGGCGACAAATATCACAGTACATTTACAATCATCCTTGGGTGTTGAGCTTGATGAGAGAACACACCAATTGGAAAGGAGCTTGTGCAATCAGGAGCCACATGATTCACCTCAAACTTTATCACATTGTACAGCATTGTAGCCTCGCTAACACCTCTTAAGCAAAATGTTTGTAAGCACATGGTGGTTGGAGTCTCCCTATAACAAGAAGACCAAAGGAGAAAGGGTCGTGAAAACCAGTTTTGAGATGTGTTTGCAAAGACCACAAACGAGATCATCAAAGTAACTTTAAACTTAACTATTTTTTAGTTACCATTTATTTTATTTTTAAAAATTTCGCTCAAATTTCTCTTAATTTTCATTTTAAAATTATACGTTATTTCTTTTTAGGTGTTAGGGCATTTGGTTAGAGTTCTATGGTTGGTGGATGGAGAAAAGAATCCAACGGGATATTTGTATGAGGCCAAGGATAGGACCAAGGAGGCCATAGCAAATTATTATGGACAAAAAAAATATGAGCCTATTTGGCACTTAATTGATCGTGTAGATGGAACAAGCAGCTCCACCAACATATACATGCAACAGCCTACTACATGAACCCCAAGTTTTTCTTTGCAGATTTATTTAGGACTGATGAGAAGGTTATGGATGGCCTAAACACAAGCATAGAGAGGATGATCCCTAACGGAGCCATTAAAGACATAAATGTCAATGAGCTCTAAATTTACAAGATTGCAAAGGGGAGGCTCTTTTCTTTACCTCTATGCATTTGAAGAAGAACGACCCATCAACCAGGTAAAGAACAAATTCAAATTGAATCCTTAACTTGTAATGTCGTTATTTCTTTATAAATACATGCCTAGTTGACTTCAAAATTTATAAATGTCTTATTTGTAGATTTGTGGTGAGAAGATTATGGTGGAAGAACACCAAATCTTCAAAAATTAGCAATCTGTATTTTGTCCCAGCCATGTAGTGCTTCTGGGTGTGAAATAAATTGGAGCATGTTTGTGGCCATCCCCATAAATAAGCACAATAGGCTAACAACACGCCTCAATGACCTTGTCTTTGTGTAGTACAATATTTGTGTTTGTGTGAGATGAGTGGAAGGGCAAGATAGTCATGAGGCAACAGAATTGGATGATATTGATCCAAACACAGACTGGATTGTTGAGTCTGAGGATGTGTAGCAGAAGCCCATGTTTATCGAGGTCGCAAATTTAGAGAAGGAAGCAGAAGAAGCTATAGCGGCAGGGGAAGTAGAGGCATTGGGAGGGGTTGGTGAGGATCGGAACAATGTGTTTGTGGATGATGTTCCAAAGAAGGAATCTTTACCTTCCACTTCTAGGACGTAGCATAGGAGTTGGAGATGCATTGATGACTAGTATATGAGCATTGTACTCTTTTTTTTGTTTAAAATTAAGCATTGTACTCTTATTTGCTCAAAAACTAATATAAAACATATTTATGACTCAGTTATGTGTTCTCTACATTCATTTCATTTTTTCGAATTTTAATTTATTTTATGAAGTTATTTTTTTTTTAAAGTAGAAATAAAGTCGTAGTAGAGTAAATGCCAAGTCCCGAGAACAGGTCAAAATTCTGGGCTGTCGAGTAATTGTCGAGCATGAGTTTTTAAACTATGGGTTCAACATCAATCTTCCAAGAATTAAAAGAGTTTAAACAATTGCTACAAGATTATCAAATAGCAACAGGGCAACTGGTCAATTATGAGGTGTTCAAGCCAAACTACAATAGCATTGAGATTATGGAGATAGAAGAAGGATTGTAGATAGATGAGAAAAAGAACTTAGTGATGTCAAATCCTGTAATGTCCCCAAATTGGGATGATTAAGGAAAATAGGGGTTTCACCCAAACCCTTGCAAATCTGAAAGTTATGTTTGAAATTATTAGCCAACCCTAAGCGAAGGAAATGCTTCACAAACCCACACAAGGTCACAAACCCTAGGCACCAACTTAATGAAATTAAATAATAAATTCCAGATTGTTATTCGATCCCAATTTCACTTCACCAATCATACAAAAAATAGCAAAAATATTCCAGAATTGAAGCACTGCAATAAATACCTTTGATGACCAATTGTGATGCCAAAACAAGGAGAGTATAGTAGAATAAATTATAAAAATTATTCCTTAATTTTTTTAACAAGGCCCAAGATGACCTTAATACCAGTCCTTGACAAGTCGCCCAAGGATAGAAACTGCAAATAAATTCCAAATCCTTACGCAGCCCTATTTTAGGGGTCTTCAAGCCATATACCTGTAGTGCAGCCCTATATGGAGGGGTCTTCCTGTTCAACAAACTCACCACCCTTGTAGTGGCTCTAAACTAGATCCAAGATCCTCCCTAGCAAGGTCGCTAGGCTAGGAAATCCACACCTAGCTAGCTGAAGCAATTTGCTGCCCTAGGCGAGGGCTTTTCCAATGTAAAGCTGAAAATTAAGCACAAATACGGTCTTTGAATAGAGCTGCCCAATGTGGTAGTATGGAGGTTTTCGTCCCCAAACTCATTGTGTACTTGAATGGTTTTGTCCTCAAGTCACTTGTTCAAGCCTAGTATACTTGAGCACTAGATTCAATATCAAAAATAGGATAACCTTCCAAATGGATACCTTTACTTCCTTTTATAACCTTTTTTCCCAAATGCGGCATCAAATCCTTTTAAAAGAACACCCCTGTAACTCTCACTTAAGTGCATGATCATTCATGACCCTCAAAAGAACACCTTTTAAGTGAAAATTAAAATATAGAGCACTTTTGCCCATCTACCTTAAAATGACTCCAAAGTCCCCTTTCTTTTCTTTCTTTTCCTTAGCCTTTGGGGACGAAATAAGGCTACGGATCTTTTCTCATTGCTAGTTTGAAAAGAGGGACATGACAGTCCTCCCTTCCCAAAATTGCTTGTCCTCGAGCAATTATAAACTTGGATGTTAAAAGATGGCTGCCCCATCCCACATTGCATCTTTTGGTGGCAAATCTTTCCATTGGACCAAATATTCTATTATGGTTCAATTCCAAAGCCTCTTCTCACGAGCCTCAAAGATAGTTTCTGGAATCAATACTAGCTTGCCTTTATCATCAAGAGGTGGCAACTCAATGGAGGATGTTATTGTGTTGCCCAAGGGCCGCCCTTTGTAGGTAGGACACATAGAAGACATTGTGAATCTTGCTATCTTCTGGTAAATCGAGCTCATATGCCACTTTGCCTACTCTTCTTCGGATCTTATATGGCTCATAGAAACGTGGTTTCAACTTTTCCGCCCCACTTTGTTTGAGGGAGGATTGTTTGTAAGGTTGCAACCCCAAGTAGACCATGTCTCCCATTTCAAATTACCGCTCCACCCTATGCTGGTCTGCATAAAGCTTTTGTTGATTTTGAGCATGTTCAAAATTTTCTTTTAGCTGATCCAAAATTTTAGAACTTTGTACAAGGTCAGCAGCCCCAAGCACTCTACCATCCTCCAAAATGAGATCAAAAAATGAAAGAGCTTCATATCCATATAAAGCTTTGAAGGGTGGCATACCACTAGACATGTGATAGGAGGTATTGTAGCAAAATTCTGCTATGTACAGCCATCTGTTCCACCCTGTTTGCTGCCCCCAAAACATAATTCCTTAGGTACCCTTCAACCCAATAATTCACAATCTCGGTTTTTCCATCCATTTGGGGATGGTAACTAGTACTTGGGAGCAATTTTTTGCCTACCAATTTAAAGAGCTCTTGCCAAAAATGGCTCATAAACCGGTTGTTCCTATCACTTATTATATTCTTGAGCAATCCATGCAACTTGAACACCTACTTGAAAAAGATTTCTGCTATATATGGGGCACTGTACTTGGCTGGAAGTGCAAAAAAATGAGCATATTTTGTCAATCTATTCACTACCACAAAAATACCACATTTACCTTGTGATATAGGCAGTCTGGTAACAAAATCCATAGATATGCTTTCCCATTTTTGGTGAGGAATAGGGAGAGATTGCAAAAAACCAGCTGGAAATGTATTCTCCCCTTTATTCTTTTGGCACACCAAACATTCTCGAATGTCTGATAAAACATTTCCTTTTAAGCCCTTCCATACAAATCTCTCTCTCCCTTGGTGACCAGATGTAGGATCATCGTGAGCAGCTGTTATGACTTGATGTTTTAACTTGGAAAGAGGGATCAAGAGCATTCTGCCCTTATAAAAAATCAGATCTTCATGCATCTTAAATCTATCATTCACCACCTTACCTTCCAAAATGTCTATAGCCCACTTGTCCTTTGCATACTCAGCTGTAATAACAGCCCTCCAATTGGTTGTTAACTCACTTAAAGAGCACAAATAAGGACTTCTTGACAAGGCATCAGCCACCTTATTATTTTTGCCCTTCCATTTTCGTTGCCTATCATTCAGATCTGAATGTGTGAGGAAGTACTTGAGGTTATTATGATCCGTTTTGACCACGAATATCCCACAAATTAAGTATTGACAAAATTTGGCTAAAGCATGCATAATAGCCAACATCTCCTTGTCATATGCAGAAAATTTCCTCTCCCCTTCCTTGAGTTTCCTACTTTCAAAAGCAATGGGATGTCCTCTTTGCATTAGGATAGCCCCTATTCCTTCTTCGGAAGCATCGCATTCCAATGTGAAAAGAATTGTAAAATCAAGAACAGCAAGTACTGGACAAGAGCTCATCACCTCCTTGAGCCTTTCAAAGGCTTCCAATGTGGTTTGGGACCACCCAAAAGCACCCTGCTTTGTCAAGTCTGTAAGGGGGGCAACAAGTTGAGAAAAGCCCTTCACAAACCTCCAATAGTAGCTACATAACCCAAGGAAACCTCTCAGCTGAGTCATAGTAGAGGGGGTGGCCAATCAAGTATAGCTTGAATCTTTTGTTGGTCCACTTGTACCCTTGAGCATTGATCACATGCCCTAAATACAAAATTTTGGAAGTAGCATACTCACATTTGGATTTTTTCCAAAAAGAGTTTGTTGCTCCAACAATCCCAACACAATGTCCAAATGATATAGATGCTTCTCCCAAGTTTTGTTGTACACCAATATGTAGTCAAAGAACACTAGCACAAACTTCCTCAAATGTTGTTTGAAAATGTGATTCATACAAGATTGAAATGTAGCAGGGGCATTAGTGAGGCCGAAGGGCATGACTAGGAACTCATAATGCCCATAGTGACAACAAAAAACTATTTTTTGCACATCTTCATCCCTCACACAAATTTGATGGTAACCAATATTCAAGTCTATTTTGGAGAAGTAAATTTCCCCATGAAACTCATCAATGAGTTTGTCAATCCTAGGTAGGGGTACCTATTTCTTGATGGTCTTTTTATTCAACCACCCGTAGTCAATACACATCCTCATGGTCCCATCCTTTTTCTTCACAAGCACAACCGAGGAAGCAAAGGAGCTGGAACTAGGCCTTATGTGCCCCATTTCCAATAACTCTTGTATGGCTTTCTCAATTTCCTCCTTGTAGATCCGAGGGTGGCAGTAGGGAGCAGTGATTACTACTCTTGTGCCTTCTTCCAGTTCAATCATATGCTCAAACCCTCTTTTGGGGGCAGCCCATGTGGTCTATTATTAAACACCCCCTTGTGTCTATCTAGGATGGCTTGGACATCCTTATGTTGCAGTTGTTGTTCCGAATCAGACCTGGTATCAAGCACAAAGAGCTCGGCTGCCCAAGCAATCTGCCCTTTGTTGAATGCTCTCTCCATCCTCTTGGAGGCCACCACCATAGGTGCTCCATTGCTTAGGCCATGAAGAGCCACTTCCTTGTTGGCTGCCATGAATTTCAGTTTCAAGGTCTGGAAATTCTGAGTGTACTCACCAATGGATTGAAGCCATTGGACCCCAAGCACCACATCAGCTTCCCCAAGGTTGATCACATGGAATTTGTCTTCCAAAACATACTCTCCCATGCTTAGTGTCAATCCCAAAGTACTGGAAATGCATGGAATGGAGGAGCCATCTCCCAAAGTCACATGGAATTCATCATTTTCCTTGGTGGGCAGCCCATACCTTGTAACCAAATTAGCATCTATGAATTTATGTGTGTCCCCACTATCAACTAGTACGGTTACCTTTTTCCCTTGAAGAGTTCCTTTCACCTGGAATGAGTGGTACCTTGAAGCACTGAATAGAGTTGCAACTGCCTTTTCCTTTGACCCTTGTTGGCTGCCTTCCTTTTCAAACTCAGATTTGCATGTCTCAGAATTTTCCATTTTTATATCAGAATTTTCTAATTGCCTTTCCTCTTGTGGCTGCCCTTCAAATTTGATTTTGCATGTCTCGGATCTCCCCACTTTAAGCTCTGAATTTTCTGAGTTTGATGACTTTAAACCCAGCTGATTGTTAGTCAATGGTGGCTTGAAACTTACTGATTTTTGTTGCCCCAAACTCTCATGCGTTGGCTGCTCCTTGCATGCCTGAAAATTTGCCCTTGGCTGCCTGAGAGCTACTGATTTCTTATGTCCAGCATACTCATGGGGTGGCTGCCCCTTATACAATCGAAAGTCCCTTGTGCGGGGCATCAAGATTTTTGGTTTTGGCAGCTCCACCTCTTTATCAAACTGTTTAATAATCCTCTCACCTAGTTCCTCATATGTTCTAATGAGGTCATGTCTGTGTGTCCTTCACCCGAGATGCCACCAATCATGGGCAGCCCCTTCCAAATGTTGGATGACGAACTTAAGAGCTTCTCTTTCACCTCTAGGCCTCAAGTCAAGGTATTTATTAACCATGTCTACCCATGCTCCAACTGAAGTACCTGGATCCCCATCAAAGGTTGGGAGAACAATCTTCCCCAATTCATCATGCACAACCACTTGTCCATGATGCCTCTTTCATTGTTTCCATGCTACCCATTCATTGAATCTTGTTTCTTTTCTGAACAGGAGGGTGTGTGTCAAATACTCATCATAGTGTTCCATTAGATCCCAATGAATTGAAGGCTGGTCCTCCATTCCAACTGGTTGATCCCCTTCTTGTCCCTTCACTGTTTGAAGGCATGTGGTCATAGTCCCTATCAACCGATCCTGGGTTTGAATAAGACTCTTCAACCTAGCCCTTTCCATGTCATTGATTGATATATGGCTGTCAATGCCACAGTTTAGCCAAGAAATTGACTCTGATACCACTATAATGTCCCAAAAATTGGGACTATTATTGAAAATAGGGGTTTCACCCAAACCCTTGTGACTCTGAAAGTTATGTTTGAAATTCCCAGCGCGCCCTAAGCGAAGGAAATGCTTCACAAACCCACACAAGGTTACAAACCCTAGGTGCCAACTTGATAAAATTAAATAATAAATACTAGCTTGTTATTCGATCCCAATTTCACTTCAATCATACAAAAAATAGCAAAAATATTCCAGAATTGAAGCGCTGCAATAAATACCTTTGATGACCAATTGTGATGCCAAAACAAAGCAGAAAATAGTAGAGTAAATTATAAAAATTATTCCTGAATTTTTTTAACAAAGCCCAAGATGACCTTAATACAACTCCTTGACAAGTCACCCAAGGGTAGAAATTGCAAATAAATTCCAGATCCTTACGCAGCCCTATTTTAGGGGTCTTCAAGCCATATACTTGTATCACAACCCTCTATGGAGGGATCTTCACGTTCATCAGACTCGCCACCCTTGTAGTGGCTCCAAACTAGATCCAAGATGCTCCCTAGCAAGGTTGCTAGGCTAGGAAATTCACACCCAGCCAGCTGAAACAATTTGTTACCCTAGGAGAGGGTTTTTCCAATGTAAAGTTGAATATTATGCACAAATGCAGGCCTTAAATAGAGCTTCCCAATGTGGTAGTATGGAGGTTTTCGTCCCCAAACTCCTTGTGTACTTGAAGGGTTTCGTCCTCAATTCACTTGTTCAAGCTTGACATACTTGAGCAATAGATTCAATATCAAAAATAGCATAACCTTCCAAATGGATACCTCCACTTCCTTTTATAACCTTTTCTCCCAAGTGTGGCACCCAATCCTTTTAAAAGAACAATCCTTATAACTCTCACTTAAGTGCATGATCGTTCATGACTCTCAAAAGAACACCTTTTAAGTGAAAATTAGAATATAAAGCACTTTTGCCCATTTGCCTGAATAGGCCTCCAAAGTCCCCTTTCTTTTCTTTCTTTTCCTTAGCCTTTGGGGACGAAATAAGGCTAAGGGTCCTTCCTCATTGCTAGTTTGAAAAGAGGGACATGACAAATCCTTTTGGATTGTCAACACCACAATCAACTTACCCTTTCAAGTTTACAAAAAAGTAAAGCCAAGAATACAAAGCTTGACAATACGCTAGCTCACTAGTTTGAAAGTGTAGCTGACACGAAGTTTACAAAGCCAACAACAGTGAGTGCGAACATGGGGCTTGAGGATAAAAATAACATGGAAGGTGAAGTACGACTTTCCAAAGCATGGATTACTTTTGAAGTACAGTTGGATGCAAATATAATCATTGTCGTTGAATGAGGTCGTCACACAGTGGGTGACCAAGGTCATGCCAAGGTAAAGGAAGTATTGTCATGACCAATACTTGTGGCATATGAATTTTAAACTGACAGCACTTGTGTTAAAGAGGTGGAGGCTTGAGCATGATAAGTATTTGAGGCACTATTATTTCAAGGTTGGTTAATCGACAGGAAATAAAGCTGGGAAATTTTGATGTACACTAGCTAGAGCCATTTAAAATCCATGAAGTAATGATTAATGGAGCAATGTGACTAGAAAATTTGGATGCTACGATGTGTAAAGTTGTAGTGAACGGGTTCAAATAAAAATTATATGGACTTCAGATATAGGTCTTGAACATGATCAAGTTTGAAGTCAAGAAAATTAAAGTCGGAAACATGAGATTTAATGGGTGGAAAATATAAGATGAGAAAATCAAATATTTTAAAAATAAAATTGCTTGTCTAAAAGAGACATGGGAAGAATTAATGTACTAAAATATTAAGATAAAAGGGAAATGTCAAAAAATAAAAAGACTCGTGATAAAGATGGGTCAAGGGGGAAAATGTAAAAGGAAAATAAAAGTAAAAATAACTCATATTTTTGATAAATAATAAATTTATAAATATACTAATAAGAAAGCAAAGGTTTCAAGGTTTGATTGAAAGGAAAAAATATTAGTGCCCCTATCATATGACTGTCTCTATCCAAGTTTCAAATGCCCACAATATACAACTTCCTCTCTGTTGTTTGCTACACCTTTACACACTTTAATCTAAATCCCAAGAGGTATTTAGGGTACAAAAATCTAAATGAGAATTTAAATGTGTTATATGCATGTGCAATATGAAACAATGTTCATAATAGAGACACTAATTGAAATGAAATAAAAAGTTTTATTAATCTGCACATCATGTGCATGGCATACTCTGGAGGGAGACGTACATCTGTTTATCTTTTACTATCTTATGCTATCTTTTAATGTAGATATGTATACATAGTATTACAAGGTCGTGAAGGCTAAATAAATGTTATGGAGGTTGGAACGGTTTTACTTCCATGTGTGACTCGTCACTTTTCAATAGTTGAGTTGATCGGTATCAAAATTTAATGATAAAAAGGAGGCAGAATGTAGTTTGTCATGTTTTCATAAGTATTGTTATTAGCGTATGAATATATAAAGGATTTTTTAGCCAACTTAATTTTGTTGTTCTTCATTGTCTTGTCGACTTTGGTAGTGTATTAATCACCTTTTGATTATGTATGGATTCGGTCCAACAATTTTATCTTAACCATCAACCACTTGGTCGACCACCTGATAAATAGTAAGTTGAATGTCAGGGTAAGATTTCTGATATGACAGGTCCTCCACGAACCAAGCATTGTACTTTACACTACCTATGCAATAAAGATATTGATCTCATGTTATGTTCATGGTATGTATTTATAATTCTACCATAGTATTCTTCAATAATGTATCTTTTTGTTGCATTTGACAATCAATACTTAATGATTACAATGATTTTTTGAATCCTTGCAAACACTGAAAGCGGTGGCAGTTTTATTAACTTTCCACTCACCCTTTATCTAGGATTTGGATGCCTCATTTTTCTCTTTCCTTGGACTAATTTGTTGGATGACTTTGCTTGGACAATTCACCCTCACCTTGTTTATTTTATTCCTCAATGTAGTATGCATGTACACATGATTTATCAAAGTCTTTTGGCTTGCTAGAGATGATTGGTCTCCTTATGCGTGAATGGAAATTGTTCGCATATTTGGTCAAGTAGTCTTCATCGTCCAAGTCCAAACCCATCCAAATGGCTTGTCTATCGAACTCTATACTATAATTGTAATGTCCCCAAATGGGACAATTAGGCAAAATAGGGGTTTTCCAACAAACCTTTATGAAAAATTGAAACAATCCGAAAACTGGACCCCCAAAACCAGCAAACCCTAGCTGGAAGGTATAACCAAATCTCAAGCAACAAACACTCCAAAATAACCCTGAAAATGCAGAATATAAAAGTGAAATAAATACCTCTTTTATGGCAAGGTGGGAATAGCGATGAGGCTAAATTTACCTCTACATAATTATGATTTTTACAACTGTGTTTTCTCCTCAAATCTGCGTCGAACCCTTGCAAAAACTCCCAAACATTTATGCAAAAATCATTTAAAATATTAGGGCTTCTAATGGACACGTTAGAGATGCAAATTGTCAAATTAACTCTTCCAATGAAGTTGCCACACTTGGAAAAATAACATAAAACTAAATCTGAATATCAAACCCTTGAACAAGCCCTCCAAGTCTCCAAAATCTGTAATGTCCCCATTTTTTCCCCCTTAATTAAACAGAAATGAAGACCTTTAGTCTATCTCCCCATAGACTAAAGAAGCCCTTATTGGGGAAAGTTATTTTATTAATTATTTATTAATTGTTGAGATAGTGATTTTTATCACAAGGCAATTATTAAATTAATTAATTAAATATTTTAAAAGTGGTTTTTACCATTAAAGTGCTTAAATGAAATAAATATTAATATGTTGGCCTTAGAGTAATTTTTATTACTCTTTTTTAATTAACGCTAATAATTAATATATTTTCAAAAAAGAAGATTTTTAGCATGGAGCCAAAGTGAAGATAAGGAAAGATGTTTATCTTTCCAAAAGGGGTTCAAATCCTTTGGAAAACTATAAAGACATAGCAAAGGCTTCAAGGAGGATATGTTGAATTTGTTATCCTATTCTTGCATGAAGAATGCTAATGGGATGCATGCCCGATAGATTTGCTCTACTTGGTGATTGATCAATCTTACAAAGGTGTCTATTGACACCACTTTTTGCTACGAAAAGCTTGTTATGTGTCCTACAAGTGGAGCGAACTACCTAGGAGGGTTTGGTGATTGCTTTGAGGGTTTGATTATGTGTTTTTTCACATTTCTTGCTTGCTAAAATTATTCTAACAAATCTGCAAGTGGAGCGAACCACTTGGGAGAGTGGATGCTAGGGTTTGAAGGCATTTTTGTGGATAAAATACTCTTAAATTATTATCTACAAATATTTCATATTTTTCTAATCATCTTTGAGGTATTTTGGACCTATTGTGAAGGATATTGAAGACGGAATATTAATAGATAATTTTCAAAAATTACTATTAACTTTTCTAACGATTTTCGAAATAGTTTCATGCTTGAGGAAGGCTAAAATAACCATCCTATTTTTTTGTTATTTTTCCAAGGTTCCCAAGACTGTGGTGATTGACCTAGAAAGGTCAATTTGGCGATTTAGAGGCCAAAATTCAGCGTTGGAATTTTCTATTATTTTTTTGAGGTGGGCAGCGACTTTTGCAAGAGTTTCACAGATATTTTATTCTCCGAACAGAGGCAAGAAATTCGTGGATTAAAACTAATTTTTTCTTCATATTTTGTGGCATCCGAAGGGAAGAAAAAGGTATTTATTTGAGGAGTTTAAATCTGAAATTATTATTTATTTTCAGAATATTTTATTGGCTGAAAATACCCTACAAAACCCGTATTCTTGGCATCTAGGGTTTCTTACATTAAATATAAAATAAGGATTTTGTGAATTTTATTTGCAACTAGGGTTTACAAATTTTTGGATCAGAATTAAGGGAATTTGGGGGAACCCCTTATTTGTTAATTCGTCCCATTTGGGGACATTACAGTGGTATCAGAGCATCGGTCTTGCATACATGTGTGTTGGTTGTTGGATGCAAATAGGGATAGACTACTTAGTTTATCAGAGTAGAGGAAAAGAAATGGGAGACCAAGAGCAAGGGTTTTCTCCAGAACGGTTTAAGCTTATGCATGGCTTGATCAAGGAAAGCCACAAGGAACTCCAGCAGAATTTGAGTGTACAACTCGCATCTATGTTGAAAGATGCCCTTCCTAAGAAAGATCACTTCTCTAATGGAGAGGACATTTAAACAATGATGAGAAGGTTTCTTTTAATCTAGATCAAATTCTTTAATGCCACTTTTTTGCAGAAAGAACCAACATTCGAGAAAAGGACTCAAAGAGAAAATACTTGAGATACACTACAAGAGGAATATGCAACCCTAACTTTGGCCACACAAAATTTGTTAAATTTCAAAGATTTTTGTGAATTGAAGGAACCAAATCAAAGGCTCCAAATACACAACCCCATAGAGACTTGCAACAAAGGTTGGGTAAGATTTCCCTTCCTGTTTTTGATCGTTATGATAAACTTCATCTGAGGTCTTGGTTACAAAAGCTAGAAACATATATGTCACTTAACCCCATGCTTGAAAAAGAGGCTCTAAAATTCGTCACCCTACATTTGGAGGGAATTGCTCATGAGTGGTGGTTTCATGGCCTCATCACACAAGGCCACGGATCTATTGCTACCATGGAAGAATTTAGCCAAAGAATCATGGAACGATTTGATAGAAAGAATCCGGATAGACATTTTCGAGATTTGGCACAACTCAAACAAGAGCATGATGTTGAAAAGTATGTGGCTGATATTTAGAAGGTTTTAGTAATGGTTTCTGGCATTAGTGAAAAAAGATTAATTGTTTTACTTGTTGAGGGTTTGATTGAACCCTTGAAAGGGTTGGTGAAAGCTTTTAACCCTCTCTCTTTGCAAGATGCCATCACTAAGGCATTAGATCTAGAATATTCAGCCTACAGGGGTTATGAAGGGCCAAAAGGACAGCCAACAGCAGCTACCTATTTGCTGCAAAAGGAACAAATACAAGGTAGCCAATGACTGTTTTGAGTGGACAGCAAAGAACACAAAGTAGGCAGCCCAAAGCACCACGAAATGAGCCACCAAGGAAGCCTTTTTCACCATATATGCCACCACACAAAACACTGCCCTACAGCAGCAACATGAGGGATGAAAGAGATGAATTAAGGAGACAAGGCCTATGTTTCACATGCAAAAGTCCATGGACCAAGGGCCATCGTTGTATGGGCAAAAGGCATGTCTATTACATGAGGTAATAGACAATGATTCAGATTTTGATGTTATTGATGCTAATATTGAACATGATGATTATTTAGATGAGGAGCATGCACATAAAGAGGACGAACAAAATGTGGGCAGCACTCTAGCTTCTCTTTTGGGAGCTCCCAAATACCATGCATTCAAGATACAAGGTACTATGAAAGGACAAAAGGTAACTCCCTTAATTGATAGTGGAGCCACTCATAATTTTATTGATGAAAGCTTGGTTAAGAAGATGACATTAGAAGCTACGGATTGCAAAAGCTTTAATGTAACAATGGCAGATGGATTCACCATTCCTTGCTCCAAAAAGTTGTCTCAACTCCCACTCACCCTTGGGAAACACAAGGTAATGGATGATTTTTATATTATTGTTATTGTTTTGGGTGTTCAATGGTTGAATTCCTTAGGAGACTTCACTCAAAATTACAATACCATGGAGCTTAAATTCTTCAAAGAAGGCAAGGAAGTGATCCTCAAAGGTCTAGCCAATGGAGCTCCACAAGAGGTGTCAATGAAAAGGATGGAGAGGGCTTTTAGAAGAGGTCAAATTGCTTGGGCAGCAAGCTATCTTATCACAGTAAACTTAGAAAAAAAGAAAATACAGCCCCCTCAAGGTAAGCTTCAAGCTATTTTAGACAAGCATATTCATGTCTTTGATGATCTACCTTATGGTTTGCCACCAATTAGAGGTTATGAGCACAATATTGAGCTGGAAATGGGTGCAAAACCAATCATCATTACTCTTTATCGCCACCCAAAGGCCTTCAAGGAAGAAATTGAGAAAACCATTAAAGAATTGCTTGATATGGGACACATAAGGCCAAGCTCAAGTCCCTTTGCTTCTTCAGTTGTTCTAGTAAAGAAGAAGGATGGCACTATGAGAATGTGCATTGATTATAGGATTTTAAATAAGAAGACCATCAAGAATAGGTACCCAATACTTAAGATTGATGAACTAATGGATGTGTTACATGGTGCCACTTATTTCTCCAAAATTGATTTGAGATTCAGTTATCATCAAATCAAGGTAAGAGAAGAAGATGTTCATAAAACCGCTTTTAGGTGTCATTTTGGGTACTCTGAGTTTCTTGTCATGCCTTTCGGATTAACTAATGCTCCAGCGACCTTTCAATCATGTATGAATAATATGCTTGGCAAATATTTGAGAAAATTTGTGCTAGTTTTCTTTGATGACATTCTTGTGTCTAACAAAACATTGGAAGAACATTTAGAACACTTGGATTTGGTTTTGAGCACTCTCGAGCAGCACTCATTCTTTGCAAAAAAATCCAAATGTGAATTTGAATTGACAAAAATTCTTTACTTGGGGCATATCTTCAATGCACAAGGTGTGCAAGTGGATCCACATAAAATTGCAGCTATCATGGATTGGCCTATTCCCTCTACACTCACTCAGTTAAGAGGATTTTGTGGACTATGCGGTTATTACAGAAGGTTTGTGAAAGGGTTCTCACAACTTGCTGCCCCATTGATTGATTTAACTAAAAAGGGGGCTTTCCAATGGTCCAAAACAGCCCAACTAGCATTTGAAAATCTCAAAAAAGTAATATGTTCTTCTCCAGTTCTTGTTATTCCAGATTTTTCTAATCCTTTTGTGATTAACTGTGATGTTTCAGGGCAAGGAATAGGGGTTTTCCAATACAAAATAAGCATCTTATTGCTTTCAAGAGTAAGAAATTAAAAGATTCAAAATAGGCTTAGTTTATAACAAGGAGATGTTGGTGGTTATGCATGCCTTGAGCAAGTTCAAACAATATCTAGTTTGTGGCAAATTCATTGTGAAATCATATCACAATAGTTTAAGATTCTTTCTTAATCAAAAGGAACTCAATGACAGGCAACAAAAATGGATAAGCAAGGTACAGGCTTATAATTTTGATATTGAATATGTAAAAGGTTAAAATAATGTGGTTGCAGATGCTTTATCCAGGAAGCCTTGCTTAGGATTGTTTAAGGGCAAGCAATTTTTAGAGGGGAGGACGGTAATGTCCCCATTTTTTCCCACTTAATTAAACAGGTATGAGGACGGTATTTTGCCCCTCTTCTTTGACCTACAAATTGTATTTTTCAGCTCTCCAATGAGATCGCTCGATCCTTGTATGAAGGTGGTGTTCCAAAACACCTTTGTAAGACCAATTGCATGCAACCATGTGAATTTGAAGCACAATTACGGCCTTTGAATAGAGCTGTCATGAATGAACGAATGAAGGTTTTTATCCCCAAACCCTTAGCACACTTTAAAGTTTTTGTCCTCAAGTTGTGGTGAACAACCTTGGCATACTTGATCAACAATTCAATATTCCAAACATGCATAACCTTTCAAATGAACCTTTAATTTCTTCTTATAACCATCCCCAAGGGTGGCGCCCAAATTGGAAGGATGTGATTTTTTGAATCACAAGCAATTTTACCTTTTAAATTACCTTTTTGAGGGGTTAGGCTCCCATGACCCTTGAAGGTCCCCCACTTAAGTGAAAATTAGACCAAAAGCACTTTTGCACAACTCAACTGAAAATTAGAATACTTAAGTACCTTTTCACATTTTTGCTCTTTGAATGGCCTCCTCAACGTTCCTCATTCTTTCTTTCACTTAGCCTTGTGGGAACAAAACCAAGCTAAGGGTCTATAAGCAAGCTGTGCCAAAAAGGGGGACATTACAATAATCCTACACAATTTGACCATGACCATGTCCAACATATTGCCACTTAATGTTTTGATCAATTTTGTGCCCAAACAAGATGGGAATTGTGTTTTAACCAGTGCTACAAGAGTACACACCCCCTAGATTTTGGCAATGTCTCAAATATCCATAACATTTTGGGGACTTGGAGGGGACATCCCCCCCTTTTTTTCTAACACTTGAACCCTCCCCCAAAACAAAGTTGTTATTTTTACAAAACCATTGAACCCTAATCCCGAAATTGCCCTAAAAAACATTCAATAAAGTCTAAACCCCTAAATTTTATTGAATAAAGTTAAATTATTTAAATATTAATTTTTACTTATTATTTTAATCGCCGTCCCTTTGCCATCTCCAAAATCTAAGAAATTTTTTGTCATCTCAAAAACCCTATCTCCCCATCCATGAGACATAGGTAACTATGGTTTTGATGGTTCTTTGAATTCATCCCAACTAGTTACAACTGGGCCTCTTAGATTCTTTTTTGGAGAAATTAAATATCTTACCCACCAAATTAGTAAACTTCCTGTTGTTTCAAACTTTTATCCATTATTTAGTATATACTTTCCCTTCAAAAGTCTTAATTTCAACCATGTGTTTCAACATTGAAAGAGGGATGGTCAGATGATTTTACCTTAGCTTTGTCTATCTTTCTTAGTTTTATCTCCTTTATCCATGAACTCTTCTTTATATTCCTCTTTTGCATGGGGCTACTCTTCTTCCACTCCAAGATTTTTGGCAAGAGCACAAACCCCCATGTCCATGGATACTTGGTTCTTAGCCATGATCTAGATTATTGGTAATGTCATTTTGAGACTTCATCACATATTCCAAGCTCAATTCCAACATGGCAACTCTTCTTGCAAGGTTCTCTTCACTTTTTTAGGCCATCTTCCTCACTTCTTGATTCCACCTTTTTGTAGAAATCTCCAGTTCATAAGGTTGTGATTCTTATTTCTTTGATCTCATCATTGTCATACAAATCAGCACAAACAACTATCCACAATACCCAAGGATTAACTTGCTCTGGTACTAATATGATCTGTAATCTCTTGAGTTTCTAATACTATTGAAAATTAATGTGTTGTGATGCTATCCTACTTGCATTGTACTTCAAATTGACAAAGATTGAATGCAAGCTGTGCTGGAATTAGTGTTCTTAAGTTGTTGGAACAGTATTGGAGTTGCAAGAACAAGAATGGGAAAAACCCTAAAAACAATAACTAAGAACAACCACGACAAGTATGACACAAAGCAATTTAAACTGGAAAATCCAGTGTGGGAAAAACCAGCTACAAGTGGCAATTGCTTGGCTTCCTCTCTCGCTCTTTTGGCCAAAACAGTTACAAATAACTCAGTTATAACTTGCTACAGTATTCTCCATAATGCTATACTCATTTAAACTACTCTCTACACCAACAAATATTACTCCTACAACTAACTGAACTCTCTAACTCTTCCGCTCACTCTCTATTCAACTAGTCTTATGCCTCTTACAAATGAGAATGTTGGAGGTGTCCTCCATGCACTAAAATACCTCCAATTGTCATGGAACTTGAGAAGACATCATTTTCTGTCATTACTCTCTGTTTCTGTTTGAAACATGTGAAACTGCCACAAGCATCACGAAAAAACCACTGTCACATGTATACAGAACTGCTATGACACATTCAGAACCGCACTAACACATTTGAAATCACCATGACAATGACTTAACCACCACCCTGTTGTATTTGGCAGTTTTGTCAGTTTGCAAAACATTATCTGTTTCAGGTCTGTTTCTGATTGAGTTTTGGGTTGATTGATGAAGTGACTTTTTTCTAGATCCTTGTGAATCACATTCAACATTTGGATTTTCTATTCGTTTGGGGACTTCATCATCAGTATTTTTGGGCTGCAACACTCGATACTCCCCCAGATTTGATATTATAATGGCTCATCTTGAAAGCTATGAAGTGATTCTAATTATCTACTGAAATTAGGGACTATTTCCTCTAAGCAAGAAAGAAATGATGAGATAAAGCCACATAGGCTGGTGTATTTAATTAAATACAGCCAAATGGGATAGTGTGCTTTATTTAATGTTTCGCATCATATTGGCTAATGTCTTTATAAAATGTGTTACAATCATATTGGTTAGTGTACTTTACTTAATGTTTCATAGTCACATGGATTTATTGAATATTCATAAATGTTGTACAAATCCCTATGTATATATCTATCTCTTAAGGATTCCTTTATCTAGAAGCTTTGTTTTCTCTCTCTTCGTTTAGAAACTTACTTCTGTCTAGAAGCTTCTTTGTATATATATTTCATTGTACTCTATGAACACCTAATACAATAGTGTATAGAACATATGTACAGTTGCAGCTGATTCCTTTGTGTTCTTTCTTTCTTATGGCTGATTCCTTTGTGTTCTTTCTTTCTTATGGCTGATTCCTTTGAGTTCTTTCTTTTGTGCAATTGTGTCTATATCACCACAAAATCAAGTATGTGAGTGAGAGGATTGGGGTATCATAGTAGCAACATGGGGAGGAAGGTGCCACCTCATTGCTCTGTCATCATCTATGGGTGACCAAGTCAAATCCAAGCAACGCTTAATCCCCCAACGTATGTGATAGGCTAAAAGAAAAAGCTAATCGACCTGGTATATATCGAGCCTCCCTACAATGTCCATAAGAAAAAGGGCCAAAGGCCTCTTGTTAGAATAACAAAAGGTGGAGATGAAACCTCTCAAATGATTGTATAAATAGTCGTACCTATGCCAAATCTCATAACAAATGAGGCATCTCAAAATAAAGTTCTCCCCATCCTCCACTTCTTGGAGAGAATGGAGATGACAAATCCTATCACCTATAGGAATACAGTGGTTTGATTCAACCTTTAGCTAGTATGAATATACCCCTATCCGACCAAGAAGAATCCTTAGGACGCATGAACAATGGCACTAGAGAAAGTCAAGTCAAGCAATGATACCATCAAAAACTTGTACAAAGTGCTCGACCTGGAAAGCCACCTTGGGGCTGAGATGTTGTTGTGAATAGGTCCAAGTGACCTGGATATACTAAAGGTAAATATCGCCCCTAACAAGTCTATTAATCATGCACCCTCCAAAGGAACAAGGCAAAGAGGTCCATCCAAGGTAAAGTTCAATCCAAAAAGAATTGTCAATTGAAAATGAAGATTTGCCTCACTTTCCATAGAGATGTTTTCTTCTTTGAAAATACACCATTTTAAAGTGAATGTAGAAAAGCTAGAAAAAAAATCTAAATTTTGGCACCCTTAAACATTATATCGTTTTTGTAGGGAGGCTAGAATTTAAGATTTGGCTATTTTAAATTAAAAAAGAACAGAAAATATTTGTGAATTGAAAAACAAATATTCACTCAATTTCTATAAAAATGATTGTACGTGTACTGTGAAAATGTGCTAGAAATTTTTTGTTTGTATAAAATGTATATAATCTGAAAGAAAACTAAAACAAAATTCTGAATTTTTTCTATTGCAATCGTAAATGAATATTGACCTCAATTTCTAAAGGAATAATTCTTTGTTTGAAAATGCTTCACATTTATAATAAAATGTATATGAAAACCCAAATATTATATTATTTTGACAAACTTATTAATATTTAGAATTCAATGCATGGCATTTTTAGGGGCTAATTTTAACCAATTGGCTAAATTTTCACAAAATTATAAAAAAATTATCCACAAATTAACATTTTTTTCAAAAAAGATTCATCAAGTTTTCATGTAAAATATACATCAAGTACCAAACTAATCAAAATATACATAGATTTTATAGTGAATTGTATGTTTTTCTTCAGAACCTGCCTATAATATGTATATTTCTTACTTTTGAAATGGAAAGATTTGCCAACCATTCTATACTCAAAATATTTCCTAAAATTTTCTCTGATTCAAAATCACAAATAATTAGCCTAAGATTTCTAAAACTTGGGATAATTTTTTTAAAGAGTAACTAACCATGAATGCAGGCGCAATATAGTAGTCTCCCTGTAAATGTTCAAATGACCGTGTCACCTTCTGTCTGTAATCAAACACAATGTCCGCTGCAATACATGAAATTTAAGCGATTGCACCATCAAACTCTGAATTCAAAATTATTAAAATTCAAAAAATTATTTTTATTTCCAAGAAATAAATAAGCTGTCCAAAACTCTAGTGGACATGTGGCAAGGGATTTGTGGAATGATTATAGACTACATTCTACTATGATCCAAATTTATAACTCTTGGGTGAAGCTTACATCACACCACATTTAAGACAACACATCACCTCACCCAAGATTAACCAATAATAAATAATAAAATAATGATATTAGGACTAGCGTAGCTGTCCCATTTAGTTCTTGATGGAGAAGCCTGGAATTTTGATTCCTAAAATTCCCAGGTTCATTATCTAGGTACTGAAGGTCATGCTCAGTGTTGGGTCATTTCCACCAGCAATGGGAGTGTTGGCTGCAATGAATAAGGCTGAAATGGAGGTCAATCAAAGAATCCCTTTTAACTGCAAATATTCACTAGACAGGCTTCCGGAAAATACTAAGGCTACAATAAATGCAAGATTCGCCTTGCAAGGGGCTGTTCTCATCATTCTGTCCCTGTAGAATTCAGCAGAGTTGATTTCTTAAAGCATTTCATGGCATGTTTTATCCAAAGTAGCCTTTTGTGTCTGAATGCAAATGTTTGAAACTCAATTCATTGCAAAATGATGCCAAGATTACTGCCGAAGCAATTGGAAACCCTCTCCACCCTGTTGTTATGCTATCAGGGGCGCTCTCTTCAATTGAGTGAAGATGTCACCTACATCCTTTCTAAGAGTTTTCCAAATCAGTGATGTCTGAATCCAAAGAACATTTGTAAAACTTGTTTGTACAACTCTAGAAATCAAATCTTATACTCTGCTTGCAATTATGCAACAATGGTGGCAGCCTTCATGGACAAGAATTGGAAATGGCTTCTCATTAGCATTTTTTATCACAACATATAAGAATCAATCCTTCCAGTGATACTATCAGAGTAGCAATTGCTGAAGGTCTCAAAAATGTTTTTTAAGTGGTAAAAGATAAGCAGAGCATCACCCATGATTTCCAAAGCCAAAAAGATAATGGAAAAATGATGTTGGGATTACCATAGCTCCAAAGCTCTCATAAGCGAGACATAGGGTCAAATCCAAAGGGCACATGATAAAGTGTTGAAATAAAAAATGCTTCGGTGCAGAACAAAATGAAAGCCATAAAATCATTGTCTGATAGGATGAGCTTAGGTGGTAAGAAAATCTGGGCATTCATAAGAGAGTCTCTTGTTCAAATCTTCATGAGACATGATAAAGTGTTAAAAAAGAAAAAAATACTTGAAAAACCAAACAGAATGTAAGCTTTTTAGGAGACTTGCTAGTGTTGCATGAAAAAAACACTTCAACGCCACATGAAAAGTTTTCAAATTAATGTCCGATGGTGTGAGCTCAAGTGTTAAAAGCATTGGGTGTTTCATAAAAGAGTGTCAGTGATTAAAAACATCACATATTTCATAATAATCTTAGATTCAATCCCCAAGAGACATGATAAAGTCTAGAAATAAAAAAATTACTTCAAAACCAAACCAAATGAAAGCTTTTAAGATTAGTGTCAAACATTATGAGCTTAAGCCGTAAAAACATAGTTACTTTTGTAACAATCTGTAATGTCCCCAAATTGGGACAAATGACCAAAACAAGGGTTTTCCACAACTCCAAATAATTAATTTTGAAAATGCACAATATTCAGCCCAAAAAGAAATCTGAAAATCAACGCCATAATTCTGGAAATGAATGCCAAAAATTTCTGTTTGCTGCCCTAACCCTAGCACCTAGGGTTTTTTAATCATACAATGACTTTTATCCAACCAAAATGCTTCAAACCACTTTCATATTTTTGCAAATAATTCTCCCAATCAGAGAAATTCAAAATGATTAGTTTTTCTAGAATTTGTTGAATATGAAAAAAATTAAATCTCTCCCTCAAAACAGAAGAACTCCAACTAGATGATAGCTCAAATTGAGGCTAAAAGTATAAGCTTTCAAATGAAATACAAATCAGAATTTTCTGTTGGGTGGAAGTCACCCAAAACCGAGTCCAAACCCTAAAAGAATGTAGTCAATGCCCTAGATGAAAATCTGGAAATGCTCACAAAATTCAGAATTAAATGTACAACAATTGTTATCAAAATGACCTCAAATCAATGTGATAAACATTAGAAAAATATAATAATAATTTCAGAATTATTATTATCAAATTAGGGCATACTTTGGCCACTCAAAAGGCCTTACAATCCTTCCAAACCCAATCGCCCAACTTGGAATAAATAAACAATAAATCAAAATTAATAACCAAACCCTAAGAGAGGGTTTCCTTGTATAGCAGCCCTCAAAGAGGGGTCTTCAAACCTCCATGCAATTTGCAACCCAAACGATGACCTCCAAACACATCAAACAACCCTTAGAAACAAGTCACCTAGCATCCACAATCTGAAATTCCCGGTTGAAGCACAATTTTGCAGCCCTTGATGTAGAGCCACTCGCATAGAAGATATGAAGGTTTTCTTCCTCACACTTTGAGGTTTCCATTCTCAAAATGCTTTGACCAAGCTTGACATATTTGACATAGATTCAATATTCAAAACATCGCATACTTTCAATAGAACCTTCACTTTCCTTTTATATCCAACACCCCAAAAGTGGCATCCAAATAAAGAGGGAAATTCTCCCTTTCAAATATTAAAAGAACATGTCTTATAAATCCCTTTTAAGAATTGGGTGCCCATGACCCGCAAAAAGGCCCCAACTTAAGTGGAAATTAGAACAACAAAGTGCTTTTCATAACTCAAGTGCAAATAAAATTCATAAGTACCTTTTCAATAATTGTTCTTCAAGTGGGCCCTGAACATTCACATTTCTTCTCTTCCTTTAGCCTTTTCTAATGGAATCTCAGTGATAAAAACATTGGGCTTTTTCTAATGGAATCTCAGTGATAAAAACATTGAGACTTTCATGAAGGAGTCTTGGGTTCAAATCAATATGAGACATGATAAAGTGTTGAAAGTAGAAAATGCTTGAAACACCAAATGGAATGAAAGCTTTAAAATTAGTACCCAATGGGATGAGTTTGAGTGGAAAATACATCACACTTTTCATAACGGAGTCTCATATTGTAATTTGCAGGAGTTGGGAAAATTTAAAGGAATGGAAAATATTTTAGAGTAAAATTTTACCAATTAGAGAAACTATCTATTGATAATTTTGTGAAAGATTACTCAATTTGCAAATTAATAGTCCTTAAAAACCCTACTTGGAATACATGAAAATACTACGCCTAACAGAGAACTAGGGTCGAATGGAATGTTAGTTTCCAATGGGATGAACTCAAATAGGAAAAAAGTATCAAGGCTTTCATAAGGAAACCCAAGGTTCAAATCCCCACAAAATAAGATAAAGTATTAATATGAGCTCAACTGGCCCAAAAAAACGTAAGGTCTTCATAAGGGAACCCCAAGCTCAAATCCCCAAAAAATAAGAAAAAGTATAAAAATGAAATCAGAAGGCAAAAAAAAATCAAGGTTTTCATAAGGGAAACCTGGGTTCAAACCCCTAGCAAACAAAATAAAGTATTAAACTTAGGTTAAATTGAGTAAGCAAAATTTACTAAATATATAAATGAAAATACTTTTAAGATAGTTAAGATAACCATAACTTTTTAAGATAGTAATAATAACCATATTTTCTATCAATAAAAAAAAAATCATATTTTCAAGGAAAAGTTTCTAAATAAATGAAAGAAAACAATTTAAACCCACTATTAATTATCATATTTTTAGCAAGTTACCTTAGACAGAGAATTTACTAAATAAATAAATGAAAAACTCAAATTAGAGAAAAGGAAAGCTTGGAGCTCTAACTTGGGCAAGTAGACAAAGAGTCGTCCTCCATGAGAACCTCTTCAAGCTTTCCTTGGCTTTTCGTTGTGCCCATTGGTTTGTTTGGTTTCCCTCGGTCTTACTCAGATTGGTTCTTTTTTGTGTTTATTTGTCTCGTTTTCCATGATGGTCTTGTTTTGTTTACTTTTTTGGTTGCCTTTCATTATTTTTATTTTTGGGGTTTCTCGTAGCCTTGTGAGAGAAGCTATTATTTTCATTTATGTAAATACTTAGACATAAAGGGATAAGTTAAACTTTATGGAAGGGCAAGAGGTCGATGCTATGCATGTTGGAAACTTGGAAGTGAGAGGGAGAAGACATTGGAATTTAATGGCGCTTTAGGTAATGAGAAGCCACAATTTGCAACAAATAAAGACTAATACTAAGGATAATACTTTTGTGCATGCTTAAAAGGAGATTCCTAAGAAAACATTTTGTGAAGTGTTGTAACAAGAAGGGGTTTTTAGTTTGGCAGAAGCTACATTTGTTGTTGAGAAGCATGGAACCAAGAGAGGAGGTTGAGGCTGTGATGGAGAGCAATTGTCTCGTAAGGTTCTTGTCATTGCTAAGAATCTCTCTCCCCTAATGATTCTATGCTTAAGGACTTAGACAAGGAAGAAAATAAGTTATAAAATCTTGGCATCTTCTTTGTTTGTATGAATGAAAATACTTTTCCTCCGAGAAAGTCCTTTGAAGATTAGTTGAACATTGTATGGAGAAAAATCTAGGGTTCTATGTGAATTTATATAGAATGATTTGAATGGGGGTCTTTTTTTATTTTGTTTAAAAAATTGAGTATGCAAAGGAGAGCCATTTCTAGACCCTTTTGGAATATGGGTCATTCAGTATTTTGTGCCCTTCCATGGAATCCAGACAAGGATTGGGATGAGCTGGTTATTAAAACCACCCCTAGATGGATAGAAGTCAAAAATGTCCCTTTTTAAATTTAGAATTTTCTGCCAAAAGCCCTAAAACCCTTAGGGGAAGTTTTGAAATTTGAGGAGACGTGTTACCCTACCCACATGAATGCTCGTATTCTTGTCTCTTTAAAACTAATTAAATGTTTTCTTGAAACCCTTGTTTTCAAATGGGAAAATAATGTTTTTTCTTGCCCTATTGTGGACCTAGGTGGCTTAATCGCTTTTTTTTTTGTAAAAGGATGGCTATAAGGGGGGGAAGCCCTTTGATAAGCCCTAAGGTGGATTTGACAAAGGAATCCCCGTCCAAGAAAATTAGACCGTGGAGGGAATAGGCAATGTTGATTCTGTAAAGGAATTACAGAGTGAGAACATTCCTCCTACTTGTGTATCTGAGAGTAGTGACAAAGTTCAGAATGTTGACTTGTAGTGGATTGGCAACCCCTTCTTTATTGACATGAACCTTGAGAAGTTGTTTGTCTCTAAAGTAGGGGAAATTTCTGAAAATGCCTCTCCAATTCAAATGGAATCTATGATGCCTTAGAAGTGAGGACTCTCTCTCCCCCATGTGAGGATAGGGTCTCTAATGAATATAAAGTCATTCTAGCAAAATTTGCAAGTGATAAGCCTATTGTTCCCTGTTTGGAAGTTGCAACTCTCAAGGACAAATTGGTTATCCCATCTGAAAATTTGGAGTTGCTTGAAAAGAGATTAAGTGGTTAATCTTTAGATGCCTTGTGTCTTGAAAAAAGGACAAAGGGCTGCCAACACCCTTTACAGACTTATCAAACACCAAGTCTTCCACACTGTTTCCAAATAGGCTGAAGCCAAAAGGTTTTATAGATAATAAACCTTATGTTCCCCCCAAACCTCCAATGTTGGGACTGAAAGGATAAAAATTGATGATTCTAGAAATAAAACCCGGATTTGTGAACAGGGGAATGAAGATGTTAAAAAAAGGAAGCGTAGGGACTTTGTGGCCAGCCCTAACCCCAAGGTGAAAGGTAAATATGGAAAAATCCAGGCTTGTTTTGATAGACTTTATCAGAATTAAGGGGAGATGAGATATCCTGCCCTAACAGGGTCACTCTGATCCCCCTCCTTTCTATTTTTTTATGAATATTATCAACTGAAATGTTAGGGGACTGGAAAATCATGATTGGAAACCTACTATAAGGCAATTTCATAATTCTAGAGAAAAGGTGGATTTTTGGTTGCTTAAGGAAGTAAAGACAGCTGGAGTCTCTCTTGAGCTTACCCTTAAGTATATTTGGCCTAATGTTCATCGCATTATCTCTAACCATGACAAGGGTATAGGAGGTGCAGCCATTGTTATTAACAAAAAGTGGATGGACACTATTGTTGAATTTAGGTCTTCACCTTGTAACCACATTGCTTGGGTTATTATTAAACATGGGAACAAAATATTTGGTATTTCTCTATTTATGTTTCCTGTGATTACAAAGAAAGAGGTGAATTGTGGAACTGGCTAGCATCTAACTTCAAAGATGTGCCTCAATTGTTTGGTGGAGACTTCAAATGATTAAGGATAAAAAGGATAAAATTGGTGGTCAGCCTTTTGATTGGAAAGGGAATGAATACTTCTTCTGGTATAAAATGAAGAGAACTTTATGACTTGTTGACCCTCTCTTCAAGGAAAACACTGACAACAAAGGTATTTGGTTCACTTGGTACAACAATCAAAAGGGGAAAAAGAGATTATACTCTAGCTTGGATAGATTCTACCTCAATAAGGATTTATTTATTATCCCCACTATTTAGGATAATATTGTGATCCAAGCCTTGCCTTTCACACTCTCTAACCATCACACCATTGAGATTTCTTTACAATTTTCCTCTAACCCAGTCTATGCCCCTAGGGATTGGAAAGCTTTATATAAGCTGAATGTTTCTCATTTGAAGGACCCTGACTGTCTTGATGGTCTGAAATCTTCTTGGAAGTTAGCCAAAAGATTCCCTCTGTCTGGTTCAAGCATTGATGCTTGGAAAAAATGTATAATTTTCGGGTAGAGTTTTATCAGATCCTTTAGGAGAGCCAAAGCTAAGATTATAAGAATGAAGGAAAAAAATATCCAAGCAAAGCTTACTGACATTGATAAGAAACTGCAAGACAACCAAGTGAGCTCGCAATTCCTCTCTGAGCTCAACATAATTAAACCCCATCATAGCTTTGCAAAATTATAATGCTCAAGGACCTAGAATCAAATCAAGACTTACTTGGCTCAAGCAAGGGGACAAAGGTTCCAAATATATTTTTAAAATCCTCAAAGCTAAACATTCTAGGGAAAAAATTGAGGCCACTAACTTTGGAGGACATGTTTCTAGTTAGCCTAAGGAGATTAAGACAACCTTCTTTTCCTTTTACCTAGGTTGTTCACTTCATTTGGGTCCTCTAATATTACTGAAAGAATCAGAGAGCTTTGCTCAAGTGTCATCCCCCAAAAACTCAACCCTTTGGTTATTAGTACTTTAGAGGATGACATTTATTTAGATGAAGTCAAGGTTGTTGTTGGCTCTTTAAAGAACGAAAAGTCTTCTTGATATGATGGTTTCTCTACTAAATGTTACAAGGATAATAAGGATTGGATAACCACTGAAGTTCTAAGATTTTTTAATGAAGCCATCCAGTGTGGGACTTTCGGCAAGGATATCAACAAAGGCATTGTGAAGCTGATCCCTAAAGAGGGGGATAGATCTCAAGTCAAGAATTGGAAATCTATCACCCTTCCCAATGTCTCCTATATTTTTTTTGTTGAGATCTTGGCTATTAGAATTGCTCCCATCCTCCAAGACATTCTCCATGACTCATTTTGGGATTGTTGAAGGCAAATGTATCCTTGACAATCTCATTACCAGTTGGGAAGGCATGCATTGGATCAACATTCTCTTCCAAGATGCCCCCTGGCCCCTGCTTTCTTTGTCATTGTTGCGGAAACCCTTGACTTTCTTCTTCAAAATGCCTCAATGAGGCTTATTTTTTAGGGAATTAGTCTTCCTAATCATGATGAGCTCGTTGATGTGATGTTTGTCACTGACACCTCC
This sequence comes from Torreya grandis, assembly GCA_037957365.1. Classification (NCBI taxonomy): domain Eukaryota; kingdom Viridiplantae; phylum Streptophyta; class Pinopsida; order Cupressales; family Taxaceae; genus Torreya; species Torreya grandis. Next base: position 4,259,691 of record JARHVA010000405.1, read on the forward strand.
CTAACACTAGTATTGGAAGAAGATAATTTTGTGTGGATCTCTTATAGGCTAGATATTTAATGTTGTGCCTTGGGGTCCAAAATTTCTATCAATAAACCTTTGCTTTTGGGTTGGGATGAGACTCCTCCTAATTGAGTTTCCAATCTTGGTTGGGTCTGGGGAGGCCCCAATAAAATGGTTAGATATTTGGGTGTTCCTTTTGCATTGAATCCCTCTTTCAAGTATATGTGACAGTGGATTTATGAAAAAACAATGAGAAAATTACTAAATGGTAGTGTTGCAGGGTGAAACGTACCCCACCCCCTAGGACGTGTTTCCGGTACGGGAGACGAGTACCAAGACATCTACTGGAAACCCTAAACATCTCCTTTGCCTTTCCTTTCAAAAATCATGTCGTATCCCTATGGAAACCCTGAAAGTGTTTTTCAGTCACCAGATTTACAGTCATTGCTGCCAGATTTGCAGTTGTCTTGGTTGGATTCACAATGCAGAGTAATGTCAGTCGATTTTGTTCCGAACGCAGGTTTAAAATTCTAATTTTTTAAATGCTGGACAGCAATGCCACATGGAACTTGAACAACAATGTTGTAGCATTGTCATCTATTATTTTAAATTTGTTTAACTTTTGAAATTTAATACTAAAGTTTAAGTTTTTTATTTTTTTGTTTTTAATTTTAGGTAAGTTTTTTATTTTTAATCATATTTTATTTTTTTTATTTTTAAATTATAATTTATAAGTTTATATTATTTTCTTATAAAATATAAGAATTTAAAATGTAAAATTTATATTTTAATATATATATATATATAAAGTCATCTCCCCGTATCCGTATCCTATTTTTCTGGAAAATGGTGTATCGGTACCCACATCTCCTGGCAACTATGCTAAATGGCATGGTCATCTGCTCTCTCTTCCTGGCAGATTTCAAGTCTGCCAAAAGGTTTTATACTCTTTTAGTATCTATTTTCCAATTGTTGGTTGTAGGATGGTGAGGGATTTTTTATGTTGTTTCCTAGAATGTTTGCTGCAAACCTAAAGATATTGGGAATTTGGTCTTAAGAATTTGAGACTTCAGGGGATTGCTCTAACTGTTAAATGAATTTTGAGTTCCTTCAATGGTGATGAGCCTTGGAAAGTTTTAATAAGAACTAACAATCCTTGTGGGCTTCCTCTAACATTCCTAGTGAGTTTCCCAAGGGTAAATCTCAATGGAAGGGGCTTCATTTGTCTGACCTCCTACTTGATTCCTCCTCTATTAATCCTGTTGACTCAGCTATATTTTCTTCATTGTGAAAGACTTGGGAGTCCGCTAAGCATCTTGTGGTTGGTCAGCATGTTTTTCATTAGTTTGACACCAGGTGCCTTGGGTTTAGATCTCTATGGTGGAACCTCTCCTACAATAACACTTTTCTAGCTGTAGTAGAGGGTGTTATGCTAAATATTGGTTTACAAAAGGTATTAGAAATTTTGAAGACATCTTCAGAAATAGTAAGTAGGCCTCCTAGAGTGAGCTTAATTAAGTCCTCCTTCAAATTGCCTGACACTCACCTGAAAACATATACTATTTTGATGAAAGCTTTTAAGTCTCCTGCTGCTGCCCTTGTTAAGGAAAGTGATGATTTTTGGGAGGATGTTGTTAGATGGATTAAAGGCCATCTACTGCTTGAAATCACTTCAAAACAACTCTATGATAAACTTATCTTCTCTCATCAGCATGAGGGCAATCTTAGTCTTAATAAAAAGTGGTATGTTTATGATCCTTTCTCTTTGGTTAAATGGAGGGATAGATTTGTTGTCAATTATCATTTGATCTTCTTGTATTGAGCCTAAGAAGTCTTGTTTTAGATGGTTAATGCTCCACCAAAAGCTTGTTGTTGAGCTTGTTATTGCTAAGAATCAGTTTGAGAACTTGTATTGTCCTGTTTGTGGAGGGAGGAAACTACTGCTCATCTTTATTTTCATTGTCTATTTATTTGTGTTATGTGGAAAGTCTGCCTTGAGGCATGGTCAATGTGTGTGCATAAATAGATTTCTTGGCTTGACATTGTCTTTGGTAATTTTAGCACTGATAAGTGTATTCCCTTGTTTTTGCAAAAGTTTTGGTTGGTGCTATCTACTAAAATTTTGAGGTTCATTTGGAAAGAAACTTAAATGTTTTCCAAGGGAAAGGCAGGAACCTTACTGACTTCACAAGTGAAGTCATGCTCCATATGTTGCATGTGCAAGAGAACATTCAGCTCAAGATCCCTGAGGAAGACCTCAAGAAATTTTTACAAAAAGGTTTCTTGAAAATTTCCTCAGATTATATTGTGGACACTAGATCCTTCCCAGGGATTAACCCTGCCCCTGAACGGAAAGTCCAGCATAGTGATCATGCAGACATAGAGATTGCTGAAGCTGAGTGGGATGAAGTTCACGAGTCCTACTTTCATCAAATTGACAAGCATGGACATGAACCTAGTAGCAGCAAGGAGGTTGAGGTTATTCATCCTCCTGATTCTGGTGAGAGGACTGTTGTTTCTGAACAAGATGTAATGATTAATACTTTATATGCTAATATGCAGATAATTGAGAGGAATGAAGCCCAAATGAATATGGATGTGGATTAGATAATTTCCCCTGCTTCTCCTGACTCCATTAGGATGGCAGTGGATGATAGTTCTGAATGTACCATCGCCTTTTATTCTTCATTGGTTGATATTCCTTTTCCAGAATCTGGATATGGTGGAGTGCTTCCTGCTTGAGTAGAGGATTACATTGAGCACAGGGTTAAAAAACAATCAAAAAGGTACAGGTTATGCTTGAGAAAATTGATGTTGCTGCTATCCAGAAGGGACCTGTTGAAGAGATCGTGGGACATATTGAGGGAAACATGGGACCTGATATTCAAGATGTTGATCATGATGTTGCTGTTAATGAACCTGTTGATATTTCTAATGACGAACAGGCCTAAGTTATGTTATGCAATATTTTGTTGAGTTGCTCGTAGTACTGTGGGCTGTGCCATTTCTAGTTTGTTGTAGTTTTTTGTTTAGTCGTTACTGTTGGTGCTCACTTGGTGAGTGTATTTACTTTTTGGTTATATCTGAACTTGTCCGTTGGTTGGACTCATACTATTTTGCAAACACTCCTGCAATATTAAAAGAAAAAAGCAAATCAAATAAAACTATTAAATATTTTAGGCTTCCACAATGTATAATGTAAGAAATAATCTCAGGAAAATATGTGTGCATGATTCTTCAAAACTAGTAATTGATGAATCATATACATATTAAGTGGGTTGTAGCCTAATGGTGAGGATGATGGTGTAAAAGGTATTGCCTAGCTATCCACCAAAATACAAATTCCAGTAGAAGCATTATGTAAAAGCAAGGTTTCAATCAAAAAAGAAAAAGAAAAGAATCATACACATCATTTTCCAAAAAATAATAATAATAATAATTAAATTAAATTAAATTAACACTAGCAATAATTTGTGTCCAGAGGTATATCTTATGTCATACATCAACTTGCATTTTTGGTGTGTGGGTGGATGGATATTTGGGAAGCAATGAAGGCCTGACATTTTTACAGATATATAACTATGGCATCTAGGTGGTGGCCCTATCTACGGTTTGACGAAACAAAAAAAAAAAAAAAACTTTTAATATTAATTAAAAAAACTTGTTAGAAAAGGTGGTCCATTCAAGTCTAAACATTGATCAAAAAATAATCGAGGTGACAACTAAATCCTTTAGATACCTCTCAGCATATATGAAATGAAATGAAAGATTTTAATGACGTCCACGAGACTGAAGAGTCTATGGGACCAAACGCTGAGGCTCTAAGCTGATTGCAGACTCTTTTCCATATCAAATCTCCTGCTGTGAATCTTGAGTACAAAACCTGCAATCTTATTAAGTCTTGTTTCTTGGAATAACTCATTTAAGTTATCCACCTTCAAGTTATGTTCGTATTGAATACGAATATCATCGTAGGTTGAGCACTGCATGATGAAGTGCCATTCCGTCTCTACCACCCCTTGATTGCAGAAAAGACAAGTTCTCCTTTCCCACTCTTCCTTGGGTATAATCCATCTGCCGGTTTCACATCTAAGATGATGTGATCATGTCCTTATCTAAGCTACTAACATCCTTGCTTTACCCTTGATAGCAACTCCTAAATAAGCTTTTCATCATGATCTCAAGTGGGGTTAAATTCTTTGATGTAGTATGCTTTCTTTCGACCAATATGTTTTGTCCACATGGCTGTTCTAAATTTTTCTATTACATAATTTTTTATTTCCCTATTGTTATTTGGACGTTCTTGAAAGTTGATGTCCCATTTGTTCATCCATTTGTTGTTTTGCTTCATCCAAGTTTTCTTTCTACGTTCTAGTTTTTCCTCCACAACCATTTTGGGCCAGCAATGATTATCCATGCTTTCAACCTTTTTCAGATAGCTTAGCATCCGAGTTATTGCCGATGCCTCCATCGGAAAAGTACCTGCTTCAGCCAACAAGATTTCATAAGGGACTGTCGATTTGACTTTAAGAGTGCTTGTGATTAGATGTTTCTAGATTCTTTCTAATTGTCTCCATCTGTGATTTGACATGCTACTTCCCTAGACCTCACAACCATATAGGGCAACCGGAGTGACTAGTAATCCAAAAAGAGTTTTCTTAGTTTTCCAGTCCCAAAGTTCAGATTTCCTACATCTATTTTGAAGTAGGTAAGATGCTTTCCAACCCCCTTGTATTCTTTTTGCTCTACAGGTCTCCCAACTAAGCTTGTTATGAAAATCAATCCCAAGATATTTGTAATATGTTACAATTTGTAATGGGCTACCTTAAAAAAAAAAGTTAACTTGTTTTTCTTTTCTTTTTAAAGAAAAAATCATAACTTTAGTCTTGCTAATGTTCACTTGCATTCCGACTACCTGGCAAAAGTGATCTAAGGCTTTCAAATGATCCCTCAATCCTTGATCTGTTATTGATATCAAATTCATATCAATAAGGGTCTGTGCTAGTTACCATTTTTATATTATTACATTATAAATAGAACTTCTCAATAAAAAATGATAAAAAAAAACTTTTAAATAAATAATAATTACCATCTTTTCCAAGAAAATTTCCAACAAATAGGTCGTCAACTAAACCCTTGCGCGCCCCGACAGTAATATTCAAATTGTCTGCTTCTTGCCCTAATCTGTACAAATAATCCTTCCCTTCGCTGTTTTTAGCATCCCATGAAGATTGGCTGGGTTTATTCAAGCTTTTTTCAATTCCTTTTTCTTCTTCTTTTGAAGATTTGAGGTTTTTTGAAATTGAATTCTGGGGATTTTTGACGCAAAGTGGGAGATTAAATTTTATTCTACAGAAGCGCTCAGGGTTGGAAAATGAAGCGGATTGTGATGGCGTTAAAACAAAAGCTCTTAGTGCTGCCATTATTCTTATTTTCAGAAGTGCTTTGTTCGATGATTTTCGCTGCAACCATATCCATTTGACGTGAAGAATGATGCCACTAAAATTTTTGTATTTAGGTGGAAGATTAACGGACAGGATTATGCAAATTTGAAATTGAACGGTTTAAATGATAATAAAATTGTTTGCAATCTTTTTTCTTTTCGAAGTAAGGCAAAGGCCTGGGTCCAAAACCAAGAGCCACCACTATCTTCGAATGGGTAATGTAAATGCAAGGATAATTGGTCCTTTGAGCTTTTGGGAATTACGCTGACAAAGTATTAAGTCTCTGTTATCAAAGCACATCTTTTTTCCAAAGGCACTTTTACATGATTGGGTTGAGTAAATATTTAATAATGGTTCTCAGAAATTTAGTAATTGTTAAAATCGTATAATTTTAAGATGTTTGTGTACATATTGGTTTTTAATGTAAATTTAGTGTTACAAATACATTTGTCAACTTTCAATGGTACTCAACCCCTTTTTCAATGTTCTCCATCTATTCCCTTATTTTTCTTTTATTCCCTTTCATTTTTGAGTTCTATGCCAAGTGTGTTAATGACACTTTTGGCCTTGTCAGGGGCATTAATGATATTCTTAGGTTTGTCGGATACGTTAATTACGTACATAGGTCCTTTTTAATGGCCTTTATTGTTAGTGTACATTTTTTTTTTTGCGTACCACGTTTTCTCTTTTTAGTTGTGTGATGTTAGTTTGAGTCCCAATAGACTCGTAATTTAAATTCAATTTATCTATATATACACGACCATTATAGTTCATTTAGAATCGCATAGTTTATTAGATAGCTTAATCTATTAAACATTTGCAAGCATTCAAAGAGAAATCAAGTAATCATTAAGCGCATTTTGATGTAATCAAGGTCAAGGGTCCAAATGAATGGATGCATTAACCTTAAACCTAGAATTAACTCCCTCGAGCAATGAACACACTTACAAAACTCAATCATGCAAATTGTTTAAATACACAACCCACATTTTTCATTTTTAAATGACATTTACTTTTTAAGTAATAAATTATATTCATTCAAACCTTCATAACAAACTAAGATTAATTACAAAGCTCAAATGACTTCATATGGCCCCAAAAGCCATTTTAAATATGACACTTCTTTAATTCGGAAACGGAAGCTCATTTCTAAATTTTGTAACACAAGTCACCTTAAAAACAAAAACCTTTGAAAACCCCATGTCTTAATTTTTCTCAAAATTGTATAGATTATTCTAACCTCTAAATACTTTTAAAAGTCCCTTCTCATGACATTTTTTGTATTCACTAATTTGTGTTCTTCTCCCAAATGGTTATGGTTGTATAAAAATTGAGTGAGGTTTTTCTTCATCACCCGAAGATACACAAAAACCTCTCTCAAAATCTATCTACCTCACTTTTCAAATGTCTATATTTTTTTTATTCTCTTTATTTTTCTCTTTGCTAACCTTAAAAGACGGTTTGATTGTGTTTTCTTATGTCTTGGACACCCCTTAGCATTCCCTAATCGTTGAATACGAACAAAAATCTTCTAAATGCATTTTTTGCTTTCTCTTTGACATTTTTACGCTAATTTTCAAGTTTGTAAATGTAATCTTGCTCCTCTTTTTCCAAATACCTCTTGCCACACCATGTACATTAAAACCCCATGAAATCTATATAAATTAATTGTGATGAGGTGGCCTCAATAATTCTACCTTAACTTACCCATGCCAACTATTTGACAAAATGTCAACACATGAAAAATGTTGTTTTACATTTTGGCATTGTAGATTGAAAGTGGGTCTAGGATGCTACTGCATTAAACACCCTAAGGGACTGAAAATGTGAGTTCTTGCTCACAAACAAGGTTTGAGTAGTATAACCATTTTTTTGGCCTGTTGACATGGCCATATTCTTCCCTTACCCTTTGTTAGGTAACTCAAAATATTTTTAATTTATTTATTTCTCCTTTTCCAACTACCTGTTGGACCATAATCCATCCTCCTCCACCTAACTCTGAGCTTCCCTCTTTTTTCATTGCCTATTTTTGGTGCATAGTCTTTCCACTTTTTCTTCTTCCATCCTTTTGTAGGTTTCTTTCATCCTCTATATGTCCACCTCTATCAAGTGTCTTCAACACCACTTACTCATTTCTTCTAAGAGTACAACACACCCACTACTTTTCCCTTCCTAGTTTGCTTGTTAAAGAATTCATCATATCCTTGGGAATCAACATAATTACCCATAATATCCATTACTATCTTCGGGATAGTCTTCATGTCATCTTCTTCTTCTATTACCTTCATGGCAATGTCAAACAACTCATCCACCTTTGCTACAACACGTTCCTATCTTAATTCATTCTTCAAAATGTCCTCAAAAAGTTCATTTGACTCTTTTTCAAATGTTGTCCCTTATAGCCTCTCTTCATCTTCTTCATCGTTTGTTGCAATCTCATCATTTTATACATATGCTTGTGTCTATAACAACATCAATGACTCTATCTCATTATTTTAGTCTTATATTTTCATGTATTTTCTCTTCATCCTCCTTACCTCAACTATAGGTTGATTCATATCTCCTTTCTTCATCTTCTTTGCATCACATGCATGATATGTGCAAATAAATTTGCACTCTCTTTTCCCATTTGAAAACAAGGAAACCTTTGACTCATAAGAGTCATTTTTTCCACTCCAATGTATGTTTCTCCTACATATGCAACACCTTGTGCATCCTCCATTGGATGGCTCTTTCTTTTCATTTTGTCTATCTATATCCTCTCCCATGAGGACTTATTCGTCCATGGGTTGCTCGCGTCCTCATTTTTCTATTATTTTTCAAATCAAATTTGAGTCTCTGACATGGAAACTTCACTCTTTCATTTCCTTTCAAGGTAATCTTCTTCTCTCCACTCTTAATCCTCGAAACTTGAGTCTTCCTCAACCACTCTAATTGCATTCTTGGTTGCACTACTTTCTCCATCAAGTTGAAAAACATATGTTCCTAACTCTTTTCCTTTTTCTTACCTTTCTCTTTTATCCTTTGTTGGATATCTCTCCAACACATCATTTCATCACCACACATTCTTGTGCCCGAAAACTTTACCTTCTTAGGGTCTTTAATATTCTCCTCTTCAAAACATTACACTAAATCCACTAACTACTTCATGAGTTCATTTGAGTTCTCTAGATCAAAATAGATGAGTATTTTTTATGGGATTACCTCATCCTTTCACCAAAACCTTTGTTGGTCTCTAAACTATTATGGGCTCTTCTCCTCTTTGCTCCATTCGCCTCTTCTTTAGAACTACTTTCTTTTCTTTATTTGTCAATCTTCTCTCTAGATGTAACTAATTTAGACACCATGACATCTAACATTATTGCAATATGCATCTTTGGGTTACCCCTTTCTTTATTTACTTTCATCTGAGCCATTTCTACAACTCCTTGATCTTTTCCCATCTGCACATGATAGAAAATAGTTCCTCTCACATGTGGACTTCCTCATGTTCGATATTTTGTTTGTAAATTCTTCTTGGAAAATCTTCATTATCGACATATTTTTTCATTCAACTATTATTTTCCCATATTGGTAATCAATTCTAATACCCTCTGATACATTCAAGATCAAGGCTCCAAATTAATGCATGCCCTAACCTTTTCAATGTGAAATCAACTCCTTCTTGTTATAAACACTCTTACAAAATTCAAACATATGAATTGTTTAAATGCACAACACACACTCTCCATTTATAATGGCATTTTCTATAAGTAATAAATTCTACTCATTCAAACTTTCAAAACAAACATTGAATAATTACAAAGCTCTAATGGCTTCATATGGCCCCAAACACAAATTTTAAATTCAAACATCTCTAATTGAGAAACAAAATTTCATTTATCAATTATGAAACAACAATCACCTTAAGAATGAAAATCCCATGTCTTAGTTTTTCTCAAAACCATATAAATCATTTTAACCTCTAAATGCTCTCAAAAGTCCCTTTTCCTTATCATCAACAAATACCATGCTTCATTTTGGGCTATGTCATAATGGAGGAGTGGATTAATGCCAAAGATGGTGGATGGTTCGATGCCAATAATAAATTGGTAGTTTCAACAAGCTAAAATAAGCTTTACCTAATTCATTACAAGGATTGGCATCAAGGATCTTGCTATTCAGTCAAAATAAATAACACGTTGTCAATATTGGTGCCAGGTTATTACTCAACACCAAACACCATGTGTTTTTGATTAATTTCAACGCCATCCATCGATTTTGAGATCTTTATCTCACCAATTCAGCAAGAAATAAATCTTTGAAAAGAGAGGAATTGTTAGCAAAGAGGAATGAAGTAGCAGCAAGCGATGGTAGGAAGGACAAGATGAAGGATGAGCTCTATTATCTGTAGGTGTCCCATTTACCATCGCCCGTATTATTTGTAATACCATATATCTTTACAATTGTAGTCTGAGTTGATCTGAGTGACAACAGGGCAAGTCTGAGTGGCAGCAGGCCTGACACTAATGACAACATCTAATAGTGGGACCCAAAAATAGTAAGGTTAGTAATCTATACAGTCCCTTTTTCTTATTTTTAGGTTTGTCTTTACATGCAACATATATGCAACCATAAAACTTAAAATAGAGAGGACACTGTGGAATAAAAAGCCACATTTCATGACGCAAACCTAGCAGCAGGTAACATCCACAAAAACACAGATGGCATGGATAACAGTTTAATAGGGGAACAAAGTTCTATGGAGGGAAAGAAAAAAATAGGGACACAACGAATGGATCCTCAATAAAGTATGCTAATCCCATTTGGATTAATAAATACAGTAGAAAACCTGAGTAACCACAAACTCCAAGCAATAGAGGACATAAAAACAATATTTATGTACTCACAAAAATAAGGTTACAATCAGGCAGACTAGTGGATTCAGGTGAAATGCTGACATATGTTAATGCCAAATAGTATAAAAGAATTTTACGGTGCAGACAAATCAAGATAGCAAAAAAGATAAAATGAATAGGGGGCAAAAAATTTGTGACAATCCTTCCAAAGTCATCGAGCAACATTCAAACAACCCCAGATGCAAACATAGCACAAGAAACCTTCAGCATGTGGCTAACCAGCCAAGGTGACCATATAAAGACAATATATTTCCAGAGAGAGGTAGCAAAGAAACTAAAACGCAAGAAATACCAAGCATCCAATATAGGGGATAACATTGGAAATCAAGAAAATCAAGGTGAATATAGCCCCATATCAGCACCTCTAACATGGTCATCAGAGTTGTATGTCAAGGAACTATTGACTTTGAAGAGGAGGGTGGATAACATGGAAATGAGAGAACAAATGAAGGACACCAAGCTTCAAGAGGTTATTGAAACCAACTGAAAGCTAGCATAGGATATAAAGATGCTCAAAGACCAAATAAATAGTTTGCAACACATCATAGAAACAAGATAGCAAGAGATTATTTCATTAAAGGCTGAACTAAAACAAAGCAAGAATGGAAACATAGGCACAATAGATAGAGAAAGAGGTATCCAACAGATCAAAGAGATTCAATCAGCAATAGTAAACATGGAGGCTAAGGAAAATAACCTATTGGAAAAATTAGAAGAAGCTAAAACATTGGCACAAGTAGTAAGAGAACCAACAGAAACACAAAAGGAGCTAATAACTAAGAAAATCAAAATGCAAATGTGGGAATAAAGAGATTGTCAGGATAGGGTAGCGAACATAATCATCAAAGGGTTGAAATAATATGGAGAAGGAGAAGTTACCAACAAGTTGGTAAGAGACTTCTTACTAGATCAACTATAGTGGGCAAGGCATATCTATCAAGCAAACAGAATCGGTAAAATAGCAAGGGGGGATAGAACAAAAAATATAAAGGTAACCTTGAAAAATGCAGAAGATAAGAATAAAATACTAAGAAACAAGAGGTTCCTCAAAGGCACACAATTTTATATAGATGAAGACCTAACCCCAATACAGTTGGAAGAGATAAAGAAAGAATGGGAAAAGGTAGTGGTAGTAAGAAAGGAAGGGAGGGAAGCATGGCTATATAAGGGGAAAACCCAACTTAGTGACAAAGATACACATAAATAGGGAGGCGGGGTCCCCCAAGATCATCTTACTATGGTTAGCTGGAATTGTAGAGGCTATCCTTGGAGGAGAGGTCTTGGGTTGGGGCCCATAATAGAGGGCATGGACATTATTGTCTTGATAGAAACACATGAACATGAGGGTTGTAGAGTGGCAAAATTTGAAGGTTATGAAAAATTCTCAGTTTGGAATGAGCTAGTAGATAACGAAAAAGGGCATGGAGGTGTGACAGTCTTGGTAAGGGAAACATGGCAAGGAATCATAAAAGAGGAAAAGAAGGATTCGAATAATCAGTATATATGGTTGAAGTTGACAGACAAGGAAACCACTTTCTATCCGCAGCTTGCTACTTTGCCCCTTATGGATCTAAAACATATAAGAAAAGGAACCCAAATAGAGAAGACCCTTTTGAAGCATTAAAAAGAGATATAGAAAAAGTTTGTACTTTAGGTGAGATCATTTTAGTAGGGGACTTTAATGCAAGAACATCAAACAACCAAGCTCTTTATCTCAATAAGGAAGAAGGGTGGGATAACAACCCTTTTTGATTAGAAGAAGATGAACATCAGAAGTAGGAAAAAGTTTCCCAAGACACAAAAGGGGGGATCTCTCATTTTGGGGCTGAACTATTAGGAATATGCAGTTTACATGACTTGATCAGTATAAAAGCATGGTCGAAATCAAGAAATGTCACATGCCAAACATACAATGGGCAAAGCATAGTGGATTATGCCATATGTTCACAAAATTTTATATCATGGATATCAGAGGTCGAGATAGGAAGTTGTCTAACAAAAATGAAATCAGACCATAACCCTATTTTTGTGAAGATTAGCATGCAAAACAATGATAAATAGAGGTTGAATCTTCAACCAAATAAAAAAATAGATTTTCAAAGTAAAATACTTATGAATTAGGGGAACCAAGACACTTTTAGAGCAATGATTGCAAAATAGATTAAGGAAATACATGTTGTAGGCAACTCAGACAAGGACAAGAGAATAATAAACAACAAGAACTTGATGACTATCATACACAGGGCACTAAAGGAATGCAAGAGATCTAGACCCAAAAGAAGTACCAAAAACAACTTCCAAGTTAATATGTGGTTTGATGATGATTGCAAGGAGGCAAAAAAATGATGAATGTCTTAGGGAAGGATAAAACACATACAAAATTTTACAAAAATTTAGTGAGAGATAAGAAAGAAGAGTTCATGAAAACCAGGAGGAAGGAGCTGATTACTATGGGGAAGAATAATTCAAGAGGTTTTTGGAAAGAACTTCAACAGGTTAAACCAAATATCCAGAGTAATATCTCTGATAGTCAATGGATAGAATATGCAAAAATGTTGTATGAAAGAGATCAAAATCAAGAACTGCTCCCTCCCCCCTGGTAATTGTCAATAGGGACAAACTATTCTCCACAAAAGACATCAAGGAAGGAATCAAAAAGTTAGCGGTGGGCAAAGCTCAGGACTTGGATGGTCTGCAAGCAAAAATTTTTAAATGGGGTTTGGAAGATCTTGCACCACACATAAAAAAGATATTCAATAGGGTTATTCAGCATGGCTTTCCCAAAAATTGGAAAACTAGCATGGTCATCCCACTTCATAAAAGCGACGATGTCAACAACCCATCAAATTACCATACTATTATGATTAATCCTATTTTTGGTAAACTTTTCAATAGCACGGTGGAATGTAGAATTAGCCTTTAGGCTGAAAAAGAAGGTAAGAGGGCGAAAGGACAGGAAGGTTTTAACCCAAAACACTCTACTATTGATCATTGCATCACCCTTAGGCATTTGATTGAAAAGGTTTGGGACAAGCAGGGGGAAGAGGTCTATTATTGCTTTGTTGATTTCAAAAAGGCATTTGACATAGTGCCTAGAAGCAAACTCTGGGATAGAATGGAAAAATTGGATATACCAGAAAAATATAGGGCAGCGGTTCATAGGCTCTATGATCAAGTCCAGGCTAAAATTAGAATAAAGGGTTGAACTATCTGAGTGCTTTGGGAGTGACATTGGGATCAAACAGGGGTGTTTACTATCCCCCACTTTGTTTGGATAGTATATTGACAAGTTAGAGGAGTGGATTGAAAAACTGGGTGGGGACGGGATACAACTAGTCTCCTATGTGGTAAAATTGTTGCATTATGCAAATGACCTTATCCTAATGGCTAAAGTGGAACATGGTTTGCAAGAACATTTGAGAGCTCTAGAATTATTCTGTCAAGAAGTGGTAATGCAAGTGAACATTAGTAAGACCAAAGTCATGATTTTTTCTTTAAGAAGAAAAAATAGACAATTAAACTTTGAGTTCGAAGGTTGGCCCTCGCAAGTGGTAAATGAATACAAGAACTTGGGCCTTAACTTCCATAGTAATCTCAGTTGGGAGGCTTGTAGAGATAAAATAATACAAGGGGGATGAAAAGCCTTATACGTGCTCCAAAATAGATGCAGATCAGCTGAATTATGGGATTGGAAAACTAATATGACTCTTTTTGGGTTGCTTGTTATTCCGGTAGTGTTATATGGTTGTGAAGTTTGGGGCAGAAACACATTAGCGGTGAAATGGAGACAAATAGAAAGGTTACAAAAGCATTTGATTACAAGTAGTTTCAAAATAAAAGCCACTATACCATATGAGATCATGCTAGCTGAGGTGGGGACCTTTTCGATGGAAGCAACAACATTGATTTGACTATTAAGTTACTTGAAGAAAGTGGAAAACATGGAAGGATGTCGTTGGCCAAAAATAACAATGGAGGAAAAGCTGAATAGGAGGAAGAGCACATGGATGAAGCAAAATGACAAATGGATGGACAAATGGGACATTAACATGTAGGACTGTCCTAATACCAATGCAGAAATCAAAAGATATGTGCGAAAAAAGTCAAAAAAATCATGTGGACAAAACAACTAGGACGTAAAAGAGAATATTATGTCAAGAACTTTAATCACGCATGTGATCATAAGCAAAAACACTATATAAGAGTGGAGATAAAGTGGAAAGTTAAAATGTTAATTACCTAGCTGAGAACCAGTTCACACCATCTTAGATGTGAAACTGGAAGATGGAAAACACCCAAGGAGGAATGGTCAGAGAGGGTTTGTCAGTTTTGCAAGTCTGGATCGGTGGAAACAAAATGGCATTACATCATGGAATTTATAGCGTATGAGGACATTCGAATTAGTTATGTTGATATCCTACAAGGTGAAGCACTTACAATTTTGTTTAAAGAGGAAAAGATACCAAAAACAACAAACTACTTGACTAGAATTCATAATAGAAGATCCAAGATTAACAAGGAAATCGAGGAAAGGCAGAAGTAGTAGTGTGGGGTAGCTTGTTGGAATCGTGTCAGTTGGTTTTGCTTCTGGGTCCCATAGGCTGACTGGCCTCGTGGACGTTATTAAAAACTTTCATTCATTCATTCATGGATTTTTTTATAGTCACTAACATTTTATTTACTCCCAAACAATGATGGTTATATAAAAACAAATCTAGGTTTTTCTTCATCACCCCAAGATACACAAAATCCTCTCGTAATCTCTCTAGGTCACTTTTCAAAATTAACATTTTTTTTAGCTCCTCTTTATTTTTCTCTTTTTTACCCTTAAATACTTTGTTTCTTTATGTTTTCTTGATGTCTTGAACATCCCTTAGCATCCCTTAACTATTGAATACAAACAACAATCTTCAAAAGGCATTTTTGGTTTACTCTTATACATTTTAGCCCTGATTTTGAAGTGTTTGTAACTCACAACTGGTTCCTCCTTTTTCCAAGTGTCTCTTGCCACACCATCTACGTGGAAACCCCACAAAATATCTATAATTTAATTTTGTTGAGGTGGATTTATACTTTTAACCTTGACTTCCCCATGCCAAATGTTTAATAAAATGTTAACATATGAAAATGTTTTTTTTTGGTGATGTGGATTGCAAGTGGCATGCGATTCTCCTACATCAAATTTATTATTAAACAACACAAGTTTGTTTCATAGCAATTATTAATGGACACAATGCAAAACATTAGGGTTTTCATGCCATTTAAACCATTCCAATTGTAAGATTTTTTGTTTTTCATATTGTTATTGTCTAAAGGCCTAAAAAATAAGAAGATAATTAGTTTATTCTCTAGTTTATTGCATCTAAAACATATGTTGTTTTTATTATGCTTTTAGATATTGTTGCCCATCTAGGGAAAAAAGAATACACATTTTTTTGTAGGATATTGAAGTCAAAATGTGGAAAATTATGACATTATTGAAGACTAGAGCCAGGCAGACATAGTTGTGATTTTTTAGTTGTTTGTCATTCTTCAAGAATGGTAATGACACTTTGGACATCCATCAGGAGTATTAATGACACTATAAGTATATACTACCCTGATCTTCGTCAATTTCTTGGGTGAGGTTACTACTCTTCTGGGCATGTATTTCCATTGTCAAACTTTGACAACTTTCATCAAATCTCATGATATTCAAGATACACCACTAAACCTTGCATGGCCCTCTATTTGGTTTAGCAATTGACTATTTAAGCTTATATCATTATTTTGCATATGTGTTGTGATGCCAAATTAAAAGTAAGTAGATATTTTTGTCATAATTTAGTTGTAATCCATTTATCCATATTACATTTTGATGATCTCATGTCATCCTAGACCCCTCCTAGGGTTAGGTATTGCTCATATCATACTAGATCTAAAATTATTTTTTTTTTCTAAGGTTTATTGGGCTAGATCTAAAATTCTTTGGCCTCTATTTGCTTGATCCTAGGCCCTAGGTTATTTATTTCAACTTTTTAAAAATATTACAAACCCTTACATGTTTGTAAAAGTGTGACTGTTTAGGAGTTTATCCCAGGGTTTCATTTTAAATTCATGTTTTCCAAACCCTATTCATTGATCATAGGAAAAATTGTTAATATGTGTATACATGTGCAATATTTGTATTATAGATAGGAAAATTCTTTGAATCGATAGAGATTTTAGATGTTAATCCATTATGTCATGATTTGAAATGTACAAATCTATATGGCACAATCCTAACATTTATCTCTTAGTATTTATCATTTTATTTCTATTATATAGAATTTTAATTCATGTTCACGTATATGTCTTCAACAAAAAAATATTAAATACTTGAATATCTTATAAGACTTGTTAGGTCTTCGTATGGTTGATTTAGTGCTTCATGTGTAGGTGATTATTCCCTTGCGATTGATATAAGAAGACTAATTCCACATATAGAAATGTCTTGTTCTAACATAAATACTCTTTTATGTATGATAACTTATTCTGAGGTAACCATGCCATACAAAGGAGGACTAGAGTTAAAACTACAATAGTCCCTCCAAGCCTTCCTCAAATTTAATTAAGGAATAACCAAAATGTCCCTCCCAACTCCAATAGGCTGGACCAACTCCAAAATACCTAAGCCAATATATATATATATATATATATATATATATATATATATATATATATATATATATATATATATATATATATATATAAATAATTGAATTACAAGTACCAAATTCAATGTGTATAAGGATATTATTTACAAAGCATCAAAAGATAAAAAAATTCTCAAGGGATACTTAACCATCTTCCTTTGCTTCTATTGTTAGAAAAGATGATGAAATAATGCCAAGAGATGTTATTGATCAACATTTACCCTTACACATTCAATTTATCATCGATAATTTATGGATCAAGAGAGTGCTTGTTAAAAATTGTTTAGGATTAAACATTTATAGTGTAACTTTTCTCCTATAATTAGTTATTGGTAGGGGGATAAGTAATTCTAATATGATTATAAAGGGATTCGTTAATCAAGAATAAAGAGCTCTTAGAGCAATCACACAAAATCTTACACTTGGGCCAAAAATAATAGCAACAGAATGTCCAGTCATATCCATTGATGGAAGTTGTACATATTTTACTTGAAATATTTTGGCTCAATGACATGGGTTATGTCCCTTATGCTTTATATAATTGCTTGAAATTTATATATGAAGGAATTGTTTACACATATCCAATAGATGATGTACCTTTTAGATTTTATAATATGGTTGAGCCTTATGATAACATAAGGCCTCATCTCAATAAGGATCAACTAACTATAATAGCACCAAATAATTTTGTTCCAATAAAATAACTAACAACATTCAACTTTGGAAAATGTAGAAATACCAAGGAAGTCATTGTGAATAATGAATAAAGAGTTTATAATATTGATGCTCAAAGTTTTCTAACCTAAGTTTTTCACTGATAGGTCTTTGGAAATATACATATGATATGAATGCATTTGATATTGGTGCTCTTTATATAACCCCTCAAGATTATTAAAGGCCAAACCAAACATCAACAATCATAAAAGTATAGTCAAATGAATATAACGGCAAAAGGCCAACAATAGATGATTGTTGTGTCAAAATAAAACCAAGTAAAAATAATGGTTTTGTTTTAACTACATTATTAAAATATCACTATGGACTTAAATGCATATGAAATATGGTTCATAAGGGTCAAATATTAGGAAAATTGGAACAATGTATAATAAATCTCCTTATTCTAAGTGATCGCCCATTTAAACAAAGACTTGGTTATAATAACAACAAGGAGTCAAGTGTTGAAGCAAGTGTTTAAATACATAGCCTCCCATTTGATTACGATAATGCATATTTAACTTTGAAGAACATTGACAACATTATCAAATAAATAGTCAAGCCTCTTCATGCTCAATTTTACAATTCTACATTGAATCACTCTCAAGAGATGGCAAATATAATGAATACCACTGATCATGTTTATCGAATATCTCATGGAAGTAAATATTAATGTGAACTCAATTTATATCCCCTAAGTCGATTGATCTTTCTATAGAGCATGACACACCATTTCTCAATAATTTCTCCACTAAAGAAGCCATACTTGAATTTTCAGGGACCAGTACAAAGTTGTCTACATAGTATAAGAATATGTTTCCTTTGAGTCTAAGTGAGCATGTTTATTTTTGTGGAGGAGAACCCACACATAGTGATGACAAGATTGATTCAGATGACTTGTATACTTTACGCACTCTAACTTATATAGAGAATAAGTTGACTTTATTAAATGAGGATACAATTGACACACCAATGGCACACCTAAGAATTTAATGTTGGGTGCATCTTTAGCTCCTAAAGAACATAAAGCGCATACATAATTATCAATAAAATAACAAGAAATTCCACGTGATCTTATGTTGATATGTACGGTGTGTCTATTTCTATTGTGGCACATAACCTTGTTGTAAACCTTGATAATAAGCATGTAAAGAAAAAATATATAAAGATGCATCCAAAGGTGGATTTTTAGTTAAAGAAGAAAAATATAAATATTATTTGGTAATGGATTCATTAGACCTGTTGATTACTCATAGTATATTTATAACATTGTGCCAGTTGGGAACCAAATATGGACATTATTGTATGCATTGATTTTAGAGAAATTGAGAAGGTATGTCCCTAGGATGATTTTTCATCACTAATATTGATATGATTTTTTATTCTACTACGAGACATGAGTTGTTTTCATTATTGATGAATTTTTAGGGTATAATCAAATCGAAATTAATCTATGTGATCAACATGAGATCACTTTTACCACAATATGAAGTGCCTTTTTTATTTGATTAAGACTTTAAGAGATGAAAGCATAAATGCCACCTATGAAAGGGCTATGTTGCATATATTTCATTTTTATATGCATGCCATTATGGAGGGTTATGTATATAATATCTTGGGTAACTAAAAAAAAAGATAAAATCATGTGAATGAACTTAAAAAAATATTTAAAATACAAAGACAATATAATGTTTGATTGAATCCAAAAAAATATGTTTTTGGAGTGTCTTCTAATAAATTGTTGGGTTTCATTATCTTTAGATGCTTAGGAATAGAAATAGTTCCAGATAAATTTCAAACTATTATTGAGATGCCTTATCGTATGAATACTAAGCAATTGAGAAGTTTGCAATGAAAAATTAAATCTATTAGAAGATTTGTGGCCCACCTGATTGATAGTACTCAACCCTTTGCTATATTGATAAGAAAAAATGTCAAATTTAAATGAGATAACCAATGTCAAAAGTATTTTGATGTAATTAAGGCTTATCTAGTCAATCTTTTTGTTATGATCCTACTCATTCCAGATAGAATGATATTGCTCTATATCTATACTACAAAACATACTTTAGAAAATTTGCTTACACAAAATAATGATGATATCAAGGATATAATTCTATTACATTAGTATAACATTCATTGAATATGATTAAAAATATAATTAAATGAAATTTTTATATTTCCCTGCGGTATTCACAACTCAAAAACTTAGACATTATATGTTTAATTGTTAGAACATTTAATTGTAAGTGGGCTTAATTTAACCCTTTGTCTTGGTATTAATTAAATAAACAATAATATATTATTTTTTATCATGAGATAAAAACTTCGTGATAATAAATAATAGAGTTATAATTATTTAATTATTACCAAATTTTAATTAAATTATTTTATCGGGATGGATGGACCTGCTACTTTTACAATTATCACCTCCCTTGGTTCTTCATTATGAATAGGGTTTTACCCCTATTGTGAAACCAACATGTGAATATGAAATATTAATCATATTTCATCTCAAAGAGTTTTGTGAAATTTTGTTTGAGAAGAAGTGAGAGGTTGAAGAACTTGTATTGGATATAGAGGAGTTTCTCAATTATTGAATAATTTGTCATTGTGGTTTTTTACCTCTGAAAAGGTTTCTCAAATTAAATCTTTGTACAATATTTTATTGATCTGTTTGTTTCATTTATATTGAATTTATTCTAGATCATATCCTATGGATGTACATTGTTTTATAAATTATGTCACTGAGTCAGAGCCAATGGGGTGGAATTGATTTGTAGGCAAGTTGTTAATTATCTTAGAATTAATTGAGTTTTTTTCAACCTATAAATGAGTTGTATGGCCTCCACCCTGAAGAAATCTCAAAATAATTATTTTCAATCATTTTATACCATGGTCGTTGCTAAAAGAAGTCATATTTTGTATATAAGCCTCTTTGAAGCATATGTAGAATCTGAGAAGGTTTCCTTAAGCACTTATTTTTTCCTCTGTGTGAGGCACCATTATGCAGCATAAGAAGTTTTAAAAGATATATTTTTCAGTCGAAATCCAATTTTGAAGTTTAGCAAGCAAAGTTAGAGTGATTGACAAATTTACAAAGGCTCTAGTGGCCTCTTCTAAGCTTTATGATTTTTTATTTAGCCCCATGGGAACCATAGTTTAGCATGGATAATTGAAAATGCTGAATTTTTTAATCAAAAATTGAATTTTGAAGCTCAACTCTACCTTGTTTCAAGCTTTTAGAAAGGTTCACAAATTTTGGAGGTCTTTGGTGGTTTATATCATTTTCTACGAGCACTACTGCTTCTACACGTACCGATTATTATTTATATCTACAGGTATGAAATTTGGCTGATATAGTTTATAAAAGTATTTAAAAAATAAACTTGTTTATTAAATCTTTGTTTTCCAACCCCAGGGCCCAATTTGAGAGATAACTAGTTACCTAAAGTTATATATAATAGATATAACAACGCTCAAATATACATTAGTGGATACATATCCTTAATTAGGCTCCCAAAATGATTGGTGGTTGTTTTTTTGCTAAAAACTTGTAACTAAGGAAGTTCCAAGTTCAAAACCCCCTAAACTCAATATTTTTTGACTTGGTCAAATCATTTTTTAAATTTAATTTAAATTGAATTCCATTTTTTGGTTTGTGTACCAACTTTTCAGTGGTTTAAAACTTTAATTAACTTGTCAAACTTGTTTTGACTTTCGACCTAGTGAATATTTTATTAAATATAGTCGTGTAATTAGTCGATACTTAAGTTTTGACACCTTTTAGACACATCTATGTATTCTATTTTATGCTTTGAGACTTAATATTATTAATTTTATAACTTTTTTAATAATAATGTCTAGGTAATTGTTTTGAGTATGACTCTTTTGATACCTAATTTAGTGTAATTTTAATTTAATTTTTTGTATTATTTAGCATAGAAATTGTGTAATTGAATATAGTTTCATGTATAATTCACTTTATTTTTAAAATAGTTCAAAAACTCATTAAAATATTTCTTTTTAAAACAGTTGTGTTTATATTATTGTATTTTGTGACACTTATGATACCTAGTTTTGTCATAATATTTTATACTTTTAAAAATTTGTCTAGCATTATATTGAACAATTATTATGTGTTTACACTTACAATCTATTTTTTATTTCAATTAAAGTTAAAATTCATACTAAAAAAGATTCTTTTTTAAGTATTTATTTATTGTTTGTTTAAAGGGAAGCTATGGCTTCGCCTAATTTTGTTTTGCATAAATCATAAATGCTTAATGAAAATAACTATAATATTTAGAAAAATTAATTTAAATTAGAATTCGTGGCTTGAAAGTTATGGAATATTGTCGTTAGAACTAGAAAATTCCCTTTTGGATGATACGTGAGCTTGAGCTTATTAATACATTTTAACATAAACACAAGAAGTTAGGTCCATCATCTTGCAGAGTGTTAAGGATGAATTCCTTCTCCACATTGGTAATAAGGAGTCTCCTATCAATATTTTGAAACTCCTTTAATCCATGCATGAAGGCATTTTCCTTTCAAAAATCATTAAGTTAATCATTGAATTGCTAACTACACTTATGAAAGGTGATGAAAAGGTTCTGAATTATCTTGCTAAAATTAAGAATATTAAAGCTCAGTTAGATGGTTGTAATTGAATTGTAATTGAAGATCAATTACTTTATTTTATCATTCAATTAAATATTCATGAAAAGTTAAAAAAAATCATTTCAATTTTGAATTTTAAGTATCAAACTAAGTAAGATATCCCTAATCTTCCCACTTTGTCTACTCTCCTGATTCAAGAAGTGCAAGTTATGACCAATTTTTATTCTAAAAAGAATACCACTCAGGTAATTTTCACCTTAAATATTATTTATGATAACAATAAAAATCATAAATCTAACCCTAAGTTTACTTCTGGTTCAAATAAGAATAACAAATATGGGCATAAGAATCATAAACTTAAGTTTAATGAAAACTATAATATGTGGGGTAAATTTAGTCATAAAAGTGAAATTTGTTATAAAAACAAGGATAGACTTAACAATCAATCTTATAAAAATAATAAAGGGAATAAATCTAATCAAAACAAGCAAAAGAATCAAAACCCTAATAAGAATAACAATCAGGGTTAGAATGATAATATTTTATAGCATGTTTTATTTGTTTAAAATAAAAATGAATGCCATATCAATTCATTATCTAATATTTTGTGTGATTCCAGATATATCTCTGAAAAGATTACTTAAGACGATTCATTTTTAGAAGCAACAAAGCAAAGAAAGATACAAATTTTAAATGTTATTATAAATAATGTTTTCTATGTACCTAAGCTTACAAAGAACTTGTTATCTTGTTCATAACTTACTAATAAAAATTTCATTGTAACATGAATTAAATATAGTTGGTCCATTATAAATCAATCTAAATCTTTGATTGTTGAAAGGGTTCAAAATAATAGTTTATACAATTTTTCTCCTACATCTATATGTTTTTTCTCATTGCATAGTAAGAATGAATCTCAATTATGACACAGAATATTAGGACATGTTAATTTTAAAAATTTACATAATATGTTTGCTCAAAATATTGTTGTCAAACTTCTTTATATACCTTCTCATCATGAAATTTGTGAGGGTTGCTTACGTGATAAGCAACATACTAACTCCTTTCACAAGAATCATTATGTGAATTCCTCACTTCCTTAATAATTGATTCATAGTGATGTTGTAGGACCCCTTGAATGTGTATCTCTTAATGGTTATTTGTATACTATCACTTTTATTGATGATTATATTAGAATGATTTGGTCATATTTCATTAAAAATAAATTTGATGTGTCGTATAAATTTAAAAAAATTAAAGTTTTTGTTGAAAATGTATCTGATTTTTTTATTAAGAAATTAGAACTGATAATGGTGGTGAATATATTAGTTAAGAGTTTGATTAATTTTTACATTATTTGTGGTATTAAAAGGGACTTAACAACTCCTTATTCTCTTCGACAAAATTGTATTGTTGAAAGAAAAACTACACCATTATTGAGATAGCCAGAACAATATTACATTTTGCAAATGTTCCTCCTAGTTCGTATGGGCCAGAGCCTTGAATGCTTCTGTGCATATACTCAATAGAATTCTTGCTTAATCTTTTTAATTGTTCTACATCAAAAATACATACATGCTCATAGCATTTCATTTTGTTTTGATAAAACTATTTAATTATTAGTGTCTTATCTACATTGTATTTGTTAGTAAAATGATTTAGTATTAATTGTTAAAAAATACATATTACAATTATATTATAATAGATATATTTATCTTACATGATAAATTAAATAGAATATATAGATATGATTTTTTTTCAATTCAATTAGCATTGAAAAATATTATATGCATAACATCATGCTTAATTTGACAAGATGGATATGTTTAGTTATTGCATTTGGTAATAAGATCATGCTTAGTGAGTTTGGTTTTTTTGTGTTTCAATTGCTTAGATATTCTCATTTGATTATTTTATCTTTTGATTGATTATGTTAATATTCTTATACGCTTCATTTGATAATAATATATGTTATGAAATGCGAAATGTAAATGAAGTTTGTATTATTAACTCTTCATCATTTACTTTACTAAACATTCTATTCATACATATCTGAACTTATTTGTGTTAGTCTCATATCTATTTGATTGAATGATGGCATTTTATGTTAAAATTATCCATATTCAATGCATGAGAGCTTATACCTCAATCTTTTGTTGAAGCATATTAAACTTGTAAAGTTTTGATAAAACTCAAATGATAAAATGAGTTATTGCTAATAGGATATGTAATGTTTGACTAAACTCAGTATCGTATTATTAGTAAATTATTGTATACACAACACATGATAGTAGGGGACGCTTATTTTGTCAATATTAGAGATGTCCAATAATGAATTGCATACAATAATTTATGCTTTTTCACTAACTTTGTAATCAAAGTAATGAACTTGTTTGCCTAAAATATGACTCAATTGTTTAAAATGTGTTTTACTATAGAAAAATATATGTCATATTTCTATGTATGTGGTTATTGTGATGCTAACCATATTACGCTATAATGAATCTATTTTTGGATATGTGTTTAAGTTTTGTGTAGGTGCACAACACCAATAATTTAAGCATATTGAATTTGATGTTCATTTTATCCAAGAGAGAGTCCTTAATGGTGATATAGATCTGCAGTTCTATCCTACGAAAAAAATAGTGGTAGAATTCTTCACAAAGCCAATTGGTGCTACTAAGTTTTGGTAGTATCGTGCAATGCTAGGCCTTTTGGAGTTGCCATTGAGGGTGAATGTCTATGACAATGTCACTTCCTAATGGCTATATATTTATTCTTCTTCTCTTCTTTTAAATAGTAAAACATTGTAAACTTTATGTGGAAGTTTTACTTTTATACCCAATACATAAAAACATATTTTGTAACGGAGGTCCTTATGTTATAAAAAGCTTAAAATATGCTTAGATGATTATTCATGAGAAAATGTGAGATGTAGTCGCACAATCATGTTAAATTAAATTTAATTTTGATTAGTTTATGGATTGTGATTTCTTTTGTTTCAAAATGTGATGTTTAGCATGGTGAAGTTTTTTAAATCCTTCAATTGTGTACATAGTATAATTCTTTTTTTTTGAGGTGACTATGACATTTATCTCCACTTAGCATTAAAGGGGAGTATTAGAATATTTAATTCTAAGTGGGCTTAATTGACTCTTAGCCTTGGTATTAATTAAATAAATAATAATATATTATTTATTACCACGAGATAAAAATCTCATGATAATAAATAATAGAGTTATAATTATTTAATTATTACTAAATTTTAATTAAATTATTTTATTGGGATGGATGGACCCATTACTTTTATAATGGTCACCTCCCTTGGTTCTTCATTATAGATAAGGTTTTACCTCTATTGTGAAACCAACCCGTGAATATGAAATATTAATTATATTCAATCTTGAAGAGTTTTATGAAATTTTTTTTGGGAAGAAGTCAGAGGTTGAAGAACTTGTATTGGGTATAGAGGAGTTTTTCAATTATTGAATAATTCATCATTGTGGTTTTGTTTACCTCTGAGAGGTTTTTTCACGTTAAATATGTGTGCATTAGTTCATTGATATTTGTGCTTCATTTATTATGCTTTGCTTATCAAATTCACTCAAGATCCTATCATGTGGATGTACATTGCTTTATAAATTTTGTCATTAACATCAAAACACATATGATTTTCAAAGTTGGCCCTACTTTTACTCAATATTGCACTATTAGAGAGGTAGTTAAAGCCTCCTCCAAATTGAGTGGACTATGAGATTACCTCTAGGTCTGTGGGTTGCCTATAGCAGAGATAAACCTCTAGATTAAAGGGCTAGCTCCCTAGATTTATATTTGATAGCTTATCACCTATATTACTTGCTTGCTTTGATAAAAAGAGATATAGAGAAAATGAAATAAATATATCCTAATAAAGTGATACATGAATTGTAACTTGACCAATGTCAACCAAATGAAAGTACACTTCAAACACAAGTCTAATTTACATATGACATTTCTCCAAAATTGCCTTTACATTAGTATTTCTCATGGAGGTTTCTGAAGATAATCTAAGTTAGGAGAACTAAACAAAAGGTCATAACATGGAAATAGTGTAGATACAACTCACTAAACTCATGAAAACTATATTAGAACACTTCAAGATACCTGCAATAAACTTTCAATGTTGAATATGGATGCAAGCAAAGATAACATGTTAAGGAAGAGAAGCTATCACTTAGCAAGATCAACTAACTTAACATACACATTGAAAAAAAATCATGGATAAGGTAAAATAGATCATTATTTATTTATTTGAGGCTAAAAATGAGTAGGGTTTCACCATACTTAGGTGTAAAATACATTTCTAAGCCAAAATAGCTCAATATATAGCACAAGTGTGAGAGAAGAGAAGGAGTGCACATGAGATAGAAGGTAGATAAATGTCATGTAAGTTACAAAAATAAGAGAAGATAGGGAACAACTTTAATAGGTCCAAGATGACATCTGTTTCTCCTCTTCATATGCTCCAACTCTCCAAATGGTGTGGGGGTTAAAAAGCTTGTTTGACATCTTGACTAGCTTCTTGAAACTTTCCTTCTTGACATGTTGAAGGACAAGTGGACTTATTGGTGATTATATTAGTTTATCCTCTTTTTTTTTGATCCTGACACCTTTCAACTGACCCCAACAGGTACTCTTTGACACATCACCTCTTTCTCTTGTAATGTGTCTAGGTGACTCTTCATTTTTTAGGCCTATTTTGCACACAAGTGTCAAAACTTAGTTTCAATTATTATAACTCACCCAAACTTAATTGATGTCCTATTGAAATCATATTTGACTTGAAATAATTCATTTTGAGTCCTCAAACTAGCCCCAACATGTCATTCTCTAACAAAAGCCTCAATTGAGCCTCATTCCTTGTAGCCTTTTTTTCCTATTTCTTTTCCTTGTGTGGAAGTTTTACAAATTATATTGAAAAAATAAAGGAATATTATAGGACCCTATATCCTCTTATAGTTCCATATAAAATTTCATGAGCTGAAGCCAAGTGAAAGTCTACATTTTCTGCCTATCTCTTTTGCCAATTAAGCCTAATTAGGCTTTTAGGCTTAAAAAATGGATTTTGGATCTAAACTTCTCCTGCACTTATGAAACCTATTAAAAGTTTGTGATTCAATTTAGCCATACAAAAACCAATCTTCATGTAAATTTTGGGATTATGTAATATTGTGCTTATAGCCAAACCATGAAATGGCCAAAAAATAAGCCCTTCAACAAGTCTATATGGACAACCTTGCAAAAAGGAGTTGGTTTAGTCACCTCCAGAGGTATATAAAATTTATTTATTTGAGTAGATTAAATAATTCCTAAATGACCTCCTCCAATGATTGGAAAGTATCCATCTCTTTAAAATCCCTGCAAAACACCAAAAAAACACATAAAATAAGAGATTTTTGGCAATCCGTACAACAATTCATACAACTTAAGTACATGTCAAGAACCTCTTTGGAGTCTTAAACAACATCCAAGAGGTTTTAGGAGAAAGTTGTGGCACTTTTTTTTTGAGGTTCATCTTTGCAAATTGGTCACTATAGCCCTCCTTGGCAACCTGAACATGGTTTGGGTTCTTAATGATGATTCATAAAGTTGGACATATGAATCCTCAAACCAATTTCACAAAATTAAAGTAAATTAAGGTTCCAAACTTTCCATACGATTCCAAGGTCCAATGCATATCTTGTGTTCCTTACCAAGCAAAATAAACTAGCCTCTCAAGTGGAAACAAGGCATTTTGGGGTGTATGAGCAAGTTTATAGTCTATAGGTGGTTGTATTGAGTTTGTTATGGTTTTTAATGACCTCAGTGAAGTCTGAGATGTCCACCTATACCTATTCCTATAATTTATTTTCTCATTCCTTCATCAAACTTTTTGCATATGCCATTGATCTAGGCCTAGGGTTTGTTAGTCAAATAGACTAAGAGACCCTAATTCCCTGTGTTCTTCTATTTTCCCTCACTGTTAAGGGTTTAACACATTATGTAAAGTTTGTGCATGCTTATCACTCCATCTCATTAGGATTTACAATGTTTAAACTCACTCCATTGATCTTCATCTCTCCATTTCCTAGGACTGCCTATATAGGTTGTGTGTGCATTTTAGCCTTGTTAGGCCTAAATAGGGTATGATGTGTTATTTTCCCTTTGCTATTAGGTTCTGAGTTTCATGTCAAGATTGTATGTGTTTTTTTTCACTATATTCCCAAGACTTCCATGGTCTTATCTTACTCCACTAATCTCCATTTGACCATCATCTCCAACTAACTGCCTAGTAGGATTGCCAACACTAATAGACTCGTGCAGGGTTAAACAAGGTGAGCCTGACTGTGTTCTAATTGTTCCTCTTACTAATGGATCTAAGGGTGTGATGAAATAATGTTCAAACTTTATAATTCACCTTATATCTCCTTACTCTCCCTAGGATCCTCTGAAGATTTGTAGACCCTTCAAACAAAATTTATCAAGAAAGTATGCAGGGTTGTATATGTGCATTCGACTGAGTGGGCAGAGTTCAAAATTTCCACTATCTATCTTTATTTGATTTAGTCAGATTGTTGTGTGGTATTTTCTATACCTTACTAACATTTTTCGCACTTTATACTTTCTCCTCAAGAACTATGTCACTCTCCTCTCAAACAAATACATATTACTCCATAGTAGACAGGTTTGTGTGAGGACTATGTAGACAAGGTATAACCTTGTGACCCTTGTTTATTATTAAATTTGATCCACTCTTTTGGTCATAAGACTTGAAATTTTGAATTCCTTTATTTCCTTCATCATTCATACAATACATTGTCTCAAACTTTGGAGAGGCATTGAGTGTCTGAATAGACCTACAGGTTTGTCTACCTGTGCATATGCATTTGGCACTATGACTACCAGTTCAGGAATTTTAGAAGTATTTATTGAGTTCCCCAATGTCTTTTACCATTGTGAATTATGTTTAAAAACAACTCGAATGTCTAAAGACTCCAAAATCATGGACATCTCTGTTTAAACATTATATTCTTCCTCATCTTGACTATAGGTATCAACATGGGAATTCGAAGTATGCAATCTGAGTTTAGATTCAAAATAGGTCATGATGTTTAAAATAGTTGATCCTTATGGAGATACTTTACCTTTCCTCATTCAAGTCCATAAAGTATCCTTAAAACATATTCCCCAACTTTGCACTTCCCTATTCATACACACATAGTCTGTAGGGTGTAATTAGGCAATTTGACTGTGTATATAGGCTTCTCAGATTTCTAAACCTCTCTAAAAACTTTTCAAAATATTTGTCCCATTGTTATTGTCACCTTGAGACCACTTCAAACCTTGAAACTCTTGACCTTGTCGACATCGCCATTTAAGGCCAATCTCACACTTAGTTGTAGGTGGTGATAAGGCAGTAGACTGTGTAGTGGCCTTTTAGGTCTTTTCAATCCATCTTCAAATAGTGCAATGGTCATATTTTCATGTTTAGAGTTTAGAAAAACTTATCAATGTCTTCTAGCCTTAGTATTTTCATTAGATACCACTATCTAAGGCAACACCTTCAATGGGTTGGCTATAGGTGCACGTTTAGAAGACTGAGTGTGATTGTATATTCAATTATCACTTGGTTTAGTTGCTTTGGATATCCCCATATGATGCATAAATTTTCATATTGAATCCAATACACTTTTTTCATTCTTAAACATCCTTAAAAATACATTGAGAATATTGGATTTATTAAGTTGCAGACCTACAAGCCTGTAGGTGATGAAGATTGTAACCTTGTGTTTTGAAGCTTGAAAAGTGCAATGTATGGTAGTTGGGATCAAATAGTTATTGTTTACATTACACAAACACATATAACTTGAAAACTCAACTCCAAATTCCATGAAAAACATGTCAAACTCATCAGAATACTCTATTATATGCAAGCACAGAAAACACAATCCAATATGATGAATGGAGATGCAACCACTTGGGACTGGTATGGAATATGCAATTAATCAAGAGACCAATTATGGATTTATAAGGATGGTAGGGGACCATTTATAACCGTTCAAATTTATCAGACCACATGGAGAACGTCTACAACACATAAAAACTGTTAGTTATCTCAAACTGATCAAGAACCACTTTTCATGCCAAAAGGACATCCACATGTGCCACCATGACTTATGAATGTGTGTGAGTCATATAAATACACCTTATAACATACTCCAATTTATTTCAAGTAGCCATTAATTCATTATTTGTTCTGGAGTTGATCTAAACTTAGTTTGTGGGGATTTGCTCCTTCAAAAAGTAGTATGGGCTCTTAGCGATTATTCATAAATTTAATAGAATAAATCCAACAACCAATTCCATAAATTGGAATATCATATGGGTCTCAATATTTTTCCAAAATCTTATCCCCCAACACAAATTGTACTTCATGTACCATTTGATTAAAATTTGCCTTCACTAGCTTGTGAAGGGGATGATAAGAAAGAGAAAGATATGTCTACAAATTTTTAACTTAAAAATTCTTTCCGATCTATTTTATGACCTGTATAAGATGAAAGGATGTTCTGGAGCTATTTTCAATTGCACTTGACATGAAGAGTCCATTCTTATTTTAACTGCTCAAAAATGTGTTGAAAATCAAGAATTTGACTTTTTCTAAAAAGTTGACAGGCGTGGTAATTGAGTAACTCATCCAAGATATATTTAAGGGTTATTGTGTAAATTTTTCACTTAGATATCTTTGTCACATACAAATGTAGCCAAAAATCACATTTATATGCATTTTCAACACCTTCAAGTTAGCAAGTGAGCTTCATACATTTCAAAAATTCATGAAATGTGGTGAAAAGATGTTTTTAGACATGAAATGACATTAATGAACCCCTAATCACCTATGACACAAATCATCCATGTTTTATCTCTCAATGACACCCCTATACCACTATATGACCTCAATATGAAATTACCTTAACTTTTCCAAAATTACCTTAATAAATGCTAACAAGGTCGAATGAATATTTATAGGGACCATATGTCATGACATAAACACATAAACAGTTTGAATTTGAAGGGGGTGGCCAAATTTGACTTGGGGTCAAATTTGGTCAACATGTCTTTGAGGTACATGATGTCTAAGTCTTATCTATAAGGAAGAATAACCTAATGGGTGATGTTAATGTAATTTGATCTCAAATAAATCTATAAAAGGGCAAGTTATCATATATTAAAATCAAAGGTTTCTTTGTTAGACCATGTTCCTTTAGATGACACCTTTTCAAATAAATTTGTAATGAACATTGATGAGAATAAGACATGCATTATGTAGTTTGATGGTCTGCAGTGTGTTTTAGCAGCATCATGGATTGTACTTGTTACTCCTCGAGAGGAGACTATGGCATTAGCATATAGATTAGTTTTTTCATACATAAAAGAACAATGTGGAATATGAGACACTCTTCATGGGACTCTGTGCAACACGTGCACTAGAAATGAAATCTATAAAAGTGTATGCTTATTTTAGAGTAGTGGTTAATCAAGTAACAAACATTTATCAAACCAAATAAGATAATATTATTCCTTATAGATATCCTATGTGAAGTTTGGTTTCCTAATTTGATGATTTTGGAATTGATAACATTCCTATAAATAATAATAGACATGTTAATGATATGGTTTGTGTTGCTTCTTTACTTCTTATTACTATTAATAATGATGGCGTTATATTGAATTATGATATTAGAACAACCAACTACTACTAAGTTAGTAAACACAGAGTCTCTAAATGTGTTTTCAATATAAAGTGGCATAAAATTATAGGAATGGAATGCTAATATTTTTTAGTATGTATCAAAATATGCCATTATTAAAGGTACATCTTTTAAAAGATTTAAAGGGAAATTTATTAGATGCCCTAGATATGAGGAGGCATGAATTGCATCATAAGAAGTTCATGATAGTGAATGTGGAGGAAATTTTATTAGAAAATTTATGTCACGTAATTTTCTTAGAAGGTTATTATTGGAATACAATGGGTTGTGATTGTCAAGAATATGCTAAGATATTTGAAAAGTGTCAAAGGAATATTAATCATGTACATGATCCTTCACAAGAGTTATAACCCATAGTGTTTGTGTTATGCAAAGTTTTAGCAATGGATTTTAACATGCAAAAATAGCTATAACTTACTCAAATTTTAGTATAACCTCAAAATGTTGGAGCAAAATGACAAATGAAATCAAAATAGAATATGTATACCTAATTTGTACCTACATTATAACTCTTTATACAAGATCATGCTCCAAATTGACAAGTTGTTTACTTAATATAAACGCAGACCTTGAAGTTGCAACAATGGAGAATGGCTTGATAATGGACTAGGATGATTAAGAGATTGTGGACTGATTTTTCATGAAAAAATTTCATTAGTTGGAATGGAGGGTGGGTTGGTTATTCATAGAGAGCGAGGAAGGAAGATCAATGGCCAAAATTCAAATTTGGGTGTAGATAGATCAATGGTGGAGAATTATTCAAGGAATTAAAAATTCTATGGATGATTCTAGAGGAGAGAATGTTCTAGAGGTAGAAGCCTCAAAAGTCTTTTTATATGTTTAATCATCTTTAGTGGGTGATTAGTCATATGATTAAGGGGTTGTAGAGAATATATGGGTGTAGGAGACGCTACTCATAGGCTAGGGTAGTGGGAGGGAATTTTAAATTCTTAAATATTAGATAAATGAGGTTAGTTAGTGAATAATGAGGAATTAGGTGAATTAATTATGTTATATTATGTTATAAGGTTATTATGTGACATGAAGAATGAAGAGGGGGTATTAGACCAAATGGATAGAAGGGGATTTATAAGATAAATTAGATGAAATAAGGTAAGATGGAAGATTATTGGATGAAAATAGCGACAAAGGGAAGCAAGCAAATTTAGATGCATACATTTTTCCCCTCTTTGAAAGGGCATTGCAACTGAATGAAGTAGAAGGAGTAGTGGTATTTCAAAGAAGAAAAGACTCTTGTGGATGAATATTAATAAATGATGTTAGTAGACACATGATGCCCCCTCAAGGGGACATGTGAAGAGGAAGGAGGTAGATGGCCACTTGAAAGATAAAATGAGGTGTGTGATGTGAAAAATGATAAGGGGTTGGGATGATATATGGGGGATCGATGATGAAAAAGATGAACTCGATATAAGAAATGAGTTACAAAGTGATGATGCCCCTGGCAAAGACCTATGCATAGGGAGTGGAAATGATGGTATCATGGTTATTGACACATCCAAAGTGGGAAGGGAATCAATCGTAATAGGATGTGATAAGATAAAAGGTTGCAAGATTTAAAGATATCCTAGGCAAGGACACATGTCAGGGAGAATTGTAGACCAAGATGATTGATAGAGAATGCCATGAGCTATCGATATATCCCAAGTAAGGATGCATGCATGGGAGAGCATCGAGATAAAATAAGATAATGAATTTATAATATTAATGATGAGTGTAGCTTAAAGCTAAATTCAAGTGATATGATGAAGAAGAAGATAAGAGAGGATAAATGATATGATCGAGTGACTAAAGGACGAAGGGGAAGAATTAGATTGCCATGCATCAAATCAATGAGCTACAATGTGAATAATAGTGATGATGCCCCTAGCAAGGACACATTAAAAGGAGCAAGAGATAATAATAAATTTATAGTCCTGGTCATGCCCTAATCGAAGGCTGAAATTATAAAATTTAAATGATGAATTGACAAATTAGTGGTAATGGATGATTGATGGAATAATAAATGAAAGTTATGACTTGTTGGGCCCAATTGATAGGTGCGGGTAATTGACAAATATATTAGGGAGATGATTGTGAGGATGGTGATTGATAAATAGACTAATTGATTAATGATTGATATTATAGATCAAGGATTTGATTGATGCATGACTTGGGGATGATGGCATACAAGATAGATGTAATGAAAGCATTACCCACATAGTCTGAAAAGACCGCAAGCCAATATGGTTCAGACTATATAACAAAAGATAAGATAGATTAAAGGAGGAGGATGAAAATGACTGTTAGACATGTTAGTTACTAGATTGGGGATGATTTGACTTAGATTTTAGACTTGAAGATAAAAAGGATTAGGATAAATGACTGGATGCAGATCTTAGATGTTGATGACTAGAAAGATGATAGCTAATTGACTAGAGGATATAAAAGTGATGACAAAAGAATTGAAGGAATGATTGGAAATTAGACCAGTGGACTAGGATGATGGCATAAAGATGATTAGACAATTAGGTAGGTGATGGAGGATAGGAGAAATGACAAGTGTGGTCCATTATCAATCCATCATTGTTGTCATAGTTCTCATCATATTCTATGCAATCCAAAGTAAATATAACACTAGGCAATATGTCCCATGATATAAGTGTGACCAAGAAGATGTTGTGCCAAATAACATGATTAAAAAATGGGTAAACAGTGAGCTCTGCATCATCAAGGGCACCTAAAAGCATCATTGTAACTTTTGGTGTCATCATAGCATCCTTATTTCTTTCCCAATAGATAGAAAAATTTATGCTACAAGAAAGATCATAATAAGATAACAAAGGATATATACAAACAAATTTTTGTAGATAAACAAAAAAAGGACAAATAAAAACATACAAATTATATGAATAACAAGCATAAACATATACACATCAGGCAAATATGGGCTTGTCTATTGTCTAAATGTACAAGGATGGGATGAATGAGGATTAAAATTGATGCCAATGAACGAGGATGGATAAACTTGCCTTAATTAGGATTAGGATGGAACGGAATTGCGAATAAGTTGTTTTTGAGAAAATTTTAACTTAAACATAGGGGATAGTTGACTTGTAGATTAACCATGTTTTGAACTTATGAGCGACTTAGGATTTATCACGCTAAAGTGAGACTAGGTCAATGCTAGCTCAATATAGATTATATTTGCCCCAATTCGGAATAGGGGATGAAAGACAATAATAATATGGTTGGATATGACTTGGTTATGGAAATGATAGGTGAAGGGTAGAGGGGAGTAGGCATAAGACAAGACATTTTTGAATATTTTTTATTTTTTCCAGATTTTATATTTTTTTGAGATTTTTCAAATATTTCAATTTTAAGGCTTGTTAGAATACAAATATACACTATACAAAGGGGGTTACTAGCAAAGGGAATAACATGCCTAGCAACTAGGATGAGGATGGATGAAATAATGGATGGGATGAAAAAATGATGAGGGTGATGTTGAAAAGGAGATGAGGATCAAGGAAGATTGGATTAGGGATTGCCAATGACCACATCATGAGGAAACCAAATATCTAGTTGATTGAGTGTCCATTGGATGATATGCCAAGATGATTCTAGAACATTCCCTAATACATTTTACACTCCTTTACAAAGGTCAAGATGGGAAGGAATGATATACCATATAGGGATAAGGGATGGATGGACCTGATAGAAAAAGATGTTTGGACCATGAAAAGGATAGGGTTATCAAGGAATGTGAGATATGACTATAGAGATGAAATGGATTTTTCCCCAAAGTTTTGGGGTGCTTGTGGACAATATATTATTTTACCATGATGCCAAAAATTGGTTTTCATCATGGTATTTGTCCAAGGTACCAAAATATGAATTTTCACCATTGGATGAATGATTTTTTTAATGTCATCTTGATTTATTAGAGGCGTCTGAGATGCAGGATGTAAACACTTTCTTGATCTCTGAACCAACACCCGTTCTAGGCAGGTGTGATTTTAGGATAACATTGTCGATACTAGATGTATTGATGTCATAGTGACCCTCATTGATTCTTGATTTCGTATCCTCTAGATGTCTCAACCATGTGTCTCTGTAATCCCTATGAGAGATGATGTTACCTGGGAAATTGATGTGTGCTAGAGATGGAATTGGATGTTTTTGATAGTGATGTAAAGGATGTGGAGCAGTGATATGATGATGAACGATGTGACTGGGAGGAGATCAGAAATGGGGTTCAATAGTTACACACACTATTGGATATGGTGGAAGGGATATTTTTTAATGCTACCATATGGCAAACAATGTTAAGGAATCCAATACTGTTTGACTTATTTTTTATGATCCAAATATTATAAGGATGATCAGCCATTATTTTTGACTTGTGTGGTAATTGATGCCATGATGACTTCTTGGTTTGCTAACTTGATTGGATTTTTATTGCCCTTGGTGCCTATAACTAAGCTTCACGAGGGGTATTTGACTTTAGACTTGGAGTATGATAATTTTGACTTGGATGATCCCTTGGCACCTCAAGGATATTTTTACTGAGGGATGATGCTTTTTGAATTGGCCAATTATGAAACTCTTCTTGGATTTGATTAATTATTTTTGGATCACAACTGACTTGATTAATTGATTATTAGCTTGGATCCTTATAGATTCAACACACTAAATTACATGTTGAGGGGAATCTAATGATGTGTGTTCCTGTTTGTCCCATTCAAAGAGTAGAATGGAGGGATTATTTATAGGAGGTGGATGATTATGTGGTGAAAGGGTTGGATTAACAAGATGATGGGCAATAGAGTCCTCATAAAATCTACTAGAGACCCAATCTCAATGTCGAAGGAAGTGTCCTCAAGAATCTCAAAAGGATCACTAAGAATATTTATAGAATTAACATCTAAAGTCAAATCATATCCAATTCGATGATGATCTTTGACTGATAAAGCATCCAAAAATTGTGTTATAATTTCATCATCCTGAGATAGATCAAAATTTATGCCTTCTTACTAGTTGACGTTCAAATTTGAGACATCTTCAAAGAGATAGGTATTGGAATGACTTTCATTATATGTAAGGCATGATGATTCTGACATGGATTCTGGATTCATATGCTAATGTTGGATATGATCCTAACCATTATAATGCTAACTTTGATAGAGATTTTGATGAGGTGATGTTGCCAATAGATGATTTTTTGATAATATCCATAGAAAGGGCATTTTGGATAACATCATTGTCTACAAGTACCTTCTTCACCTTGGGTTTTTGAATGGATGCTTTAGGCTTAATGGATTTATTTAAATGGGGGATTTGATGTGAATAGGATATATGGATAGTTCGATCAGGGATGGTTGTGGTATGGCGAGGATTGGGGTCATGACCTTGGTTGAGGAGGGAAGAAGCTTGATCATACTTAGGAAGAAATTATTGGCATACCCCTTTTTTCACACTCCCAAGCATGGATACATTAGATTCACCCTCAATTTCAATGTTACCATAGTCCATGAGGTTTTGAACAAACTTTTAAAAATTCAAGCATTGATGAATAGTATGCCCCCATGTTCGATGATATAAACAATATTGGTTTGCTTTATACCAAGAGAGTTTAGGCTTGGTTGGATCAAGATGCCTTATGGGTGGATAGACCATCATGCTAGCAGAAACGAGTTTGTGGTAGAAAGATTCTAAGGATATAGGAAGATAAGTATGGGGCCTCTCTTTACTTCTTGACTTGGATGTGGAAGTGTTGGACTTAGGAGTGGAAGCATTTGATTTCAGACTGGATGTTTCCATGAGTTAGCTCAATGCAAAAATGTGGAGGGATTTTGGTATATGAGGTATTTTAGGGGGTGAACTAGTATTGGATGAGGTTGATAAGCTAGGATTACCTTTGCTAGAAGGATGAGGAATTTGTGATGGACTATGACTGGTGAATGGAGGATTCAATTGTGGATGGGTATGAACTGGAGGTAAAGTTAGTTGAATGGGGTCAAAGCTTATGGTATGTTGGGCACCCATTTATAAGAACTGTAAGAGGAATACATCCTTGTTGGAAAAAATATATTTATTAAATAAGGTAATCTCTTTATTAGTATATTGACTAGGAAGGTAATGACTAGGACTAGGACTAGTGGATGGGGGATTGGAATGGGATTGGTTGTCATAAGAATTGGATGTGGATAAGGGTTGACAAGGCACTTATTTGGTAGGTGTCCTTAGGTTTAGGGGTTCAAAATCATTCAAAAGGAAAGAACCCATATCTAATAGCCATAAAAGGCACTCTCCCTTAATGGCAAAGATATACTTGTGAAATAGGGTGGCTTCATCACTTGTTTATTGGGGGATGTTATGACTATGGTTATGATGAATGGATAATGTGGCTAACTATGGTGGACTAGCTTGCACGTTAGGTGTACATGGAGATTATTTATGGGAAAGGACAGGGACATTAATTTAGGTTTGATAGGATCAAGGTCTATAGGTAGGCGGGCACCCATTTCTAGGACCCATAAAAGGATGTCATCTTTGTTGGCATATAGGTATTGTTGTACAAGAACTATGTCCAAATCCATGTGGTTAGATGATAAATGGGTTATGGATGAAATGTAGTCAAGATGACAAAAGGGGGATAATGTGAAGATAACCAACTCTTTCTCCATTAGGTAAAATTATTTCAGACCAAGCAAGAATCTGCTCAGGTGAAACTAATCCAATTCGAGTGGTATACAACTGGCTTACGCACTAATGAAAATATTTATAGTAGATCTCTTTTCTTGCTATTTCTTCTCACTATATTTTTAATAACGAGATCATAATAGAGAGAAAAAATTGTTCTCCTCAAATAGGATTTGAACCTTTGATGAATCGGTTAACAATCAATCGCTCTACCATTGAGCTACTAAAAATTATGGTCCCTGGAAAAATTAGGTTTGAATGATTGGGCTAATATGATAGGTGATGTTGAGGACAAGATAGATTAAATGGATTATAATATTAGACTAGGATCATATTTCAAACTGATAGTGTGATGGGTGCTAATGATCTATCAATAATGCCTAGTTTCAAGCTAGTAAAAGGATGGGGATTCGACTAGTGCCTATATTCAAACTAGTAAGATGACGATTAGATGGGTGCTAGTTATAAATAGGTAAGATGAATATAGTAGAGACAACTAGATTGAGGATGACTGGATGCTAGATTGAAATTGACAAAGTGATAGGTTGTTAACAAGGTATTGACTGAGTATAAAATTTGACAAAGTAACAAGTGATAGAAAAAATACTAGTAGACTAGAGTGATAAGATGATGTGTAAGGACAACAAAACGACTAGCTCAAGCCTCAAACTGATTTGCTCAAGGTGGGATGGATATAAGATTATGTGATGAAGGGTCAACATGAATAAATGGAGGAATCAAGGATGATGGGATTGAGATCAGTGCAAGTATATAAGGTTGGTGATGCAATGATGATTAGGGGTATGGTGAGTATGTTTTGGACAAGTGTGTGACCTAAAAATCCAACTATATGTGTTGTAGGATAAAAAGGCAAGACAAAGTAAGATGAGATCTATCTAGACGATGTAAGACTAGATAAGATGAAGGATAATGATAAGATAAGGATGTATAAGATAAGGTGATAAAGAAATATGAGGATGTCAAGGTAAAAACTAGATCATGATATGTCTAAGATGGGATGATAAGATGTACAATAAATACAACATTAAGGATGTACAAGAAATGATGAAAGATAAATTAGATAAAGATATACAAGATATGATGATGAGTAAAGTAAATAAGGATGTACAAGATGATTAAGAATGTACAAAATCAGGATAAGGCTATAATGTACAATGCAATATGATATAGACAAGGATATACAAGATGATGATATAGGAGACCTAGATGACCATGAACAGGTTTGGGTGAAATGTTGACTCGGCTCATAAACAACACTGGTCTGGAACAACACACACCAAATCAATCAAACCACAAATCTAAGATTAGTAAACTGATATACGGGTGTAACTTGATGACTGCATCATCTAACAACTTCATGGGTGATGCTGTAGGTTGGTGACCCATTATAAAATCTTCCAAATCCTCTCAACCCCATTTTCATAAGTAACAGTCACGTGAAAGTTGATACTGACTCCGACAACAATTCGCTTGTTATAATCGAAGGTCGTATTCTAGACTAGATAAGGTTTTATAAGGGCGTCTCTGATATATGCTAGGTACATAAGGTCCAACTCTATATAGGGTGTTGTCTAATGCTTGGGTCAGAGAGTTAACTCTTTCATTTTATGTAAGACTTGTATGGGGTCAACCGCTTGACTTAATGACAAATATTCTTGATTTTTATACTCAGTGAAAACACAGAGTGTAGATTTGTAAGTGTTTGTAAAATCCATGGTCACAATACCCCTAGGACTATGGCAAGTGTGTAAGTGTTACTTCCATGCCACGTTGCCACTTAAAAAATAAAAATGAAAAGGTTTGTTAGTAGTTTTTGATCCTCAAAGACTCACTACAAAGATGCAAGGAAGAGAACATACACCATTATAGCCCTTAGGTACAGTGAAACAGACAAAAAATTGATTAAATGATTAATTAAGTGTGATATAGACAAAGATATATGCAAGATGGATTTCAAAGTGTCAAAATCTTTGACAGGTGTCCTATACAACAAGCAATTAGTAGTTTCAATTTGGCAATCTTGAGGGGCAACCTGCAAGACAAGATATTAAGATAAAATGTAATTTGCAAAAATAAGTGATTAGCAGTCTTAAGCAAGA
This sequence comes from Torreya grandis, assembly GCA_037957365.1. NCBI lineage: Eukaryota > Viridiplantae > Streptophyta > Pinopsida > Cupressales > Taxaceae > Torreya > Torreya grandis. The sequence continues at coordinate 4,300,666 of JARHVA010000405.1, forward strand.
GAAAATTGCCACTAAATTCACCCTGAATAAAATGTTAGTCCAATAAGCGTTAATAAAAACATTGAAAAAAATCGAAGCTTTTGCATTATAAATTTTTGAATGAGTGGTCGGGACCCGAGGGTATGGGGGAGGCAACCCCCAACAGGGTCAAGGAAAACGCCCCTAGCGAGGTTTGGGGGCAACGCCCCAGGGGCGCTCCCTGTTGCAGTACAATGCAGGGTTGAAGGGTAGTGCCCCCGACACCAAAAGCATTTTAGAACTTACGGGATTCTTCTAATGGCTCAAAATTCACCAAATTTTGTCAAAAAAGAACACAATAAAAAAAAAAAAAAAAACTTGAAAGCAAACAAATGATTAACTTAACCAATCTAGTAGATGGTTCCACAAAAACGATATTAGTAGACAAACAATATTAGTAGTTTTGAATATTTACGTACTTTGGCCAACGAACTGCAAAGATAATGATGTTGATGACTTAACCATTTTAAACTTTGATGATCGTACCTTTCAAAGTAGAAAACTTTACTTTTTATTCATATGATTTATATTAAAATAAAAAAGAAATCTAATATTTACAAATTAGACAAACTTATTTAAAATGCTAATTAAAAATTATTAAAATCATGATTTCCCGACTAACTTTGCTATCAATAAACTAGACGAAAACCACTCTCAACATCCAAAGGTTAAAAAGCTTTTAATTAGATACATATAAAAGAATGGCTTTGATCAAAGTTTCTTTAAGCCCAATTAGAATCCTGCAAGATAAGACTAGATCGATATGATACTTTCATTTTTTTTTTCGACGCTCACACAACCAGTCCCTGTCGCAATTTCACACTCAGGCTTTTGGAAAATTCTAGATGTACTTGCATAGAGATTTACCAAAGAAATACATTACTTACTGAAAGTCGCGACTTGGTGTAGAAGCCTGCAGAAGCCCGAAGCAAGGCAGAAAAGAGCCAAAACTGCCAGGAGTCTCTTGGACAGGTCAACAGATTAATGAGGCAGAATAGCGAGTTTGGGTGCAAGGACGCATACAATAAACAAATTATAACCAGTTTTCGATTACTAATTAAGGATTCTGTAACAACAAACTTCTCATACTTGTATACCCAAGTCCAGGCTGTTATGTGAAATATTAATCTAGTTTATATTATTATTATTATTATTATTAATTTTCTATTTGCTCGTGCTACCCTGTTACGTGATATTAGTCAACCTATAACAGATCATTAAATAAGCCAAAACAAGCTATTAATGAGCCCCAGACTGAATATCAACATGTCAAAATACCATTATTAAATAAATAAGGCGCAAATATTATAAACATTATAAAGTCAATCTTGCACACAGATACCATCGGCTAAATAATATGTGTTTGACAATTATGCTTCCAATCTCTACACAGACTTGATGTCGGAAGGAGACCAAACAATACTGGGGATGCTTGTCGATAGATATTTTTAGATGTGGATCCACCAATTTTATTCAATATGACCTGCAAGCTGAATGCATACACTCCAAGCACAAATGGTCAGCTCAAGAGGAGGACTCCCATCGTGGTCGCCAAATATGTTGTGCAAAATTTGAACAATGGATTTAAACATGCACAAATTGCTATAACCTACTCAAATTTCAGTGTAACTTTAAATTTGGAGCAAAATGACAATATGCAATCATAATAGAATATGCATACTGATTTATCCCTGCATTATAACCCTTTAGACAAGATCATGCTCCAAAATGACAAGTTGATTGCTTAATATAGACTCAGACCTTGAATTTGCATCAATGGAGAATGGCTTGATAATGGACTAGGATGATTAAGAGATTATGCATTGATTTATCATGGAGTTTTTTCATTAGTTGGAATGGAGGGTGGGTTGGTTATTTATAGAAAGGGAGGAAGGAAGATCAATGCCCAGAATTCAAAGTTGGGTGTAGGAAGATCAATGGTGGAGAATTATTCAAGGAATTAAAAATTCCTTAGATGATTCTAGAAGAGGGAATGTTCTAGAGGTCGAAGCATCTATTCTTTTTAGATGTTTAATCATGATTAGTGGATGATTAGTCATATGATTAAAGGGTTCTAGAGAGTCTAGGGGTGTAGGACAAGCTACTCATTGGTTAGGGTAGGTGGGAGAGAATTTTAAATTCCCAAATATTAGATAAATGGCGTCAATTAGTGGATCATGGGGAATTAGGTGAATTAATTGCATTATAAGATGTTATAAGGTTAATATGTGACATGAAGAATGAAGAGGGGATATTAGACCAAATAGCTAGAAGGGGATTAATAAAACAAATTAGATGAAATAAGGATAGACATAAGATTATTGAACAAAATTAGCGACAGAGGGAAGCAAATAAATTTAAACGCATACAGTGTCAAAATGGTCTTTTTATATAAGAGGTTTTGATTTGGTTGGTAAGATTTATTCTCCATCCTCATAAGGTCATAAGTTTACTATCATTACAACATAATATTTTAGAAAATGGTTAGAGGAAACTCACCTTGTCTCAACTTGTGAAGATATTTGCAATTTCCTAATGACTAATATTATATCTAGATTTGGCCACCAATTTTATATATGATAAAGTGGATTTAGGTTGAAAACACTACACTTAACCATACTAGTAGTGTGTAATTCATATCTGAACAAAATACAACAATATAAAAATAAACACATACCTAATTGTAGGAATTGAAGTGAATTTACTGCTTTAAATTTACAAAAAGAGGTTCTTAAATATATAAAAAACCATATCAAACATGTGTGTTTTTAGAGGATAAAATTAGTTATAAGTAGGTCCAGAGATTGATTTAGGGTGAACCTAGAAAATTGTGATGATCTAACAATGTGCAGAAAACTACTAGGGGTATAGCGGTCTGATATTGGTAAAACAGGAGCATAGTGGTTCGATCTTGGTTAGATCAGGAGTGCAGTGGTAAGTTATTAGAGATATAATTCATTGTTTGTCAGGGAGAGTATGCACCTAGACAAACTATACTTTTTTTCAAAATAAATTTGACAAATGTCTTCCTATTCTTCTGTTATGTAATAAATACAGCTCAGTTTGTTGTAATTCACCGTATATATTTCATAATTCCATCTCCTTCCTTGTAACCCTAATCAACTCAAATAAACTTGAAAAGACTTAAATTTTTAGGAGTAGTTATGTGGAGCTTGCCTCAGTCAAACCCTGATACTTGAGAAGTCATAAATTAACACTTGTGTAGTCTAGTAAACAATCCAACGCAATATGAAAATCCCAACCCTTATTATTCTTATTAATAATATGCAAACAACTATATGTTTTTTCACTAATCCTTCAATGCTTCTTTTGGTACATGGGTGTTGCTCTAGTAATGTAATTAAATACTCTTAGACTTCAATAGATGGCTTCTCAATTCAAATTTGTCTCCTCAAATGTATTAACATGCTTATGAATCTATAGGCTTCTTGAATTCAAATTAAAACCTTATTGGCGTGCAAGCTGACAAGCAAAAGGTGGGAACTCTAACAAGTGGGGGATTAAAAACCAAATAAACCAAGAGAATGGGTCAAAGGACCCACAAAAAAAATATTAGGAGCATAGTGGTATGCTCATGGTCATACTAAGAGTATCATAGTATGCTCTTGATCAGAGCAAGAAACACTAAAATAATGTTTCATGATTATGTAGCATTCACAGTCATACTAGGGCAAACAAACAGTCATTTTATAGGTTTTCAAGCATTCTAGATTGAATGGTGGTATCATTAAGGCTCTAGGATAAACAAAAAAATGATTTTTTAAGGACAACACAAGGCAATCAAGGCACTACGGGGCCCATAACATAAGTGAAACACATTAATAAGAACTTATTATAAACCAAATGTGCATAATCATATAAACACACAAAAATCATAGCAAATAACAAGTCTTACACCAAAATTAGGTGTCTACACCCTTCCAAAAAAAAATTGGATCATAGTTCATCTTTCAAGGATAATAAAGTCAAAAGTTTTATGATAAGTTCAAGATTAAGTATATATTGTCTACTCCTTATTATCCACAAGAAAATGGCCACGCTGAAACCACCAATAAGACTATAGTCAACATTCTATTGAGAGCAGTGAATAAACATGGTCGTAATTAGTATAATAAGAAACACTTTGCATTATGGGCATATATAACAAATGTTATAACTTCTTTTTCACTAATATATAGGGTAGAAGCAATATTGCTCCTTGAGCTTGAGATTTTATCTTTGAGCGTGTCATTAAAAGGTATTGATGATGATAAAGGTTATAGAGAAAAGAGATTATGCCAATTAGAAATGCTATATGAATAAAGGATTAAGGATGGTGAACACTTGAGAGTCTATTAGAAATACCTCAAAAAATATTACAAAAAAAATATTAGATCAAGACAATTCAATGTCAGTGATAAGGTGTAGGAATAAAATCAGAAAACTATGAATGTGAAAAAAGGAACATAAAAGAAAATTCAAGCCTAATTGGCATGGCCTATTTGTTATCACATATAAGTTTGGATTGAAGGCATCTCACCTAGGTACATTAGAAGGAAAACCCTTGAATAATTTAATCGACATTATGCATTTAAGTTGGTTTTATATATGAACCCCCTCTTATTTCATGCCTCTATGGGGGCATGTTTGTTTGTTTCTTTTTTTTTATGTTACTATTTTTTTATGTTGGTTAATTCATCTCGAGATTTCATATGCATTTTTTAATCATTTACCTTATCCATTTGGTCATGTTTATTACGTATGAGATTTTTTTTTCCTTTTTTCTTTTATGAATGTCTTTTATAAGCAGTTTTCTTTTATATTGAGTCTTTGTGCTTTGAATTGCTCATTTTTTCATATATGTGGGTCTTCTCATATATTGTTACGTGTCACAAAATATGTATTTTCCATATATATATATATATATATATATATATATATATATATATATATATATATATATATATATATTCTTGCCTGTGTTGCCATGACTCTTATCATGTAGTTATTAGGGGTAAGAACCCATAGTCATGTTTTACACTTTTATATCATACAATGATGATGTTATATTGATCATGTCTTAATCCCACATGGGGTATATTTCTCTTTATATTACATTGTTTATATCATAGGTCTATATGGGGGAAATTTTAAAATAGACAAACATTTTCATTGATCCATCTTTATATGCTATACATCAGCGATTTTATATGTCATATTACACATGTTACATTTAATCCATTTCTTTTGAGATGTGAGCTTCATAGGATTATCTCAAATCTCAAAAGGGTGCATATATCCCACTCATTATATTAAAAAATATGCTATTGTGGCATGTACATCATTGCATCAAAGTTTTAGTAACTCATATTTAATTAAGTGTTTTAATATAAGAAGATGCACTCATACTATTTTTGCTTCCATAAATGGGATGTACTTTGGCAACTCCTAAGGAGACTTTAGATAGATATGGAGGCCCAAATTTGACAAGGTGCCTAACTCCATTTCATTTCACGCTAAAATCAAGTATCTTGTTTTTCATTATTTTAGATTTTAGCAAATTGTGATTATTTGGCACTTACACATGCATGTGTCAAAAAAGAAATAATATTTTTATAGATTTTTAAGTGCATTAGATTTTGTTTTGGAGCTCCAGGCCCACAAATTTATATCTATACCATATCTTCTTTTATACTTTGATATGTATTCATACACATCAAAGTACGATAAAATTTAGATTTATAAAATTGGACCCTATGAATTTATTAGTCATTAAATTACATGATTTTAGGATGTTTGTGTACTTTTCAATTATTTATTTAAAATAAGTGTTAGTAGTTCAATTTTTAACTTTCAATGGTCCCTAACCCTTCTTCTCACTACGCTCTAGATATCTCCTTCTCTCTTATTTGTTTCCCTTAAACATTAAGTTTTATACCAGGAGCATTAATGATGGTCCAAACCCTCTCAGGGGTGTGAATGACGCTACTAGATTTATCAAAATCATTAATGATGCTAATAGGTTCTCTTGTTTGGCCCCTTGTAGCTAGAGTGCAGTCACTTTATTCATGTGATTTTTTCACTTTTCTACTGTTTGATGTTAGTTTGGGTGCCATTAGTGTCCTGATTTAAATTTAATTTTTCTATAAATATACAAGAATTATAGTTCATTGAGACACAAAGAGTATCTATGTATCATTCACATTAATCTATCGAGAAATCACAAAATATCTAGAAAGATCAAATAATCACTAGAAATTTATTGTTGAAGCACATAAGCTCTTGTTAGATCAATCATTGAAGGACACATCATGTAACGTTAGGGTTTGAATGTTATTGAAATCATTATAATCATATGGGTTTTTTGTTTTCAGTATTCTTATTATCTAGGGTCCTGACACATCAAAATAGTTTTTATTATTATTTTTTTTACCGTAGACTCTAAAAAACATATGTTATTTTCCTTAAGCTTTTAGATATTGTTTCCCATCTCGGGAAAAGAGAATACATTTATTTCATAGTTGATTGGAGTCGAATCATAAAAATTTGAGCGAAGATCAGAACTAGGTGAACACAATTGTCCAAATATTTTTATCATTCATTAAGTGTAGTTACAATACTTTGGACATCCATTAGGAGCGTTAATTTCACTTTGGACATCCAATAATAATCGTTGTCAATATTCTAGGTGAATTTACAATGATTTTTGGGCGTGTATTTCTATTAGCAAATATTGAAGATTATCTAATGATCTCTTGATATTTAAGATACATCACTAAACCTTGCATGCCACCTCTCTCTGGTTTTGAAATTAGTTAATTAGACTTATATTATTGTTTTACCCTTGTATTGTGACGCCTAGTTAAAAGTAATTGGATATGTATCTCACAATTCAGTTGTAATCCATTTATCCATATTACATGTTTTAATAGGGTTAATCCCATGTTGCTTATAACTATAGACATGGGCGACTTATAAGGTACTATACATTCCAAAATCACTATCAATGGGGAAAGATGTTATAGGGTGAAAATCTCAAAGTAGTAGATTATTTTTTGTTCTCCCCTTACTAACAAAAGTTTAATAGTGCTTGTATGCTAATTTGTTCCATTGCCTCGAAATTATTTATAAATACATGAGAAAAAAATGTCCTATTAATATATCATATGATTAATTATATTTATAAATAACCTTTTTTAATTCATGATATGCATTGGAAGATAATCACTAGGTAAGAGGACACATAAAACACACAAACAACTTTAAGCATTTGTTAGTAAAGAGAAGGAATAGTTATTTTTAGAAAATCAAAGGTGATTTTTACTAAACAAAAACATCTCAAGCATTTTAAAGCACATATGTAATATATATGTATTAGATTTATTTTTTACGAGTGTTTTCTCCCTCAAATATCATTCGTTTTGGGTTTAATTATTTATTATTTGACTTGTTTCTAACAAGTTACTTCTTTTCCTAGGCATTTCAAGTGGAAAGAGTTCAAGGATTGCTCTGGCACTTCAATTAGAAAGAGTCCAAAAATTGCAAAGGTTAGTGTCAACAAAGACCAAATCACTATTTATAGAGAGGAATGAAAGATAAATTACATTTTCTATACAATTTGGTGAGTGATACAAACCAATTTAGTTTAAAATATATCATCACTGTCTCCATCTTCTCCATCATCATATAACTCTCGATATCATCTTTTAGCCAAAATTTCATGTAAGAATAGTATAACTTTAGATGTCATATTTTTAACATATAAGATGTATATAACTTTATTATATTCGTGACACTATATACATACTAGATATCATATTTTCAAGATTTATTGCCTACAAAATACAATATATGACATCCAAGTCATTCCTTAGATAACCCATTATTCATAAGTAGTGATACATGCGGACCCTTGTGAGCTTGAATGGTCCAATTGGTGCTCATTACATTAGATGATGCTCATAAGGTGAAAAAGTGAGATTGGAACCAATAAATTGAATTGTCACTTTGGGGACTTTCATTTGATAATTGGTACTTTAGAAGTATGTATCATGATTAGTGTGTATTGAGATACTAGACTATCAATAACAACATACAAATAATAGTAATTTCTTAACATAAAATGGTAAAATAAAGTATCCGAACAATAACAACCTCTACTCATAAAATATGAATCTCATTACAATTCACAAGGTTCAAGAAGGCCATAATAGCAACATCCTTCTCCTGACATACAATATACTATTTGAAGAACAAGACCCGACAACTATCAGTTAAGCCAACCGTCACAATTGACAAAACTAAGGGAATTGCTACATCATTAACTAAAATCCGATTAAAGATTAACAAAACAATGTCAGTGTTAGGGATTTTGACACATGTAAGTATGAAAAATGTAACTACATGATTATATTGATATAGTAAAATCTTTGTATAATATGAAAAAGATTTCATTACTCATCATTGTTGTCATTCTTAAGCTTAAATAAGCTTACAGGGGAGTGGTTTGTATACGGGACCCAATGGTTAACCCAATAACCAAGTACCCAACCACCCATGACTACTCACATTTATTTTAACCCAATAAGTAATTAATATGACAAGAATTAATTATTTTCTAATGCTAATGTAATAACAATAAGGAGATGTCTCACTAAGAGATGCATGCCCCATACAATGAACAAAGTAACGCACTAACATGTTAGATCATAACCCCAACAAAGCCCCCTTGATTCGAATGGATCTAAAAAATGATTTGGATCAACATGACATTGAATCCATCCAATAGTCTATGTTGCACCTATAAATTGACACTTTGTACATTGTGGTAATGATCAACATATATTGCTTCATAAACCCTATGATCCGTAGATTGTGACATGAATTATGAACATCCTATTGGGCATGCTCATACTCTCTATCCGTTATGTACATGTATTGTAGGATAATCACCATCATGATAATGTTTAACTACATCAACCCTTGTCTCAATGACTATTTAGTACTTTAGTATGGCACATCTAACCTAATGCCCTATAACATTCACCTCCCTTTGCTCAACATTACTAGTGTTAGCAACCCCTTTCAATTGTACAATTGCTTACGACTGATCAAATACCAATACAATATCTTTACCCTATTATATGAGATGTGAGAAGTTATTGCAATGAAAAACACCACCAACCAACTTGGTCTACTCCTCATCAATGATATCAAAGAACTAAAAAATCAAAATTTGGACAAAAAACAAACAAACTAATATCATCTATCTAAAAATGCTACTAAAACATAACCTATCTTAGAGCTATCAACGAAATCAAGATGGATGGATCACTTACTTTGTTACCTTATCAGATCCCTAGGGACCCATAAACCCCAAAACGCAAGATGGTCATTTTTGACAACAAAAATGACATGAAATTGTGTGACACCCATGGTTTTCAAGCATAACTACCCGTTTTCAGTTTGGATCAAAAATAGGGTATGAAATTCCACTGAAAATATATCCATTATACATTAAAAATGTCTTATGACTCTAATTTAATGCATGTTCACAAAAATCACAAGAGGGGATTCTAAAACAACAAAATGAACTCTCTAATGGATTCAGAATTTTCTAAAACCTAGGAAACAAGTGGTTCAATGAGTATACTTAGGTAAAATATCAACTCGACATAAAATCCATATAGCATAGGCCAAGTGCACTAAAAATGAAGGAATTTAAAAAAACATTTTTGCATAAAAAAAATTCGATCCCTTGACCTCTAATATGGTCAAAGTATCACAAAAAACATCTTCATTGATTCCTTTATGCAACAACTTGAAGTATGAAATGAAAGACTCAATATAAATCTACTTGCATCTAGTTGTTTGCATTCAAATGGAAAAAACAACTAGCAAAAATTGACTTTGTGACCTCTTGCCCTTCAATCCCTTAAGCCTTCAAACCAACTCACTTATGTCAATACATGAATCTTTAGCTCAACAAATTGATATATATGCCATGTTTTGACTGTGTAGGTAACTAAAAATAAATTAAAAATGCAACAATAGAAAATAAAAAACCCAACAATAATAAATAACTCCTTTCAATGCTGATATAGGACCCACACAAATACGCCCAAGGAATATTTTTAGACTTTTGCAAGCTCCAACTGTTAATAACTAATTTTTAGTGCCACATATGCAAACTCCAACACTATACTTTTTTGATCTTCAACACCCTTTTAATAGATACTCATATAAATATTGAGTTTTAGTGCCATTCTACATACTCTAGCGCCACACTGAGAGATTTCAATGTGCTTTTCTATATTCCAATGCTTCTATACAGTAGTTTGTAGGCTTTTCAACGTTCCAAGCAAAAGAAATGGCACCCCAAGTTGATAAAAAAACATCCCAACAACTTGAATACAATTTTCCAATGCCTTTTTTAGGCAACAAATAAAATTTTAATCAATTTGTTGCAATTTCAACACCCTAGTTCAACTTCCAATGCCTTCTGATCAAGCATCTTTAATTATTTATAATGACAAAGCTCTAGGAAACCCAAAAACAACACTCCAAGTAGTATTTTATTTTGATCAGATTTCAATCATTTAGCTTCAACACTTTTTAAGAAAATCATTACGCTTAAGAGAATCATGCATTTAAACACATCATGAGCACTTATAGGGAATTTCTTTTTGTATTGCAATGCTCTTCAAGCATACAATCATGCCTTAGATTTGAGTAAAAACAACGATAAACAAAAGCAAAAACATTCCCCCAGGCAAACAAAAATAAAATTTTAAAATCTTTACCAAAACTAAAAAATCCATGGCTTCATGCTTCAAACAGAATTTTCATGAGCTTCATGGATCTTTCATGGTAGCGGTTTCCTCCTCACAAATCCATTGCCACAATTCTAATACCAATGTGAGGGATTTTGACACAAGTAAATATGGAAAATGCGATTACATGATTATATTGATATAGTAAAAGCTTTGTATAATATGAAAAATATTCTGTTACTCATCATTTCTTTCATCCTCAAGCTTAAATAAGATTACAACAGAGTGATTTGTATATAAGACTCGACAGTCCACCCAATAACCAATTACCCAACCACCTGTTGCTACTCATATTTATTTTGACTCATTAAGTTATTTAATGCATGAAAAGTATTGATTACTTTCTATTGCTAATATAAATAACAAGAAGGGGGTGTCTCACTAAGAAACACATGCCTCACACAATGAACAAACTAACATAGTAACATTTTGGATCATAAACCCAACAATCAACTATAACAATACATGCCATAATTGAGGTCTACAAAATAGTCAACCATCATAAATGTCATTCTACCTCAAATGTGTTTCACCATAGAGTTATCCCCCATAACCAACCCTTGTTAGCTTGATACATGTATTACTACTGAATATTATGTATTTTCCTCAAAAATAATAAATAGTACGCCAAAAAGATTCAACAATTATAGACTTCTAAGAACATTTCAACCCCTTAATATTTTATCTACATCAAACCTTTATTTATATCCACCCAACCCACATGCATGTCATTTATGCATCTACCAGAGTGAGTGTTGCATTCCAAATAACAAAAAAAAATAGAACTACAAATATAAATTACAATAAATGATAAAGAGGTAAAATGTGGGGGCACTTGCTTACCTGAGAGTGGATTGCACTTGTAAATCTATCTATAACACGAAAAAATCACCAAATGGTTGGTTTTTGTTTGCATTAGAATTTGAAATGGTAGAATATACATTTTATAGGTTATATCAAAATCATTATATTTATGACCGAACCCTTCACTAATCCTCTTCACCCAAAATATATGACAACTTAATAATAATACGTAGACTAGGGACAAACATTCTATACCATGTGCTTAGAAATAAGATTAAACTTGAAATATTCTTAGAAATAAGATTAAACTTGAAATGTTCTTGTCTCTTTTGAAAGTGTCAATCTTGTGTGTTTTTTTATAATAAGCCCTACTTTTTATAATCTCACCTTTTTGGAAATAGGGTTATAGTCTTTTGCATTATAATCTAGTGGTTGAGACTAGTTGTCTTCCATGTTAGCGACTAAGGTTTAAACCTCAATGAGCTTAGACCCATAGGTGTGATTGTGCTATTTGCATGGCTTTGTCATGGTATCCCTTAATTCAATTAAAAGGAGATAAGAAAATTATCTCTCAATATGTCCACATACAACCAAGCACTCCATCAATAAATACGTGTCTTTACTTACACATGCAACATAAATTAAGCATTTCCCTTCTTCTCACTCTTCTGTAGGTGTGGGTGTCTATTCCTTTGCTATACATATGATGCCATGATCTAGTCATCTAGATTATAATCATGTTTATGGTTCCTTTAATTTTTGGCTTTATCTATTTTTTCTGGTAGTGTTTGTGTGCTTTTCCAAACTTGTTTTCCTTGTCTTGAGTTTTTAGGAGGTTGGCAGTGGCATTAGTACATCTTATGAGAGTTTAGGGGTTGGATTAATACATCTTACGAGAGGTTCCTAACTACTTTATAATATAATAAGTTTATTATAGAAATTTACAATCATAATGTGATACATAACACCTTTAATCAATATATTTAAATAAATCTTGGGTTACTTAATCACTATCGTGGAAACAATAGATCAACATTGATTAGCCTTACAAACCAATTTGACTTGCAAAACATTCAAAGAAGTCATCATCAATTATGTGTGGAATAAAGTTGGACCATATTTGAAAGATTTGGGTTAAAATCAACATTTATCCTACTTTCAATATTATCTACATATTTACACCTTATATTGTTAAAAAAAAAAAAAAAATTGTAATCAATCATGATTGATTTTTTCAATTAACATGTCTATATAATATTTTTGTGAGCCAAATATAGTATAACCTACTCAAATAGATGGCCAAGCTAAAATTATAAAACACTAGTTTAAAACCCTTGTAATGTTGCTTGGCTCACAAAGAGCCTCAAACAAAAAAAATGTATAATTTTTTTTTTAAATAGAAAGTTAAAAAAATTAAGTATAAAAAAGTGGTATTACAAATGCTCTGCAACTACCAAAAAAAAAAACTCTTGGTTGCGTCTCGACCACCAAAAATTAAAAGATTTTATATCTATTAAAAACAATAAACTCAAATAGCCAAGAAATATCAATCTTAATGGCAACTCACACTTTTGTATTCTATCAATCTTGCACATGATCAATTACAAAAAAAAATAATTGATCAACATCTGCCGAAATAAAATTTTAGAGATAAGTCTTTCCTCATCTCTAATGTTAGAAGCAACTTACATTGATAGGCCAAAAGCAACATTAACTTGCTCAAAATTCTATGGAATTTTATCAAAAATAATAAATAGATCAAACTAATCTGTAGTTCATCAAATCGTAGTTAGTTTCATAATATCTTTCATGGCATATGTTTAAAGGAGCTCAAATTGGGCTTCATTATCAATAATGGAAAAAGAATGAATGCCACCAAAGCAAAAATAAAAGACTTGAAAAGTTGAAAAACATTATCAAATATTTTATTAAATGAAAAGTTCCCTGAGCGAATATGGAAGTAGAATTAAAATACCAAACCTTCAAGAGTAAAGCACGATAAAGAGTGAAAGGCTTGAAGCCAATCATTATTTACTAATTGTGCAAAATAATTTCTCTCCTTCCCCTCCCCACCCCCCCCTCTCTCTCTCTCTGTGTGTGTGTGTGTGTGTGTGTGTACACACACACACACACACACACACACACACACACACACACACACACAGAGAGAGAGAGAGAGAGAGAGAGAGAGAGAGAGAGAGAGAGAGAGAGAGAGAGAGAGAGAGAGAGAGAGAGAGAGAGAGAGAGAGAGAGAGAGAGAGAGAGCATTAACACAAGTCAAAGCATCGAAAGGTCACACAAAAAGGAGAAACGAAACTATGTATGGGCCAGATCAAGCCCCAAACAGAGTACCAAAATATAGTCAAGTATTACACTGCACTTACAATATAAAAAAATGACAAAACAACCAACCAAAGAAACCCAAAAGAGTGTCCAAGTTAGGTCCCACAACTAAAATCACTCAAGCAACATGCCTAGTTGATCATTACAAACAACATCAACCTTATCATTATCATGCCCATCGTGACTAGGTCCTTAACTATTCCATTATATCCCTTTTGATTAGCATTAATGTCAAACCCACTAGTCAACTAAGTATCACCCTCCACCTATGAGATTAGGTTGCTAAGCCTTAAAGCATTAATTTGATTCAACATTAAATCCCTATCATTCTTGTTCCCATTATCCATCAAGTTTTGAATCATGTTCATAAGGCTATTCACATTGGTTTCAATTAATTGTTCAATGTCGTTTTGAAGCACAACCCTATAACCTTCAACAGCTACTAGTACATAAGGAAGCCTTATTTTTACTCTCAACTGCCAACTCAGTCAACTTTTCTTATTGAAAGTGATGGAGAGAGGATTGCAGGACAGTGAGGAGTTAATCATTGCTTTCATTCTCATTTTCCGAAAAGGAATATCCAACTAACATATGGTCAGGATCAGATGCATGTTCAAAATAGGCATCCTTCATAATATCCCACTCATATTCCAAGATTTTAACATTTGTCGCACTCCCATGTAGGGTTCCCCACTACGGTGGAGGGCTCATTCTAGGAAATCAACCTGTCCAATAGAAAATTGGACATTATCTTCATCATTTTGGACCTCAAAAACTTCTCCATTTTAGCGTGTGGCACCTTTAGCTGAAGATAAATCTGCACAACAACAAGTCTTACGATAGCTTCTATTGATAAGTTAGCAAGTACCCTACCCTTAAACTGAAAAACATCTAAATTCCTTTGTTTCTAAATAAAACCACAAAATCTTAGTTGAGAAAACCACCCAAAGGTTTTCTTTTTGGGAGTCACATAACCAAAAGCCACACTGATATATTTGATGTCATATGGGAAAACATTTGACAAAGCATTCAGACAATTTTTAAACAAAAAAAACAAAAGGGCAAGTAAATAAAAGGTGATCAATACTTTCTATCTCACCACACAAAGTACAACATAAATTACCAAAACCAAACCTAGCTAAAACTTCACCCACAACAAGCTTATTATGAAGAAGTAACCACCTAAAATAGGGTTATGAGGTTCCAAACATGTATACCAAATAACATCAAGCCTATATTTCCAACTGTAGAAGGGGTCACAGACATTCCACTTATTATTAAGCCTAAGGATGATACTTTTAGTGAAAGAGAGCTTATGGTATAACATTTTAGTAGAAAATACCACAAGTGGAGGTCCACTTAACCACTTAATATTATCTCAGAAATCCTCCTTGCCCTCCAAATTGGAAATTAAGTTGTTATTATGTAAATATTTAACAAGGAGAGTATAGGTTCTTTGTGTGGAAGGAATTTGAAATCTTTGTCTAATCTCACCCCACGAGGCCCACTTTCACTGTAAGAAGAGGTCACTAAAAGTTTTGAAACCCTTAGAATGTCAAACAAGAGTAAAGTAGCCCCTAGTCAAGGCCAAAGGGCAATTATTGACTTTAAGGTTCCACCACAAAGATCTATATCCCTAGCACCTAGACCCTAGGGCATTGAATATGGAATTCACCACAACCAGATGCTGAACACTTTCCCAAGCTTTCCAAATTGATTAGAAGATAGAAGAGTCAACAACTTTAACAAAGAAAGATCCAACTACAAGATCAGAAATGTGCAACCCATGCCACTATTGTTTTCCTTTAGGACAACCTCTTGCCATGTTGTTATGAACTAAAAATTTCCTAGATGCATCGCCCTTGAGGGCTCTAATGATCCATTTAACTACCAAGGTATTACCTTGGGCTATTAAATCCTTTAGACCCAACCCACCAATTATCTTAGACTTGCAACAAATGTCCCATGCAATAGCATGATGTTTCATATTCCTTTTGCCATCAGACCACAAGAAATTCCTAATGATCTTATGAAGCTTGTTAATATGTGTCTTGTTGAAAAGCCAACAAAAAGTAGTATATATTGTAGGATGAGAGGATTTTCTGACAAACTTGTATTCTACCAGATAGGGAAAACAAGTGTCCATTCCATTTCTCAATTTTATTATTGATCTTCACATACAACCAATCCCACATTTCTTTGAATGAAGGAGATAAAGAAAAGGGGATACCCAGTCATCTGACCAAGTGCTTGGGGCCTTTCCAAGCCCATCCAAACTCAACCAGCCAATCAGGTGGGTTTTCATGCCATCTAATTATACAAAACTTTTGAAAAACAACTTGAGATCTTGAGGCAAAACACTATACGTTAAGTCTAGAGGTGATCTATTGAAAGGCCTAGACTTGTTAGGTAGAGAAAGGCCTCTCACGAGTGGCCTTAAGGAGGCATCCCTTAATAAGTAATGGAGAGTATCAGGTGCAATCACAAATAGGGAAGGTGTTACAGGGCACCCTTGCCTAATAGAGCGTTCCAACTTTATAGGTTCAATGAGGGCCATTAACTTCAATCACTGTTGAAGCATCTTTGAACAAAACATTGACCATTATGCAGAAATTATCCTGAAAACCAAAAGCATAGAGCATAGTGTCTATAAATAACAATTTAATTATGTCATGTCTTTTCAAAGTCAAGGATGATCATTCCCACATTTTGATTAGAGTCATGAGCCCATTGAATTCCTTCCCAACTTGACAACAGGTTTTCAAGAATGTACCTCCCTTCCACAAATCATGTTTGGGTGCCAGAGATAATATGGGGGAGTAAAGTAGGGATTCTCCTAACAAGCAACTTTGCAAGGACTTTGTAAGAAAAATTCAAAAAGGTAATTGGTCTCCAGTTTTTGACCTGAGATTGGTCCCCCTCATTAGGGATAAGCTTAAACATCCTCTAATGATGTCAGGGCCAAGAGACCCAACCTCAATAGCCTCTCTATAGACATTAAGACAATCCTTGGCAATCCACTCTTTATTGCTCTTATAAAATTCAGCTAGGAAACCATCAATGTCAGGGGCCTTATCATTCTTAAGAGAATCAATGGCATTCAAGACTTCATCTAAAGAGAATTCACTGTCAAGGAAGGCAACTTGTTTTGAAGAGTCTTTTTTTGGAATGCCATTGGAGCATATGTTTCTACTCGTCTCAATTTGCTGATTAGAATCATCCGAGTAAAATAGATGGGAGTTGAATGCAAAGAAAACATTTTTAATTTCACTAATACATCAGTAAACACATCACCAATGTTAAGATGTTGAATTTTTTGCCTACTACATTTAGCTTTGAGCATACTGAAAAAGTTTTTAGTGCCCTTATGCCCCAACTTTAGCCAGTTAACTTTGGATCTGATTTGAGCCCCTCTAGCAACATATTATTATGTCATTCTAATATTGTGTTTGAGGGCCACCAACCTACTTAAAATATCATCATTGGAAGGGTCATCCTGGAGATCATTTTCAACTAGAATCATTTTTTCTTGGGAGTCTATAATGTCCCCTTCTCAGGGTAGTCAGTTTGGTGACCGTTAGCCTATGTCTGCATCCCATAGGTTAATTGGTATTGGTTAAGGGACTCCTTTGATCTTGGAGAGCACAAGTTCAGTCTTTATTGTTTTATTTGTGTGGCATTGAGTTCAGTGGGCATTGAGAATTGCAATGATGGTTTCTGAAGCATTTGCAGACACCTAGTTTGTTCTCCAAACTTCTTAGAGAGAGTGTCTATTTTTAGTAAGTCGTCGGATTGGGTCCGTCATCATCCCACATCCTTAGCTTCATCTGTGTGATTAGATTTTGGTTCCAAGTCCATCTCAGCGCTTTTTGCAACATGGGTGAGCTATTAATTTATTATTTAATAAATTCACTTAAGTTGTCTAATGTTCTCAAATATTAAATAGATAACTTAGTAGTATAGCTCATTGGAAAGGTAAAATTTTGTTCTAAATGTTGGGCACCTTGTTTGGGGGACTTATGCACATGAAATATTTTATTATCTCATTTCAACGGCTTTGTGTGGGGAAAAGTGAATTATTATATTTTTTTAATTGTCTTTTCCCCTCTAAGAATATTATAAAAGGAGGATGAGGGTCTCATTTGGGGTATGTTGAAGAATTATTATATCGTATATTGTCGGATTGAACTTGTGAGTTCTCCCAAAATCTTTTGGGGACGAAAACCCTCTCTAGATTTCTAGTTTTGGATTTGAAAGATAATCCCAAGCTGGATAGTGTGGTTTTACTCAGGGATCACCGTGTTCTTCAATAGAAATACAAAATGGAGTTTCAATATACTAATGTTTGATGTGTCTTGATAATCTTTGGTTTCATTTATATTTTTCTTGGGTTGCTAATCAATTTTCAGCTTGTTTAAGTGTGAAGAATCTCTGTTGGTTGTACCCTTCCTCTTGCTGACTGCACCCTTTTAGACTAGGCCATACAAGTGCAGACCTAGGCGTGAGACTTTGTGGCCAAGCACCTCACTTTATGGGGAGTTTAATTATTGTTTGGGGATGCCTTGACTCCTAGAAGGATTTGCTATCTATTTAGAATGGGAGAAATGGAGTGTGGTGGAGAATGGTGAATTTTAGGGAATGTTGTAGCGCTATTCCAGTGTATCTAAACTCAAAAATTCAAGAAATCAGTGTTTGACCAGACCTTAGTGAACTCCTATCTTCATCAATGCCTTTGATTCTTTAGTGTGATATACCTTGTGATTGGTTTGAAATAAAATTTCTATCTTATTCTCACATTTTTGTGTTGCAGTAGTGCTTAGATTGAAAAATCAAATATATTAGTTGTAATTGCTCTTGTTTACATGTTTTCTCCTCCCACTGAATAAGTGGTTTTCATTGTAATAGGCTTCCCATTGAAAAGTGGATCTGCTTTGTTTTTTGTCTCAGGTTTCCCACTGAACAAGTGCATGTTCCTTGTTTTATTTTAGCTTTCCAATTGAATAAGTGGAAGTGCTTAAATGTTTTGGCTTTCCTGCTGAATACACAGATGTGCTTGTTGCTTTCCCACTAAATAAATGAATGTTCCCACTGAATAAGTAGATGTTTGTAATTGTTGCTTTAGTTAAATTAAAAATGAATAAATAATAAATTCTAGGGTGGTTATTACAATGGTATCAGAGCTAGTGATCTTGTCAGCGTGTGATTTCTAATCCTGTTATGCTTCTTTTTTTCTATGCACACCAGTGATAGAGAAAAGAGATACTAAGAAAGAGTGTAGAGAAAGTTATATCCACTTATTCCCACTGAATAAGTGGATGTTCCCACGGAATAAGTGGATGTTTGTAATTGTTGCTTTAGTTAAGTTATAAAAAATAAAAAAATCTAGGGTGGTTATTACAGAGTCTAAAAAAAATTTCCTTTTAGCCTTGATTTGCCCATAACTTCTCATAAACTGCTTGTTCAGATTCATACAATCGTTCTAGGTATCAATGTTGGAAGAAGAATTACTTATTATTTTAACAATGTTCCAAGAAGTTTGGATACCCTTTCAACACTCTCTGTCTTGCAATTGAAAAACATTGAGCTTATACATGTCTTTCCACTCATCTTTCTTACTGTCACCCTCATATTTAAGTGAAGCAATGATTTCAATGGGGTGATGGTCAGAAATATTAAAAGGAATGACATAACTAAATTGCTCCTAGAGCCCTGTTGGAGGTTAAAAGACTCCTTGTGCAAGTAAAACCTATCTAGTCTAGAGTAAACTTTTTTACTATTGCCTTGATTGTTACACCAAGTAAACCAAATCCATTTGATAGAAGATTTAGATTTGTCGAGGGGGTTCTCAAGCTTGTAGATACGCTTCAATTTTGACTAGAAGAAGAGCTCATTACCTTTCTAAGAGAGCAGTTCACCACCCTGCTTAGCTTCTCTTTCCTCAATCATGTTAAAAGCACCACCCACAATCCAAGGGAGATCCTTAAGACTAGATGATGCAACCAGTTTCAAAGATCAGTTATTTCTTTGTAATCATTGGGGGCATAGACATTGCAGATCCCAAAAGTTTGTGTTTGCTGAGTGCAAACCACCCAAACAACTCTTTGGCAAGGTGAGCAACCATGATCAATAATGGTGTTTTCCCACTTAGGGTTAATGAGAATAGAGGCATCCCCATTACAGTTAGAATGGTTAGTGGAGAAGTGAACACACTTTGGCTAGAAAAAATTCAATGCCATTTCCAACTTAAGCGCAATCTTCTTAACTTGTACAATAAAATCAATCTGCTATCTCAAATGTCTGAATTACCTGACAATGGGCCTTCTATCAAACTTTTCAAGACCTCTAACATTCCAACTGACAATTTTTATAGAAAAAAAGAAAAATTATTTGGTTTGCGCTGGGGACTTAGATCCACCTTTATTCTAGTAAAGCCTAGGGAAACACTGAGGGACTTTGTTTTCTCTTTAAGCTTCTTATTTGAGTCTTCATGATTATTTTGAGAAACTCCTTTAAATATTTTCCCCTCATCTACTAAATCAGAACTCTGTAAGTTAGAGCAAGAATTCTCTGTTTTAAGCCTCTTACTCCCAGCTTTAGACTTTGCTTTAGGCTTTTGATCATCGATACCCAACTGGACCAGAGTAGCTTTCTTAGATAAATGCAATTGATTCTCAATGGCCACATCTAGCAAGGGTGAAATGTCCATGGACACAACTTTCTCATCAGAGGGCCTAACATCTAGGATGGACAAGGAACCAACAGTAGACATCTCTATACCCTGAGGATCAACATGAATAACTACATACTCATAAAAAAACATCTATGCAGGGGGAGGATTATCATCTGTCAGATCATCCTTATGGCAATCTTCCCAGGATGGACCCAAGGGTTCAAGAGAAGATTCAAGAAAGGGAGCTTCCTCAACAGTGGCTACCACGACATTCTTTGAAATAGGCCCACAAGAGACCTCAAGGACTATCCCAAAGGGATTTTACTCATTTTATTTTCCTTTGTCAGATTCATACTACGAGTTGTCTATCATCACCAAATTAGAGTTGTTTAAGTTCGATACATTTCCAGACTCAACCTCGGTATTTTGGGGAGACAATTTCCATTCATTTTTAATTTTACTAGGCTTCTTGTTTAACAAAGGGCAATTCTTTTTTTGATGTCCATCTTTTTAACTAAAAAAAACAAGCATTCAGGGCTCCCAAGCCATTAATAGGGCAAAGGACTGGTCTTTAATTTTGAAGACTAAGGTTTTAGGAAAAACTTCAAATGGTTCCAGGGAGATTAGGACTCTTGCATGCATGAGTCAGTGATCATTTAGTATCTAAAATCCTTAAAACTTCTCCCAGTGGTTTGAATGCTTGGGGAAGAAAAGTCCAGATTTGAATAGGAACATTCATTATATCAATCCATCTCAAGGAAGTTTTAAAGACAATATTTTTATATTCAAGGTTAGGGTTCTAGAGGATTGTTAAAGTGTGTTCACATTATTAAGTATTTAATAACGTAAATATTGTTAGTTAGACAATATTACGTTAATAGGTTTTTGTGTGGTATATTATTGTTATGAATAATAACAATATTATATGGGAGAGTTTGATATGGTTATTTGGTTAGTGTGTGAGAGATTGTAGGGATCTCACTATCCCAAATATAAGAAACACATTTCCTTTATAGCTTTGTAATATTGTCATATGCAGTGAGTTGAAGAATTGAATAGAGTGATTAATAATCATTTTATTATTCTCTGTTGTTGTCTGTGTTATCTCTGTTATGCAACTTTGATCTTCCCCAAGATTTGGTATTAGAGTAGTGTTTTGATCTCTCTGTGATGGAACAATGATATGTTTTCAAGGGCAATATTCTTGTTCATCATTGCCCCGTCCGATGTAATTTCTCTTATATAATTCATGTGTAGTTGAGTTTTATGTACTAGCGTGTTTCGACAAGTAGGACTAGTCAGTGGATGTGCAAGTGATACAGACTGCCATTGTGAATTACAAGGATCGATAAAAGGAGCAAACAATGATCAATGTGCAACTTTGTAATAAAAAGGCATATATATGAGGAAATTATTAATCATCTAGCTCTCCACATCTATGATTTCCACAACTAGTTGGAGTTTTATACATCTGCAAACATACATTTCACCATATCTTTTAGTTGCAGTGCATTAATGTAATTTAGAGTCCACTTTGAGTGTTGATCATTCCCAGAGATGTCTGCATCTTGGAGATTCATTCTTGGTTATCTCATGCTAGCGCTTTGAGAGTTTCATTCTGAGTTCGCCGAGCATTGCATCAACAATAGACTGCGTACATTAACACATGCAACATCAAAGCTTCGTCAAAACTGTGCAACTACTTGACCCAAACGTGCATTGATCTTCTCTGTTCCTGCAGTTGTAAAATAGGTTCTTGTAATCTGACAACTCATCAACCATCCACTTGTGCAACTTAACAGCATGCGGTTTGTCTATATGTTGTTAAAAGTGATATATGCCTCATTCCACGTGTCAAGTCAAGAGTTCAAAGAGTTAAATCACATGCCAAAAATTTAAACTGGATGCATCCTCTTTTACATACTTCTACTGCAATGTCCAACTCTTCTAGATAGGTCGGTTGATTCAAATAGTTTGATTCATTTATTTTTTATCTATCTTGTTATGATTTATCATCAAAGTCATAAGGTGTATTTTAGTTTAAAGGTCTATTCTTTAGTAGTGTGTCAGAGTCATAAGTATCTTTAGATTTATAATTAAATTTGTCCATTGTATTTATGTGAGTTGTTTAGAAGTTTACAATTTTAATTTGAATATTTTGTTTACAATAGGGTCCTTTTTTCATTAAGGACAAGTCATCTAAAGTATGTCATTAGTCCAAATAATAGTTTTATTATCAAAAAGTCATCATTATCATAGTCTATTATTTAGGTAATTGTCATTTAGTCATAGTGTCAAAATAAAAAATGAGTAAAGAGTTATTTTGTATGATAAGTTGTTATGTCAAACGTCCTACGTTATATAAAGTCAAAATTGTAAAAATAAAATTAAAAAACCTTATGGATACATATTTGCTTGTACACGACGTCTGCATTATGGAGGAGGTTCTAATTTCTATGGAAACAACCTATACAAACCTTGTCAGAATGATCGGAGCATCTACTGACAACTTCACTCATTGGAGGACAAAAGAAATGAACACTGAAGGTTTCATAGCGTCTTGTTAGTCACTAGCGACGGAGCCACTTCTGCTTTAGTGGCAATATTTCTTTTCAATTGTGTGAATAAGAACAAAAGATGTATACTTGTTCACATTTGTAATAAGTAAATTGAAAATTTATTTGTATTTTCTCTTAAAATGTGATAGTGAAGAGAACTAGTAACTATACTGCGCATCATGATGTGGTTTGTGGTAAGCCGGTTGTAGAACTATTTGTTTGTGGTGGTTGATTATCCACTTGAAAACCATCCTATTTTGGTTGTTGGTAAGTCATATGTAAAACCATCAGTAAGATTTATGATTCTTTTGTGAAAACCATCGAATCATGAATACAGGTGCAGATATGGGATTGATATTTTCTCTATGTTCATATTAAAGGAGTGTAAACTAGGGGTTAATAATGTTCACAAGGAGGTGAATGCTAAGGTGTGTTCACATTATTAAGTATTTATGGGATTGATGTTTTTCACATGTTCTCATTAAAGAGGTGTAGATTAAGGGTTAATAACATTCATAAGGGGGTGAATGCTAATGTGTGTTCACATTATTAAGTATTTAATAACATAAATATTGTTAGTTAAACAATATTACGTTAACAGGTTTTTGTGTGGTATATTTTTATTATGAATAATAGCAATATTATACGAGAGAGTTTGATATGGTTAGTTGGTTAGTGTATGAGAGATTGTAGGAATCTCATTGCCCAGAATATAGGAAACATATTTCCTATATAGCTTTATAATATTGTCGTATGCAATGAGTTGAAAAATTGAATAGAGTGATTAATACTCATTTTATTATTCTTTGTTGTTGTCTATGTTATCTCTGTTGTGCAACTCTGATCTTCCTCAAGAAGGATAGCCCCAAACACATATTGACCAACATTCATGGGTTTACTAATAGCCCTCCTTTGCATGTGTGAGTTTTTGAAAAACACCATGAAAACCCCTTTCTATATCATTCTACAAAAACTTACATACATGCCCATCTTTTATCCCCAAACAAAGTTTAGCCAATTATCAAAAAAAATCTTAGAAGGAAGAAAATCTCTATTTAAACACACAAAAGAAATCCCAATATTCTTGAGCCTAACTTCTTTCAATTGAAGGTCTTTTTCCATTGCTTCATTAGGAAGAAAGGTCAGGGATTTTAGTAGGGCAGGGGACTTATCAATCTGTTCATTGTTCTCTCTTCCTCCTTTGCCTTCTTTCGAGCTAAAGCCATCAAAATTAAATGCCACTCCTTTCGAAATTCTAAGGTTTTCTTCAACTCATAGGACCTCATTGAAAAGCTTTCTAGTTTCTCCTTTTTCACAGAATTCTAGGATTTCCAAAGCCGGATGAGAGACTTTGTGAGAGCAATTTTTATCAGGTTCCTTACTCTGTTCGGTTTCATTAATGTAGTCTCCATTGTTCAAATTATTCCCACTATTCACATGAGCCCGAGTGACTTCGTCATCGGCCTCCATAAAGCGAGGGCGGGGCGAGCGAGGCAAGTAATGTTACCCATAACTCTATCATAAATGTATCTTTCCTAAGCACAAAAATCAAGACAGACAACAAAGCACAAAACAAAGTAAATGCAAATAGGAATAAACTAAACGAGGAGCCAAAGCTAAAACAACTAAAGGACATAACTATTGTCAACTTGGGGTTGCATCTTGAATTAAAGATGTGATGGAATGACCAATCCTCTCTCCGGTTGAAACAATGGGATCTTCTCACGAGGGTGGGTGCCTCAATGGTGAAAAGAACCTCCAGAGAACGCTGGTTCCTGTAAGATGTATTAATGGATCTCTATTATGCGCTGCGAATCTACCATGAAAAAGGGAGAAGGAAAGTTGAAAGGGAAATCCTACCTAATGACGGTGATACACAAAACGTTGATCCACTCTACTTGGAACCTTGAACACTGAATCAAACAAGGGAAAAATAAAACCTTTGATTTCAGTGGATCACTATGCATAAATATTTCATGAGAAGGTTCGATCTAATGACCAAAACATGAGGGAAAACGATGGAGAGAGCTCTGAGTCAAGACACTTTGCAGCGACTTAACATCTACTTACAGCTTCAACGAAAGACATATAAAACATTGAACATGACCTGTGTAATATGATAAGCTAGCAACTAGGTACGAATTAGAATTTGAGAAGGGAGAGAAATCTACCATATATGCAAATTGTTGAATGAATATACATTATGCCCGCACTTGAAATTTGAAAGTACAGTCCTATTGATTGAAAATGTTACACAACTCACCAATGACAGAGTCTGGTCTTGCCAAGAGAGATACAATTCAAGGCTGAAAAACCAACTTAGATAGAAAATTACAACAGCGAAGCGTTGGCATTTGAAAAAATAGGAGAGAGGCTAAATCCATCCAACTCAATGTTTACAAAAAGTCTATTTGTCTTGCATGAAGCTCCTTGGCGTTAGAGGAAATGGACAATGAGTTTGTTGAAAGCCAAACTCTTATCATGCAAAAATGCTACGTCCACCTCCAAATATGGACTTCCTCTTGAGCCGTTTGATCGTTTGAAAGCACGAGATAAACAAGAGCATGCATGAAATCCACGCCATGCTAAAATTAAAACTCGAACTGAAACATTGGACGCTGAGTTGGAACGTTTGAAAGCATGAGTTTGACCCGGAGATGAGTTTGACTTCAACAACCAATCAACTGAAGCTTTGACCAGTCAACCAAAAATAGCTTTTGCTTGCATGTATTTTCTTTTATTTTGCTTTGCCCTGTTCATGTCTTGTCTATTTTTGACGGCATTCTATTTTCTGATAATCTTATCTATATTGAGTCTATTACCCTGCTTCAACCCCTTAGCCTAATTCTTTTGGATATTCTTTTGTTATCTGCGGATTTCCTTTGGTCTTGGATTTTCTGTTATCTCCTTTTAATTTCCGCGGATATATGCCTCGAGCCTTTTGATTTTCAAATTCCCGCAGGGTTTCTATGTTATCTCCCTTGAATTCTTTCGGAATTCTTTGTTTCTTGCCCTTCTTGAATTCTTTCAGAATTCTTCCATTGTTTCTATTTCCCTTGGACTTTATGTTTTCCACACCTTTGTATTTTCTGTGGACTTTTCGAACGCTGCGGACTTTTGTGTATGCAATTTTCCCAAACTTTATCTTCGCTGCATTTCCTTCGGACTTATGTTTTCTCACTTTCCCGCGGGCGTTTGTGTCCTTCGGATTTCTGCAGACTTTATTTCCTTCCCCTGCGGATTTTACCGTTGACTTCTCTTTTGGTTTATAATTTTATGCGGACCTTTTCCTTGTCCTTTCCTTCGGGCTATATTCTCTCAGGTTTATTGTCCATTCCTTTGGGATTTTATGTTTTGCTTTACCTTTGATTTCCTTCGAACTTTTATCTATTATGGCACCGGCCAAATGCTCTTCGGGAGAATTGGAAAGGCCCTGCCCCCGACCAAATACCCTCCGCAAAGGCAAGGGTCTTGAACTAATTTTTTGGAAAAATTGGAGGGCACCCGAGCTTTTTGTCTCCTTAATTCCTTTGGACAAAAAGTCTGAAGGAATTGAATACTTTGTAAATTGTCTCTTTGAAATTCTCTCGGACTTCTCCGAAGTCCTTTGAAAAATCTTTTCCCTCGGACAAAAAATCTGAGGAAATTGTCCATCTCTTCCGCTGACAAAATTTTGAGAAGACAACACTTTGGAAAGAAAACACTTGGGAATAGTCGTTGTAAGTCTGAAAAACAAACATGTATTCCGTAGGTGTCCGAAAAAAAACACTCGCCTTCATTCATAAACGAACCTACAGGGTTGTAGGTTAACCTTAAGGATGGCTGTAGGTGGACATTGCCAAATCTAAAAAACGAGAACGCCCCTTCGAATCCTTTGAATGACCAAAACTTTACCTCGCTGTAGGCTTTTTCCTTGGCTGATACCTTGTTGTGGATGGTTCCTTGGGTGGCTGTAGGTATGCATTTAGGCTTGATTGAACTTTGCAAAACTTTTCCTTTTCATTATTCAGTACCCAAAACTGATTCACAAGACAAACTGGCACAATAAGCAGAGTTCCAAATAGTAGGGATGACAATTTACCCTGTAGGGCAAAATTGTCAACAATAACCACAACCTAGGGAACACTAACAACTAAACAAAGTGATGGTCAAATGAACATCAAATTTAAAGTTTGAATTAAAAGTGAACACACTCACTACATAACCCACCGCCACCCTAATGCCATTGTAGAACACCTCTCAGCGTAATGACACACCCAACCAGACCATTAAGGCAGTACTGATCAGATAAGTCATAATCCTTGGTGGGTCTTTAATTCCTTATGCTGTGACTATCTTGTAAAATGTATGGCTCTTATTAAATCAAAGTGGTATGTTATGGTGTATTGCCATCAGATCATGGTATTAAGTATTCTGGTCTTGTCATTTTATGTTATTCTTTCACGCTCAGTTATGTCTAGTTTATAACTTATTTAAGACTACAGTTTTTCAGGTGTATATTCCCGACTGCTAAATATCAGACATATATGGAATTTTTTTCCTACTGGAGATATGTACTACCATGGTCTTGATTTTTTTTAATGTCTATGATTCTCTGTTTTAATTTATGGAATTTTTTGCTAGCCATGCCTCCATTTCCATGGTCTTGAACGACAGCTTTCTGATTATGTATGCATTTTGCGGGCCTCTGGCCTCACCCGGTATTCTGTAGGCTTCTAGCCTTTTTGCTTTATTACTCGCTGTTTCCCTGCACAGTTCCGTTGCAATTGCTAAATACAACAAAGTCCTACGTATTACTCTACCAACCTAATGATTAGTTCCTTGGGTATTTATAGATAAAAGACAACCATATGCATGGAGTTAATTTTAATTGTTGTGACCAAAAAGGAACCTAAAATTGAAGCTCAAAGCTTCTTTCCCCCATATCATTTACAGAGATTTGTCTTTTTATAGTAATGATAAACATGCCTGGTAGTTAAACTGCAAAGACACTGAATAATGCATTGAAAATGATCAAGAATGATGAGAAAGTATAGTTAAAATATTTCTGAAATCCAGCTATATAGGATGTTTTTGAGTCAGCAAAATCGAAACATGCATTGAGTCTTCATGGTGGAGGAAGGTGTTTTTTTGCCTTTAATGCCGAAAGCTCTCAAAAATGTGCACTGCAGATTGGATGGATTTAAGTTCCTCAGATCCACAAGGCTTGAACACTCCATCGCCAAGTAATTGCCCTTTAAGTCCAAAATGAGGCTGGAATTTTACAGAAGGAGAGACTCTTGTAGAACTTTTGCCATCTGCAAATTCTTTTTGTTGTTCCTTTCTTGGTTTCTTTACCTTCTGCTGGTCAGTTATATCACAATAATTGTCTGAATTATTTTTATATTCACCTTCTATGACAGCACACACAGGCTTATCATCACCTCTTATGGCCTTATCAGGAAATGTTGTTTGCTCAGAGTGCTTATTAGGATTTCTCAGTTCATTTTCCTCTATCATAGCATCAGGGCTCAGGGTCGGAGATATGCATTCTGCTGCTTCACAAATTTTATTGTGCTGTACATGTTGCAGCTCATGTTCATTTACAACTACCTGACCACTTCCCAACTCATTCTGGGTACATTCGAGAACAGGCAAAACTCCCCTCGAGTTTGAGAGAGATGGCAGCATACCAATGGCACAGGGTTTCCAACTTTTGACAACGCTCCAAGTTTCTTCCAGGGTAGAGGGCTCCTCATCCAACTTCCTTTCGTGAATACCATTCTCAGAAACTGTTATATCGAAACTTTTTGCATGAATCTTTTTGAGAGACTCAAACTGCTGCTTTGCTTGCTCGAGGGAAGCAGTTTGCCTTGCAAATGTAGTCTGAATATCTCTCTTATCATGCTCATGTGTTGAAAAATAGTATTTGTCTACATTATATAATCCAGTATTTGTTTTAACCTGTGAAATATCGCATCCCTTGGTTTCACCAATTTCTTTGTTATGCATCAACACTTGCTCCACAGTACTGTATGTAGAATTTTGATCTAGAGAGTCTGCTGCACAATATTCTGTTTCCTGGTCAAACTTCTGAAGATTTACTAGATATTCTATCTTGCGACTAAGATTCTTCCTTCCAATCAATTTAGCAATAATCAGTACCGCTTCTGAAAGAGCACTGCTGTAAGCTAAGCTCTGCAGACACTCAGAAAGTAGCTCTTGCAAAAATCCCTTGAAAATGGGTCCATGCCAGAAAGAAGTATGTGCCTCAGGCTCTGCTTTCCTGAAAATTTCCAGATCCTTGAGAAGCCAGGTCACCCAAGAAACAAGTTCTTGGGTGTGTGGATGCTTAACAGAAACTAATTTTCTCAGTTCTAATGGTACATTCAAATTGTTCAAAGAATCTAGTTTTCCTGTAAACAAAGAGAAGATACTGTCAGGGTGCTTATCATTTTGCAGAGATGCATCAACAAAACACATAAAATGAACAATCGACTGGTAACCTAGTACCTTGCTCAAATTCATTGGCTTCAATAGCAGTAATTATTTCTACAGCAGCCTTAATTAGCAAAGTTCGCATCTCTGGTTTCCTAAGGCATATTGCATCCACAACAGACTTCCAATCCTCCCTGTTAAGTTGGGATGATTTAAAGTCATCTAAAACAATATCCTCCTGCAAAGTATTTGAGAAAATTGATTTCGAATTGTTTTGCAGATCAACTTCCTTCAAAAGGCACTCTTCCAGCAGTACAGACAGCACTTCTGTTGAATATGCTGTACAAAACTTGACAAGCCTCCTTGAATTTGCTTTAGACTGTTTTGTAAAACCTGAAGGCAGATATCAGTCAATTTTGAAAATAGGGGCAGTCTTCATAATGCAAATTTTTAATAGAAACTCTTAAACTTCTATTATGGTAGAAAAGATGCATCTTACATCCTGTTCAAAGCATAATGACAAAAAAAATATGATTGGAAGTTAAATTTCAACAAGAATAGGTAAACGCACCTAATACACACAATACGGCATCAGCATAACATCATTCCCATATTTTGGACACTGTATTCTTTCTCTTGTGGAGAGACGCCTTTGGAAATATTTAGTGACACTAAAAATTTCACAAACATTTCTTATTCTTGACTGAGATGATAATTGCACTAAACTGAATCTTCAGGTGATGTGTGGAAAACTATTTTCAAGATTCATTGACTGCTTCTGGCTTGTCAAGCAGGTACGATATAATTTATTTTTATCACTATTTCTCATGATAGCTAGTAGATTATCAAAGTGTACTGTTACAAATTCTAACAGGCATCCAATTCTCATATTCTAGTCATCTCTTGGCCTTCCTATTAATATTTTTTATTAAAGTATATTATTTTTACAATGAAAAGAGAGTTACAATGGCCAGCCTATATTTTCCAAAATCATAAGCTGGTATGATTCAAGTTACTATAGATCTTCAATGATTTCAGAAGGAAAATAAAATTCCTCTTCAAACCAACTACTACAGAAGTAAAAACAAACTGAAAAAGCCGTTAGACAACCAACTACCAAGATTGATTATTTAAGGCTTACATAAATAAAAACCGTCAACTAGGACCTAAAGATTGCATGAAGAGAAAGACACAAAGAAATACGTATCCGAGTAATAGTGTCATGCACATATCACATGGTATCTAACAAAACTGGATCCTTATGATATTGCGAGAGCATGCCTGCACATATTCATTTTGCCCCTTCACCAGGGTTGATTTGGTTTTCGACAACCTCTTCACCATCCTGCACTGGCCCAGGGACAGTCCATCTGTTGTGGGTAGCGTAAGGGACATCAGGGCAAAATATGGGAACTTGGCCTTTCTATTAGTTGAATTTTATCATGGTAATTAACATTCCATCAGTAAGCAACCTTCTCAAAAGGTCAGTTGCAATGAAAACATACCTAGACCTACAACCTACCAAGCATTGTCGACAAAACAGCAGCGTTCTTTTGCTTTGTTAAAACAGCTTTTTTAATTCAAATTCATGGTCAAGAGGTTCAACAACAACAATATGCACTAAGTTTCAGTGTATCTCAGGAATTCCATCAGGGCAACAATCAATGTTCACCTACAATGCATTGCCACCCCACAACGCTTCTAGAATAGCGTTTGTGAAGTTAAATAATTTGAAAGGAGTTCGTGAAAAGATGAGACCCATGCAAGCAGATAAAGGATATGTTTTGGCAAGTGAAAGTGATCAGGCACTCTTCACAGAACGCAATAGCAGACGTGGGACCTATAACCAACCCATGCAAGTGGATAGAAAAAATGTTTTGGTCGGCGAATGTGATATGCCACTCTTTGCAGAAGGTGATAGCAGATGTGGGATCGGTAATGAACAAACTTGGGAAAGTATCAAAAGGCCACTGTAATATACTTAGGGAGGAGAATATAATGTATATTTAAGGTAGAATAGTGAAACGTAATAGTACTATGTATAGTAATGTCATAGAAGAATAATCCCGCATGCATAGAATGAAAGAGTGGGATAGATTAAAATAGTATAAATAGAGAGGCATAGACTATTGTAAGGCATTCAAGCAAAATATATCAATTGGAGCCAAATGTTCTGATAAGGAGGTAACCCCCTCAAAATGGCAAGCGATTGTGGAGTAATTCCTTCCCGCCAAAAAAGAATACTGTATTTGTATATCAATATATTTAGTATTTCAGTTATATGAATGCAGAGGTTCTTAACATTTGGTATCAATGTTCTTTCCAGGGCCATTTCCGTGATCTTTGTTGCAGGTTCATTTTGGAGTTCCATGGAGTAAGTCTAAAGTTCTCCATTGCATTGTAAAAGTTTTTAAAAATCAGATCTATATCTTGTTCTCTTGCCACAATTAGAATCTGCAACCAAAATCTACCATTTACAAGTGCATATTTCTGTTTTTCATCAATAAACACGATTGTTCTTTTGCATACAGCTCTCAGACTATGACTGGACATGATATTGTTCGAGATCATGCATTCTCTAAACTTCTTTCACTCTACACTAGTTGATTTTTATCATGGTTGTCAATTGAATAAAATGATTAGTGGTTCCATCAACCTCTAGCACGGCCTACAGATTTAACATGACAATACATATAAACATTCACTGGCATTCTGAATGCTTTCTCGAACTCATATGCCTACAATTCGATGTGGCTGGCTTATCACGAACTTGTATCTCTATATATGATAGAAACGCTAATATCATCTTATCCAATTCACTCAATGCACAATTCTGGTGAGCTAACCTATCCTTTCACTGAAAGTGGCTAAAATAATTGCATATCATTGCCGTATTGCAAGAAACGCAATGCATTGTCTCCGTTTCCTGTTATAACGCTATGAAATGGCAACCTAATGGCGGGGGGTTTAAAACGGCAGTAGTCCTTGCTGCAACGGCCATATTTTCGGGCTGTTTAATTTGCCATGAGATACTGCTTTAGGGCCATTGAATTTGTGATGAAATACGGCAGATGCAAGTCCGCAAATGTTTAAACTAAAACATTGAAATTTTATATTTAACATACCGGTCCTTACAACATGTAAAATGTTGAGATGTACCAGAATTAATGAACTAGCAACTGGCAGTACTAATATTTGAGTATAATGCCACAAAGGCATACTCTTCCTCAGAATCCTGTCCTTCAACTACTGTCACATTTGTTACCTAACTTCTTTGTTGGAAAAGTGCATATCGTTGCTTCCAACAATCCTTTTTAAGATGCCCAACTTTATAACAATAAAAACACCTTCCTTGATACTTAGAAGATGAATCAACAGGGATACGTTTTCACTTCCCCTTCGATTGAGCAACAAGTGCACTCATTGATTTTCCAACACTACTAGGAGGAAGCCAAGTTCTCCACCTAGAAACTCTTCTAACATCCGAGTTATATGTATTATGAACCTCATGTGGCAAAGAAAAATTGGAAATTTGTGCCTATTCATGTGATCTGAGCTACGAGCAACTTCATCCATTCAAGGCCTAGAATGAGACATAGGGGTTGGGATGCTTTGGTAGTAATGCAAAGAGAAAGCTACCTCCCTCATCTACTCCCTTCTGAGTGAGAGTCAGTTGTAACTTGTATCCAACAGGCACTCAAGGCCTATAAAACTTATCATGGCCTAAACGAAGGAAGAAATCAGCCTAACAACTCTAGAGGTCCCCATAGGGATATGGGTTTGAGAAAGGTAATTTCTTAGAGAAAAAGGGCTAAGTATGTCTGATCAATATAATAGAAGAATTTGGGTAAAGAACCACTCAAGTCTCTTTAGAGAGTTATCTCCCTAGATCGCATAGCAGATAGGGCACATGAAAAATAAAGTGCTCTTCACTCCCCACCTCATGGAGGAGACAAGATGACATATCTTGTTGCCCAACGAAATATGGGGGTCAATCTCAACTCGAATGATGATGCCATCTTTAACTCGTCAGAAATTCTTGGTATAGAAAACTGACTTGTGATCGACCCTGTTGAGGAGAAATTCAGTGAGCTATATTGATGACCTCCTTCGAGGGAAGTCGGCCAAGGAGCATCTAAGGATTACCTAAATGGACATAGCCAATCAATAGAGATGTCAATAGGTTGAAGGAGCAAGATGGCATCGATATACCAAGAACATTGACGTTCATTGAGGCTCAAAGAGTAAACTCGTTTCTAAAGAACAAAGTGCCAAATATGGGTATTTCTCACAACAAAATATTGAATGACCCAAGGATCAAAGTCTATGGATGCAGAAAATGAGCCTAAAGATACTTTCAATTTGAAAGGCTTAGGCAACACACACTGCTTACACAATGCATTGAGGAACATCTAATTGCAGCGAATCATACATTGAAAAGACCCTCTAATATGAGCTCAATCAGAAGACCCCAAACAAGGAACCCAAACCTGAGATCCATAAAGAAGTATACGTCTAATGACTACATTGAAGCAACACATCCTAGAAGTGATATCTTAGAAATGCATCTAAAAAAGATGATTTGGTATAGAAAGTGAGGAATATCCATTGCAAAGACGCGATTGATACGCTCAACATTGTAGAAAAATTGAAACCTTGAAACAACACCACTAGATGTGTTGAAGACCATGACCTTAGTTTTACTTATATTAAGGAGACTTGGCAAGTCTAGGCAAGGACTCGTCGATACGTGTTTGAGTCACATTTGGCGAGGCTACAGATTATATTCAACCTCAAATTTGCGAGTCCCGAGGGCAGACTCTCCAAGTCTACTTTTTTTCAATTTCTTTTTAAATGCAAGTCTACAATAGTAATATTTATGTAGGATAGTCGAGAGTGGTATAGAGTGTTGTGAAGACTGTTGGCGATGTTGAAATCGTGAACTAACGCCGCTAGGATTTTCATCAGCACAAATGGTAAGGATTTGTTTGATTTGGACGGGGATGGCAGTGTTCTGTCACTGACAAGCCAGCGGCAAAACGAGGATGCAGGGGAGAATGGAGGTAGAGTGATGCGCCCTTCTCTTCCTGACAGGAGGGCTTTGTTGCACAGGGGTGGTCAATCTGAAGAAAGGGTAAGCACAAGGGAGGCTAGCGTCCGAGGCTCTTTGAGGAAGGAATCCACACGGATGTAGGAAAGAGCTTGGGGCAGCCACCAATTCCTATCAAGGTTGATTTAAGTGCAGTCGGTGCTTCATTTGGCCAAGGAAGGGTCTTGGGTGCTGCAAAAGCTTCACCAATTGTTATTTTTAAGGAGGTGGCTCTTGAAGATGTGCTTCAAAATGAGGATTGGTATGCGGAAAGGGGTTTGGTGTGTAGATTCGATAGGTTTTGGCCTACCCTTCATGATCTTCATAAGTGGCTTTCGGATTCATGGCACCCTGCTTTAGAGGGAAGTATGGAATTATACCCCTGTGCCAGAGGTTTTTTTATTGTGTTTTTTGATTATCTTGCAGATCGTAACAAGATCTTACAAGGTAAATATTGGAGTTGTGATCATCACCTTTTACTTCTGAAACCTTGGTCTCCAGATTTTAATCCTTTGGCTGAAAATCTCTCACAGATCCATCTGGGTGCGGCTGCCATATCTTCCTCTCTAGTTTTGGTCGGAGTCTGGGCCGTCGGTTATTGGGGGAACCTTGGGTGAATTGCCGAAAATTGATGCTTCTACTTTGAATTTCCCCCGAACAACCTTTGCCAGGGTTTTTCTTAATCTGGATCTTTCTCAGGACCTTGAAATGATCGAGTTGAAAGTTAATGACAGATGTTGGTCACAAACCCTTGATTATGAGGATCTTCCCTTCAAGTGTCAGAAGTGCTTCAAATTAGGTCATCTTGCTGCTTCTTGTCGAAATTCCAAGTGCAAAGTTGGCTTCTTCATGGTGGAAGGGGGCAAGTGAAGAGCTCCTCACAATGCTTTTAGATGCGATCCTGTTTTGCCTTCTGGAGTTGTTTCAGAAGTCCTCAAGGAGGAGGTTTTGAAAGTGGGTTTGGTACATTTGGTGCCACCACCTCAAATCTTGGAGGTTGTTGGGTCTACTGAGATTAGTAATGTGGACTTAGTTAGTAGAAATAAGCCCTGTAGAGGCTCATCTGTAGATATGTATAGCTCTCCAAGTTTGGATGCAGATATTTCGAGTAATCCAGATTAATGGACGGTTGTTAGAAGTAAGAAAAAATGACGACTCCTTCCTAGTTCCCCTTCTAGGGTATTTCGCTCTCATAGCAAAGCGAAAAAGGGTGAGACTTAGTTCTATTTAGATTTCTACTTTTGTAAATTTTGTTCTTCGATGTAAAGTGGAAGTATTTTTTAATACTTTATGGTTAATATTGTTTGGAGTAGGTTGGTTAGATGCCTTGACGATTTTTGCCGTTAAGCCACGCCTCTTTAGTATTCTAAGATTTTATGTTATTGGGAAGGGGACCCATAAACCCTGAAATCTATATATATATATATATAAACCCTGAAATCTATATATATATATATATGTAGGATAGTCACACTACATCTTATCTGCATTGCAAGATTGACACCCATCGCCTCCCATTAGACCCCACCTCGTTTGTATTTTTTTTTTCAAACAATTAAAGTGCATTCTATAAGCCTTTGAAAGTCTTACAGCCATTTAGGAATTTACACAGACCACTATTTGCCCTAGACCAACTACTTATATCCACTGAACAATAGATGGCATCCAACCTCTGATGATACAGACAAGTGTTAAACTTAAATCTGCAAGGCTGATTACAAATAAAGCATAAACAAATCTTACATGGTAAAGATTGTCATTGGTTTTTTTAAAAACATGTGGAATTCCCATGTATATCCTGCAATCATTGTATTTCATTAAAAAACAAAAGTCTCAAATTAAAAACAAGATAAACATAGAAAGGCCACTTAGGCCTTAAAACACCCAAATGACCTTTTCAACATTCATTTGACTTTCCCATTTCAATTTTTCACTCACTCTCATTCTGATTTTTCATTTTAAATTAAAAGTTGAAGGAACTGATTGTTTATATGCAACTTATTTCTTGGTGTATAACTATGTATGGTAGATACAATTGATTATTTTTTAGTGTATTGGAAGTTGATGTGAAATGGGATGCATATTAATAGATTTTCCTCTAAAAATTGTTATTTTTTATGAATTTTAAAGTTGCCAAAAAAAATTCCCAATTCTTGGTCCGAGTAAAAAAATGGGTTCCCCAAGTCAAGTCTTGTGAAAATGGAATTGATAAAGGCTCATCACAAATTGGCAAAGCTACAAAACAAGCAAGAGTGTCAAGTTTCCCTTTGTAAACAGTTGCCAAAGTGAGGGAATAAGACAACATTTTAATCAAAATACACTATACCTATCAGAACCTCATGTAGAATACAACCATCCTCGATGAATATGGTGCCCAATAAAGTTCTCAAGCTCATCAATGTAATTGCCAAAAAGAGTCGGTGAGAGGGCACCCCTACTTGAATTGATGGTTACCTTAACAAAGTTACAAAGATCATGGAAAGTTCAAAATTGGCCGAGTTGTTTGATAGAGCCTCATAATGGTGGTACTAAAAGAATCAAAGATACCAATACCATGAAATTTCTAGCAAAAAGAATGTCTCGAAACATAATCAAAAGCCTTTCTAAAATTTAAACAGCAACTAAAAACCTTGGAAGACTTATAACGAGCCTCAATAATAGCCTAAAGTGTGTGTATATGTTCAACAGTTTGGAAGTCTCCCATGAAGCCAACCTATCCCTTCACTCTATGATTGCCACTCTCCAAAATTCTCTAAAAGCTTCATATCAAGCACTGTGGCATGGAGTTTGGAAAATGTATTGCCAACCATAATTATCAGGTAGTAATTTGAATTTGAACTATCTCTTGATGTTTTAATGGGGTGCATGATGTGTTGAAACAAGGAGAGAAGGCACCCCAACCTAACAACCTCACTAAATAGCTCTTTTAGAGGGAAGGTAAGTGAACATCATTATTTGATTTGAATTGGCTCTTGAAAATCATTATAAATTTGTAATTCAGTTGATTGAGTGGAATAGTTAGTTCATAAGACCTATGTTACCGGATACGTCCCTACACTCCCTAGGTACAGGTACAAAGGGCAGTATGCACTGCAAATGGGTAGGCTACGTCCCTGCCCCTGTGGGTACGTCTGAATATGTTCTCATAGGGGCAGGGACGTACCCTGCTTGTTTGCAGCACATACCGCCCAAAAAAAGCATTTAAAAAAAAAATCCCCTTATTTCATGGGTCAAAGTCAAATATGGACCTCAAAAAACATTTAATTTTTTTAAAGTGCATTTGCAACCCTAAAAGCAACAATCACATACATTTTATCAAAAGATAACACATTTACCTTTCATTACATTTTTACCTCCCATTGCATATTTGTTCGCTCTTGCTCATTTTTTCAGTTGTATAAGCTTGAAACTCCTTCCTTGTGCTAAATCTACGCCATTACATCTACCTATTTGGCACCAAAGAGCTTGAGGAGCTTGCAACAAGGAGGATTCTTCATTCAAGGTACTTTTTTTCAGTTTTGTAGGTTTTTTTTTGAAATTTTTTATTTTATTTTATTTTTTCTTCTAGTTTTCAAATGTGTATTTGATTGTAGTTAGTTTTGATTTTTTTGGTTGTTTTTTTAATAAATTTTAAAGATTCTTTCAACAAATGCTAAATATAACAATATTAATTATTATTATTATTTTATCAAGTGTTATAGGGATTTTCGATTTGCCAGAATGTCTGTTAATGCAAGTGCTAGTTCAGTGGGCCAAGGGTTACCCTCTAGACCCAGTGCTCAAGCCCCTCTTTGGAAGTATGGGATGTTGCTTGAACAACTACCAGGTGGAGGGTGTTTCCTTTGGCGATGTTCAGAGTGTGGCTATTAATACAATAGCTCATATAAACAGGTGAAAGCTCATTTGTGTGCGATTCCAGGTGAAGGAATCAAAATTTGTGGTGGGCCAAGCATAAATGGAAAACCAAAAAAGGGCTTGCCACATGCAAAGGTTCTTGCATACATCAAAGAGCAAGAAGCAACAAATGCCCTTTTTGATAAAAGACAGAACCATCATTTGAGCAAGAAAGGATTGACCCTTGTAGCTATTGATTAATCTCGTTCTAGTATGGGTGCCCCATCACACCCATTTCTTGCTACACCTTACGTGGCTGTAGGGAAAGAGGATTCACCTCTTGCTCGCAAGAAAACAATAGATGCAAGCCCATTAGAAAGGTCATTCCAGAATGAGTCAAGGAGCATAGCAAAGCAGAGTATTGCACGTTGTCTTTATGCATGTGGGTTGCCATTTAATGTTGTTAGATCACCATACTAGCAGGATATGGTGAGATCTATCAATGCTTCCTCTGAAGGGTTCACCGGCCTAAGCTATTTAAAGGTGCGAACCACCTTGTTGACAAAGGAAAAGAAAAAAATTGAAGATGTATTGAATCCCATCAGGGATTCGTGGGTCGAGACATGAGTGTCCATCATTTTCGATGGATGGAAAGATACAACAAATAGACCATTGATTAATGTGGTCGCAGTGAGCCCTAAAGGGGCAATGTTTTTGAGGGCCATTGAGTGTGAGGGGCAAGTGAAGGATGCACGATTTATTGCCGACATCGTGATAGAGTCCATTGAGGCGACGTGGCCTCAAAATGTTGTCCATGTTATAACGGACAACGCTAAAAATTGTAAAGCTACAGGCATTTTGGTTGAAGAGAGGTATGGGCACATATTTTGGACACCTTGTGCCATTCATTCCCTCAACTTTATGTTGCAAAAATTGGGCACAAAAATTGATTGAATCAAACAAGTCTATGAGGCGAGTGAGATCCAAATGTTCATATCTAACCATCATTTGTCCCAAGGCATCTTCCAGACCTTCTCGAAGTTGCAGTTGTTGAAGGTATATAAATTAAATATAAAAAATAAAAAATAAAATGTTTAAATTTTACAGTGATGATTAAAACATTGGTTAAAAAAAAAAATTAAAATTAAAATAATTAGTAAATAAATTAGAAGATGATGTAAAGGCCCTAATCTGTAATTAGATGTCAATTATCTAATTAGAACTCTTTTAGTTAATTTAGTGCTATTAAGTTATTTTGATGATATTTCATTTTAATATGATACTATTTTTATTTTATATATTTTCTAATCAATAGATCAAAAGTAATGGTGTTATGTACAACAATTTTTATTTTAGTAATAACTAGTAATTCACAAAGTTTGTTAAGCAAATTTCAAATTTGAAGCCTCTCTGGCTGAATTATGATGAATTCATGAAAAACTTACATGTAAAAAAATATCCATCTCTAACGTGCAACTTCTATGAACCCCATTTCTTGTCACAATATCATTGTGGTCAGGTTTCTTCGTTTCTCGTTTCTTGCAACATGGTATCATTGAATGTGTTATATCATTTTGTAGTTTTGCATCTAACGCTTAAATATTTGCATGGTATTTGCACATTTACAAAGTTTGGTATATTCACCATAATGATACAAGGCTATAAATGATGGTGTAATTTCTGTTAATTAGATATTGGATTAGGATATAATGCAATCTTACTCTAGAAAAGAAAGTACATGGAAATATATATTCAGGAAGATTATTTCTTAGATCATTGTTGAATAGAACATCAAATACCAATTCAAAAGTCACACACTAGATACAGATGCACTCACTGTGCATTTCTTCTTGTGAACCAGCTGCTCTTGCCGATTGCTTTCTTTTGGTATCCAATGCAAGCATATAAAGCCTAGACTTGATTTCTGGTCGAATATTAGGAAAAATATCTTTTTGAGGCTCCCAGTAATGAGAATTCAGCCAGTTAAGAGCCTGCCAAAAAAAGAAAGAAATTCCATTACAACTTTGACCATGGAAAATAGCTCCTCAACTATTCATGTGAGGAATCTTAGGTACTAATTCTTCTGAAAACAAGGTTTCCAAAGTCCCAACATGTTAAACACTGGAATAATAGCTCTCATTCTATTAAGAGAGATATATCTGCCCCACACAGAAAAAAGAAAAATGTCATATATCACAATATCAAACACATCACTTAGGAAGGCAACGTAACACCTTATATTATTGACTGTCATATGACAACATTCAAATAATATTAAAAACTAGTATGATGCTATCACAAATATGAATATAAGATGTTTTAAAATTGAGGATAAGAACTACCAAATGTCTCATTGGTATCCACAACCAAATGGAATGGAATATTCACAAAGTTAGGTCAAATCTAAAAAGCTAGCAAATATATAGACTTTACCTTTGAACATTGACTAAGCAAGCTTTTCAAAGGAAACAAGATCACGAGGATTCATTCCATCAATCCCATTGGTTGCAGTTTTTCAGAACACCATCTTCCCTGATTAACTATGCTATGATTGTAATAACACTATATAAGCAATGAGAAAGCAATGAGAAGTAGAACAATACCATTAAGAAAAGCTGAAACTGGTTTTTCAGGATGTATAGACTCTTAATGTTGTTATATTTATGGGTGCTACTAATTGACAACGCATGATAATGCTCCCTTGGGAAACATAAACACACATCAGTGTTGCATCAAAGATTATACACATGGCTAGCTTGAGTTGAGCTGCAAGCAGATTGTGCTCCCTTGGCAATATCATTCTCCTAGTTTGGTCATTTCATGTGGATTTACATATACTAGTAAAATGAACACATATTTATTGCCACATATTCTTATGGTGGATTCACCGCTTGACTGTTAGCCATAATATTAATCATTCCATTTGATCACATATCTAATACAAATTTTGACCCTTCACCTATTTTCATGTTATATTTCTAACTCCCCTGCTAGATGTGAAAATAACCGATGTTACAATTGGTCACATACCCATGGCTTTGGGGACCATTCCATAATTTGTTGCCATTTCAGGGACACTGAGATGGATACAAAACGTCCCCCAAACACCATTGATTGGCTGTCTGGATGCAAATCCCTATGTTTGAGCCACATCCCCAAGACATCTATTGTTTTTTTATTTAGCCATCGTCACAAATGAATAAGATTGTTGTTATTGTTTCTAATTCTTTTCTATTTTCGATATATATATCTGTCCAGATGCAAATCCCTTTGTTTGAACAACATCTCCAAGACATTTCTTGTTTTTTAATTTAGCCATCCCCACAAATGAACAAGATTGTTTTTCTTTTTCTAATTATTTTCTATTTCAATATATATATATATATATATATAGTCATCCAAAAAACTCGTACCAGCATTTCCTACCATACCGTCCCAAAGCATTGTGACATAGCAAGAAACATTTCATCATTCCATAATACAAAGTTATAATCATGTTTACAAACATAAAATTGGACCAAAATTGTCCACAAGTTTTCAAGATTTCCATCATGTCTTCAATTTTTTGTCTTTATTCTTTTCTCTAGTACCAGCTTTCAAAACTTCTTCAAGCTGTATATAAACAGGCTGTCATCACTACTAAACATGGTAGAGATGAAGTCCTCTCCTACCTAATCACATGGGCACCCTTTATATGATCCAGCAGTTCCATCACCTCTACAGAAGTAGAATCTCACTAACCTAGACAATCATCCATGTTGAGTCAACCAATCGGCTGTTATCTAATTTTACTTCTATTTTTGCCTTTCAACATTTTGAACTGACATCTGCTATCCTTAGAGCTTATTTCCTTCTGACCAAGTCCAAACTATATATATGGGGACTTGACATTACATCATTTTCTGGCATTCTCACTATTGTGGGATTTATACATCAACAAATAGTTTCATATGTTTTCTCAACTTAACTAACTGCTACTTATAGAATATACTGCACGTTTATT
Source organism: Torreya grandis (assembly GCA_037957365.1). Taxonomy (NCBI): domain Eukaryota; kingdom Viridiplantae; phylum Streptophyta; class Pinopsida; order Cupressales; family Taxaceae; genus Torreya; species Torreya grandis. Next base: position 4,343,234 of record JARHVA010000405.1, read on the forward strand.
ATACATTTCAGATTCGAGTCTTTCTGCTAAAAGAGGCCTTCTTTTGAAGTCTTTTTGCTTAATCGGAATTTCTCAAAAAATCATTATACTAGAACATTTAAAATACATATCAATCTTTAGGGGAAAAAAATCTTCCATGTGGCATGTCCTCTTTTTGGCGTGGTGGAGTTGTTTGAGCCCTTTTCACACTTGGGTTGCTTTTGGGATTAATTTTTATGCACAGGGTGGTATGCCCCACTTGGGACCATTTGTGTTGCACTTAGTGGGTTTCACTATTGCATACTTTTGCTAGTGGAATTTACTATTACACACGTGTGTGTACACATTCTTAGTGGAGTTTACTATTGCAAGCTTTTTGCTAGTGGACTTCAATATTGCATCACTTTCTAGCCTTTCATGTTGGAAATGTGTTTTCCTTATTGGACCACATTTTTCATTAACCATGTGGACCCCTTGTGTAATGGAGTGCTTCCATGTGGTACACCCCCTCTTGGGCCCCCCTTGAATCTTTTTGTCATGTGTGTGCTTCACTACTCCCCTCAACAACTATTTAATCTCCTCTCTCATACTCTTTCAGGCATTCATCCCTTATCATTTTGTTATCAAACCTTATTTCAAAGCTTGATTATTTCTTGTTCAATTTCTTCTCCCAGGACGAAAACCCTTGGAATACAGAGATTTGGAGGACGAAAACCCTCTTGGTTTCCATTGTTGGATTGAAGGACAAAAACCCTCTTGTCCATGTGAAGTGATTCCATCCAAAAATCACAATTGTGCCAAAGATTGTGATCGTTTCTAGTTTCAATTGGACTGTTGTGTTGGGGTTTCTTCCATCAAGGATTGTTGCGTTGGAGTGTCTATGTTTGATGTTTGTTTCTCATTGTTGCATGTAATTCTTGTACGGAGTTTATCCAAGTAAGAGTTTGTATTTTGGCCTTGTGATGCAAAATAAATGGAAGGATTTTATTACAACATTTTATTGTTGTTCAGATTGTTTCATTATCAATATTTGTGTGCATTCAATTCCATAAAATAAAGATTTCAGTAAAGTTTTCAGTTGGGTTTTCAGTATCCATGTGTATGTGGGTTGTTTTAGTATTTGATTGATGTTTAGTATCAGAAAGGATTCACAGTAAAATCCAGAATTCATAAATATACCTAAAAAGGGGCATTACACCATGCCTCTGTAAATTACAAATCTGAATACTCCAGTTTCTGTCATTTCTCATTTATTGTTTTTCTTCCTCTCTTCATCCACCGAAGTTCTCCCTATTCAACGTTTTAGAAGCAAAAGTTCTTTTCATATGCCATTATCTTCATACCATCTTTATAGGGTTAGATCAACCAATCTTTCCATGATATTATTTGCAGTATCAACCTTAATGAACATAGAGACAAGTGCATGTATGTCATTGGCAATGCCATTAAGAGCCCACTTTCCAACACCATGGTGGACAGGATGCTTAAAGTCTTCCTTCAAATTATGTGGTCGATTGACAAAGGGAAGAACAATCCATGTAACCTATTTAACGGCAATTGCCTTGGCAACATTAATTGGTGCAAAACCAATTTATTCAAAAAACCACTACTGCACATTCACATCAGAATTGTGGATAATGCGCCCATAGCTTGCCCATCAAAGATGGTCTCTAGAAGTGCCATCTTGTTGTCATTGGCAAAGGAAGCGGTAGGAGACTCTAAAAATAGTTCCCTTCGACTTATACTCCGCTTGGCCTGCCTCATTGATAACATACATTCAGCCTATGTGTTCTTTTACAGCTTAGTTAGGAAAGGACAACATAGCAATATGACAGCAGAATCAAATGACAGAATATAACAGCAAAAGATAGTCAACTATTTAAGCAAATAACAGCAACAAATAGCTGATGAACGATATAGTTTGAATAAATGATAGCAAAACTATAATTGCATGTATTCAACATCATAGCAAAAGTACATAGAGATGAGGGTATATACAGTTAAAATAAGAGTTATCCCTCATTTTCTTATTGGCCACACTAATGGTGGCATTTACAAAAGGTGGTGACACATTTGACTAGCCTAGAAGTGCACATTTAATATTTGCACCATCACATATTACATTTAATATTAACGCCAACACTTATTTAGACTATGATCTAGTTAATTATTCTAATATTCCCCCCCTTAATTCATCAGTCTTAAGAGTACAAGAGAATTTTTGAATGCCTCAAACTTCTCATGTGCAAGTGACTTGGTGAAGACATTTACACACTAATCTTGAGTGGGGCAAAATTGGAGCTAAATGTTGTCGATCACATATGAAATGGATTTGAACTTCGATGTGCTTTGTGCGCTCATAAAATATTAGATTGCGAACAAGTTGCAAAACACCTTGATTGTCGTAGTATAGAATCATTGGTTGTACATGTGGTACTCCCAGACTTGCAAGTATGCAACATAGCCATAACGCTTTGCAAATAGCTCACCCTACTGCACGATATTTTGCCTTAGTGGAAGATTAAGAAAGGAAGTTCTTCTTGCTCCCCTGTGAGATAGGACCAAATCCCAGAAAGAAAACAAATCCAGATGTAGATTACCTGTCATCAATAGAGCTTGCATGATTTGCATCTGTGTATGTTGTCAGGAAAACTTATCATTCTTTTTGTAATCTAGGCCATGCTCCAAAGTGCCTCGAATATGTAACAACCACTACATATAATTCTATCTTAACATTCGTTGCACTATCAAGATTGTATGCACACCTAAATGATATCTTACCAAATAATACAACACATAATATTCAAGTAACAACCAATACATATATATTTATTTAGGTGTGGGTCAAATACAATAAGTACCTACAAAATATATCTCAATATTCGCTTTGCTGCTTTTCAGTGACTCACCTTTGGTTCTTGCATGAATCTTGAAAGATAAATAACAACATAGCTAATATCTGGCGTAGTGTAAGTTAAGTAAATGAGACTCTCAATCACTGACGATAGAAAGTGGCATTTACTGGTGGTGATAGATTTGAACAAGACATCTAAAGTCTTGTCTTCATGGGTGTTGCATTAGGCTTACAATCCATCATCCAGAATTTCTCGAACATTGTCTTGGCATATTTCTTTTGAGACATAAATATGTGATGTCCTTTCTACCATACCTCCAAACCAAGACAGTAGTGCAATCGATTCGGGGCCCAAGGGTAAACCCAGTGGACAATCTATTTGAACGACTTTAAGGTGGTTATATGTGGAAGCAAATTCAAACAGGGTTGAAGAATTGCATAACATATAATGGAATCTAGGACAGATGCAGAAACAACCATTACACATTAACACCGGAGATTGACGAAATGGTGCCACTTCTATGCAATAGAAATAATAGGTAAGAGTACATATGCATACAATGAACAACGAGACAAGGAATGCTTGTTCTTGTGATCAAAAAAGGATAAACATCCTAACTGATTTATTTAGACTATGGTGTCATCAGACATGGCAGGGAAATCCAGTTCCTGTGATCAGAGAGTGATGAACATCCTACCTGAGTTACCTAGTCTAGGGAGAGACCATTTGATACGAGATGCTCACTTGGTTGTTGTGTTTGTGTTCTTTGTCCCTGTGTGTTATATCATTACAATGAAGCAATTACAACAGATGGTTACAAAAGTAGACAATTACAAGAATGGTTCATATTTTCCCTGTGTGATGGTTCAATTTCCTTGCAGATGTGACGGTTCAATTTCCATTGTGTTGCATTGTTGACAGGAACCCTAACATGGTGCAGACATGGAGAATGCCACCTAGAATGTCACACAGTAGAAGGGTTCTAGGACGTGGATGTTGAGTCATGCGCTAAGCTAGACCGATGTGTGGTATGCTACAAGGTGTTGTGAAAGCACACAGGAATGTCGCGTATCTGTATGCATTGGTGCAGTATGTTGCAAAGGTGTTGAATCATGTGCAGAGTTGGAGTACTACACAATGTTCATCTTGATGTTGTTGAAGCGCACAAGGATACCACAGGCCCTGTAGGAGTGCCGCACATTAGCATGGTGATTCATCTTGGTACTATGGAAGCATGCAAGGGTGTAGAGAGTCTTTACGAGTGCCACAAATATACACAGGTTGTGTTGGTTGCATGAGCTTGTGTGGAATTGTGCGATATGCACAATCTTTCCTTAATGCGTTGCGTCAACTTGGGATGAGCCAGATAAGCTGAACAATGCACAAGGAGATACTGTGGATTCCAGAGTAAGGATTGCTTGGCACGACCTAACTTTTCTAGGTATGCTTTGATTGAGGACCATTGTACCTTTCCGGAAAGCTTGTTTTGTCATCTATAGTTCACACAGCTAAAGTTTTGTTGGGATTCACGATGAGCCCATACAACACTTTGAAGACCTCTGAAAGTATCCTGCAAGGTTTGTAGTGCTAAACTGCGAGAGTTGTGTGGTAACGTAGAGAATGAGTTAGATCTTTTCCTTTTGCATGTGGGTGTTGTTCTTAATGCAAAAGCTACTTACGTTAACACAAGTCTAGATAAGCAACACCCGATAAATGTGGTAAGATTGGGTGCCTCATATCCTCCTGGATCAATCGTCCTTCCTTAATGAGAGATGGTCCCCATTGCTATTGACTTTGGGTTCCATGATAAGGATGTTGAAACAATGCTCCAATCAGAAAACTAGTGGCGTGGTGATGTTGACTCCAATTCCTGAGAAAGAATGTAGGATGCCAAATCCCTAAAAAGAGATGTAAATCTATCGTTGTGTTTCCAAATATGGTGCATTGCATGGGATAGGAATGATCCTGCAAGTTTGAAAATAAAACTTGTTATGCTTGAGAGTGTGTCGCTACTCCTGATAGCAAAGTGTAGAATCGACTATGGATGCCTACAAATGCCAAAGGATGTTTGTGATCCTTGTACTCGTAATGTAGAGAAGTGAGAGTGTGTGACTGTGAACTCATGTTGCCTTCTTGAGGAAGGTGAATGATTCATGTACACGAGCAGATTGAAAATGAATCATATCCATGCCAAATGGATGTTGCATGCTTAAGAACTTGGCAAACTCACAATTCTGATCCAGTGACCTCGATGTTGCAGTCGTGTTGAAACCACTGATATCTGCATTGTACGATTCTGATGTCCAATAATCACAATTCTGAGATATAGGAGCGAAGTTGAGAACTTTGTGTGCTCTAGCTCTGTGGAAAACTGTGGAGCTTCCTGTGTTGGTACAAGACATGTGGCTGCAACAAGAGTTGGCTTGCTAACGGTGAAAAATTGTAGAGGTGTTGGCACATCGTGTAAGGTGCGCTATGCAAAGATCAGTGTATGCATAGATGAATAACCCAAAGTGAGTTATCCACCGCATTACCAATGCAAAAAGCTTGGGGCTTGTAAGACTAATGCAGAGAGGAAGAGACGTTTCTCCAATTGTCAAGGTCTATCCAACCAAAATGTAGCTTCATAGAATGCACAGTTCTTTGCATAGGAATTTCTGAGAACTAACAAGTGGACTAAGAATGGTTGCTTCTTCCACAAACAATACAAGGATGAAGATGCCAACACTGCTCAATTGTATGACCGTTGTGATGATAATGGCTACAGGTAACTAGAGAGAGTGCAGTGTGTTTCTCTGACAAGAGCATCTTTGTGGTTGGTGCGTTTGAGCCATCTAATGTTCTTTGCACTGGCAGCGTGCGAGTTGTCGTTCAAGCGTACACCTTTGTTGGCATTGTTGTTGTGTAGGGTTCTTTTGCTTGGAAGTTTGCACGTGTGCCTGAGGCTACTTCTGTGTTGAACGTTGCTAAGAAGTTTGCAATTTTGACTGCTTGCGGTGTTTTTGGTGTGCACGCCTTCTACGTTGTAGTGGTGCAGGATTCCACTGAGAAGCTTCTACTTGTTGAAACAGTGGATTGTGCATGGAGCGTGGCTGAGATGCTCGCACAGATTTTCCATCTCCATAGGAGGGATGTTGAATTGACACAAGAGTGGCAGCATTAGGGTTGTCTTCCACAAAGTGCAATGTGGATGCATCATTGGCACATGACTGCGGTGAGAAGTGTATGAAGCCTTCTTGAACTATGCTACATCTGGTGTAACCAAGACCCATATTACATGGTCTCATCTCCGTCTGGAGGGGATTGATGATGCCTTGACCATCTTTGCCCAGACCTTGACCATCATAGCCCATTTGCTTCAACAGCTTGGAAGCAATTCCCTTGGTGTGTTTCTCGAAACTTCCACACAAGATTGTTGATGAATTAGACTATGATGAGTGACAAGGACTTGCAACATTCTTGTCTGTCATTGACTCCGCATCACATGTCATGATCGGGCGTGGTATAGCACTAATGACTAGAGGAGTAGGGGTTTGAAACTTAGTGCACTCATCTTTGAGTTGCTCAAGTTCTTTCTCCTTGGTAGAGAGCTCTTGCTATAGATTCTGCAGCACAAGAAGACATCTATCCTCAAATTCAACAAGGTTGTGGCAGACAGGCTCAACAAAATTGACGTTGTGCATCATGAGATCTATCAGCTACTCCATGATAGTACTGAAGACTTTCTCCTTGGACTGGAGAGCGTCTTGCAACTGTTGATTTTGGTCTTGGAGATGTTAGATCTCCGTGAGCCAACCTGTTCTCTTCCAAAGACTTTGAAAGAGACGCTTCCATCTAGGAGTTGTTTGCCTTCTTGCTCACTTTGTCCATGATTACAACAAGAAACGTAAGGACGTATCTAAATACCACTCGAAAATACTATGAAGGGTCTTTGTGCTCTAATACCACTAATCTAGGGCCCAGGGGTAGACTTGGAGGACAACCTACTTAAACAGCTTTAAGGCGGTATATGCAGAAGCGAATTCAAACAGAATTGCAAAATTGCAAAACATGTAATGGAATCTAAGACAGATGCAAAAACAACCATTACACATTAACACCATAGATTGGCAAAATGCTGCCACTTCTATTCAATAGAAAGAATAGGTAAAAGTACATATACGTATAATGAACAACGAGACAAGGAATGCTAGTCCTTTGATCAAAAAGTGATAAACATCCTAACTAATTCGTCTAGACTATGGTGTCATCAGACATTGCAGGGAAAGCAAGTTCTTGTGATCAAAGAGGGATGAACATCCTAATTGTTTTACCTAGTCTAGGGAGAGAAAATCTAATACGAAATGCTCAAGGCATACAAGTATTCAAGACACATAAGAGAGTGGGAACAACGGCCGCTCACTTGGTTGTTGTGTCTGTGTCCTCTGTCCCTGTGTGATATATCATAACAAGGAAACAGTTACAACAGACGGTTACAAAAGTAGACAATTAGAACAATTCATCTTTTGCCCTTGTGACGATTCAACTGCCTTGCAGATGTGACAGTTACACTTCAATCGTGTTGTGTTGCTGATAGGATCCCTGACATGGTGCAAACATGGAGAATGCCACCTAGCATGCCACGTAGTAGAAGAGTTTTGGGACGTGGATGCTGAGCTAAACCGATGTGCGATATGTTACAAGGTGTTGTGGAAGCACATAGGGATGTCATGTGTCTGTATGCATTGGCGCGGTATGTTGCGAAGGTGTTGAGTCATGCGCAACGCTGGAGTACTACATGATGTTCATCTTTACATTCCTGAAGTGCACAAGGATACTGCAGGGCCTATACACATGTCACACATTACCACGATGATTCATCTTGGTGCTACGAAAGCATGCATGGGTGCAAAGAGTCTCTACAAGTGCTGCAACGATACACAGGTTGTGTTGGCCACATGAGCTTGTGTGGAATTGTGTGATGTGCACAATCTTTCCTTCATGCCTTGCGTCAACTTGGGATGAGCCAAACAAGTTGAACAATGCACAAGGAGATACTATAGGTTCCAGAGCAAGCCAATTTGTTTGGCACGACCTAAACCTTTATGGGTATGCTCTGATTGTGGACCATCATACGTTTCCATAAAGCTTGTTTCATCGTCTAGAGGTTCACACAACAACTAAAGTTGTGTGAGGATTCATGTTGAGCCCATAAAACACTCTAAAGACCTCTGAAACTGTCCTGCAAGGTTTGTAGTGTTGAACTACGAGAGTTGTGCAGTAACGTAGAGAATGAGTTAGATCTTTCCTTTTGCACGTGAGCGTTGTTCTTGATGCATAAGTTGTTGACATTAGCACAAAGCTAGATAAGCAACGCCCGATAAATGCGGTAAGATTCGATGCCTCAGATCCTCCTGGATCAGGAGTAGCCCGAGGTTTGTCATGTAAATGATCACTTAGGTTTATTCTTTATTGCATCAATTATCTTAATTAAGCTACCAGTGATGACTAGATCATCGACATATACAATAAGAATCACAACCTCCCCCCTGCTCTTGATCAGATGTGACAAAACCGTCTGGTTGAGTCATGTAGACTTCTTGCAAATCTCCATTCAGGTAGGCACTTTTTACATCCATCTAATGGACTTTCCATCCAAACTGAGCATCCATAGCAAAGACCATTTTAAGTCTTTATCTTGGTTGTGGGAGCAAAAGTCTCCTCATAGTCAATGCCTTCTTTTTTTGCGTAGCCCTTTGCTACAAGTCTTGCCTTGTACTTGTCAATGTTGCCATTTGCTTTGTACTTGGTCTTAAAGACCCACTTGCAACTGATAAGCTTCTTCCCTGTTAAAAGATCAACAAATTGCCATGTATAGCTATCCATCAGTGATTGATACTCTGCATCGATGGCCTATTTCTAAGGTTTTGCCTCTTGGGCTTCACAAACCGTTGAGGGCTCAAGCGATTCTACAACTGTGTTTATAAGGGCCAAATTCACCTCTTCATGAGCCATGATACAAGTCCTTGGTCTTGAAGTGGAGGTGTCTAGCACTCCATCCAATTTTGCATCTTGAATTGTACTTGTATACCACTTGGGCATACAATGAACAATATTAGTGGGTGGAGCTGGAGGACATGGTTGACCATCATCATTTTCCTCATCCTCACTACCACTATCAAAATTTAAAATGTTTACAAGACTAAATCATCTATCAAGTGCCTATGTGGAGGGTTGATTGGACTCACCCTTCTCGTCAAAGATATCTCTATTGATATATAACATCTTGGTCTTAGGATCCATGAGTTGGTAGGCCTTCAACTCTTCACTGTACCCAAGAAATATACATTCTAAAGATTTTTCATCTAACTTTTTCCTCTTCTTTGGAATGTGCATATGTGCTTTGCAACAAAAAACACGAAGATGAGAGATAGAAGGCTTATTCCCTAACCATGCTTATGTTGGAGTGACACCATCGAGAGCTTTGGTGGGTGCACAGTTCAATAAGGAAACCGTTGTGTGAACTACAAGTGGGCATCTTTCAACATGCATTGCATCATTTTAACAATGGTACGATTGCATCACTTAGCAACATCATTTTGTTGCAGGTTATAAGGAGCAGTTAGCTAATGGCGAATACCATGTGCCTTCAAAAATACAAAGAATTCATTGCTAGCGTAGTCCCCCCACGATCTGAGCAGAGGATATGTATGTGATGACCAGATTGTCGCTCAATTAGATCTTTAAGCTATTTCAATACTTCGAAGGCTTGATCCTTGGTCTTCAAGCAGTATACCCACATTTTGCGTGAATAATCATCAACAAAGAGCTGAAAATATTTAAATCCATTGATACTAGAAGTGAAATGTCCGCACAAATCGGTGTGCACCAAATCGAATGGACCAATTGCTTGATATGTACTTGTGCCAAATGGGGCTCTATGTTGTTTTCCAGCGAAACAATTAGAGCACGGATCAATGGTCTTCTTAAGTGAGGGAAGGCCTTTCATCATGTGTCTGCTTAATGCAACCAAGGACCCAAAGCTCACGTGTCCATATCTCTTATGCCACAGACTGGCTGAGTCTGTATCTTTGATAACTAGAGATTGATTGTCTTTGTGGACAAAATCAAGCTGAAACATTTTGGCTACATAGAAAGCTCTTGCAACATTTTTCAACCTTCAAGACTTGTCTTGAATGAGAGACATTTTTTTGTCATTTTGTTGATCATATTCAACCATAAGGTTGTGAACAAGAAATTGATTTACAGACAATAGATTTGTTGTTAAGCCTAGAACATATAGAACATCAATAATTGTACATTCATGACTACCAAGTGGTAAGGAAATGTCACCTATACTTTGGACACTATATGATGCATCATCTCCAAGAGATACATTACCACGATTTGATGAATAGCTCAAAGTGGTGAACAAATCTTTTCGACTAGTCATGTGCCTTATGGCACCAAAATCCACACACCAGATTGAATTTGGATGAGAGATCTCCTCAGTTGTTTGTGTAGCATAAACAAAATCCTTATCTGAGGAATCATTATCTTCTACCATGTTCCCATGTTGATGCTGTGAGGAAGGCTTTTGTTGCCAAGTACGTGTGGACTATGGCTTTTGTTGCTTTAATCCTTGTGCAAATTGTTGATGTGTAGACTTCTTGTTGCTGGATGAGCCTTGTTTAAACGCATTATAACAACAATCCTTCAATTCATGACCGATCTTTCCACAATTAGAAAGCTTTTGTGAACAAGGTTTGTCCCCTTGTTGGTTTTGTTGATTCTTCTATTTAGGGGATTATTTTGAAGGCTTCATGGGCATTTTCCCATTCTGTAGTGATGCAAGTGCATGTTCTTCACTGGCTTATGTTGTGTGCATGAATTCTTCCTGTAGCAACATATAAAACCAAATTTTGAAAGGTTCGTTTTGTTTCTGAAATATTCAGAGTAGTCACGAAGATCTTGTAGGCGAGGGGTAGTGCTTTCAAGACAATAGGTACCAAGGAGTCCATCAAGCTTGGAGTGAGGCCTACAATGCTACAACACAACAAATAAAACTTTCCATTTTTCACTTGTTTTCATCTTGAGACAGTGAAGTTGGCTTTGTAGATGAAGAATGGTATTTTGGTTCTTGGCCTCATAGACAGTGTTGAGTTTGTCCCAGGGATCGTTGGCTTAAGTGGCATTTCAGATATGAGGTTGTACCTCATCCGATGCTCCAAACATAATGATCAACTTTGTATTCTAGTTCGCTTTGTCGAACTTCCACTATTGGTCAATGTCTATGGCATATCGAGTGTATGAGCCATCAACAACTGGCCAAATATCTTCAAATTCAAAGTGAGTTTTCACCTTGGTTTTTGAAGAAACTATGAATCTGGTAGAACAAATTTTTGACCATTTCTAACGATTTGAAAAAAATATTTGTGAGAATGGATTGATTGTTTATTACTCCAATAGGTCTCCCTTTCTATATATTGTCAGACCAATATACCAAACCTCTCGATATGCTCAACCTTATTATATATCCGTCAGTACATGGGAATCTCGTCATTTCTATATACCCGACAATACGTGAAATAGACATTAAAGCACGTGAAAGTAGAGTGGCATGTGGTACTTAGAAAGTACGTGAAAATAATTTATTCTATCAATGACATCAACTTAGTAAAACATCCTTGTATGCGGGTGTAACTTCCCAATATACTTGGAAGTTCAATCTTTCAGGATTTACATCTTAACAATGGTGACGAATAGGTAATGGAGGAAAAGTTAAAAATGAAATTGTGATTTTTATTTCATCCCAATGATTTAAAGGGACATGCCATGGACGTCATTGTTACAACTATGTTAGGCATTGGATGCAATAGTTCAACGTGACGACTTTACTCGTTAACATGAACCAGAGGCACCACATATATTGAACACTGCATGTGTGCATTATGCACAGTTTTGTAAAGTTTAAAAATTTCTTGATTTGCTTGCTTTATACCATAGATCTGAAAATAAAATTATGTAGAAAATATATCTCAAATTTTTTTTCAATTATATTAAAAAACACTTAATTTTCTCACCAAAAATAAAATATATAATTTTTTTCTCCATGGGTCTCGCATAAAAAAAAAACATCAAAAATCAGGTTCACAGAGTCAATTTCAAAACACGACATCTCCCTTGATATTGCTCAGAATCCTTAGTGTGACCACTTTTTGAAAAGCTCTTGAGGTACTCTTTCCAATCTATGAAAGAACTGTTTGAATCAGACACCCGTGTGAAAAAAAACCCTTCTTCAAGGTAGTCGTAAATTTCTGAAAACAAATCTCTACAATATCTCCAAAAAAATTCCCTTATTTGTTAAGAAAAAAATAGAATTGTTTTTTTTAATTTTTCATATCATCTTAGGAAAGAAAGGAAAATAATAAAAAATTGTGCAACGAATTTGAGTACAATGGTGTTCCTCTTTCTTTTCTTCTCACTCTTCCTTTGATTTATTTTCTGATCAATTTAGATCTAAAGATTTCCATAGGAAACCCTATGCTCCTTACAATTAGAATTAATCTCTTTCCTCCTTTGTATGCCTCTGATGGATTTCTATCCTCTAAAGTAATTTTTGGAATGTTTTGGAGCTCTTCCAAAAAAATAAACAAAGCAGATGTAGATCTGGAAAAAAACTACAAAAAAGAAAGCAATGGTCCGTTTCTCCTTTCACTTGCAAGAAATCTGAGTACCTGAGGCTCCTCAATGAAATTCTCACTTCTCCTTGATCTCCTTGCTCTTGCTTTGATACCAAATGATAGCACAAATATATTTGCTTGTATTCAACATCATAATAGAAGTACATAGAGATGAGAGCATATACAGCTAAAACAAGAGATATCCCTCCTTTTCTTATTGACCACACTAATGGTAGCATTTATAAAAGGTGGTGACATGTCACTTATTACATTTAATAGTATCACCAACACTTATTTAGCCTATGATTTAATTAATTATTCTAACAGTTTGATCTAACTTGATCATTTCCTAACTTGGAATGAGTTCACTTACATAAAAGGTTATCATCAAAGGCACAACCTTTGATGATACCTTTCCAATATAGTAATAAAACTTAATTAGAAAAAGTTAAGCAACTTAATCAGCCTTATTCTTCTTGGTGCTCAACTATATACTAAGAACACTCGAGTAGGCCTTAAGCTTCCTACACCCATTGACAGGGTAGAGGTGCACCATACTTTAACATGTAAAAGTGATTATTGGTTAGAAAAAGGATCTTAGAATATCATTAGCAACATCTGCAAAATAATGTGAGCTCTAGACCACTTAAATTTCTGGTGAACATGATCTCCAACCCCCTTAAATTTGTGGTCCGCAAATGTTCACAAGAAAAGAATATAAAGAATTTTATTGAATCAATAATATGCTCACAAACCAAGAACAAAAAGAATCAGTTAAGCAGAACAAATGCATGTGAAAGTATATCTCAAAAAAAATCACCTTCTTACTTGCAAGACGAAGTAACGAAAGGGCAGGGAGCCGATTATGTGCAGACTCTACAAAAGATTAAATACAAATAATCAACAGTAAGAAATAAGAAAACACGTTGACACATATTTTCTCAACAAACAAATATAAACCCAAGATTTTAAAACGTCAAAGGATTACAAACAACAAAATACAGACTTAAGAAATGGTTTCAATACTTTAGGGTGAGAATTTAAGAGATTAGATTGTCAGGACTTGGTACCATGACGAATATCAACCAACAACCGGGGAAGACCAATTTCTTCAGCAGAGTCATTGATGGATCGTTTTTGCCTTTTATCTGACTGATCCACCACGCCATTGAGTAGCCTGCATAAAAAGGGTTCAGATAAATGCAACTGAGTAAAATTCATCAAATGCATTCTCCGTAATTCTTTGTTTAGGTAGGAGGAAAAGAACAACATGCCTTCATTCGATTGGGAACATATAAGGAAAAATATAAAACAGATGGAAGATATTGCACCTAAGTTCACATGATACATCAATGATGGTAAGCTTTAATACTTTTTTGGCAAAAAGAAAGAAATCATATTCAGGTAGTAAGATAACTAATAATCAATCAAAGCACAGTTAATATATTAATTACAATATATCAAATGAGTTTTGTATCCTTTCTAAGGTAAGTACAAAAGAAACACATTAGCACAGAGAATGAGCAATATCGCATTTTATTGTTGGTCGATACAAGATGCCACTAATATTGATAAACAATTGCCTGTACAACAACTAAAACCACTGAAAACAATGTCGCTGCTGTCCTAAAACTATTCTTCTCTTTAATGAAGAAAATAAATCAGCGTGATCTTCTCAGTCTTAGTTGGCATGTTCTTCCCACCTAAAGTGCAATATAAAGACAATAATTCCTCTGCTTAGAAAGAAAAAACAGTGTCCTGCTTCCAATATTGGAATAGACAGCTGTCAATACCAAATCAAAATAAACAGTTATAGCTTTAAAAGCATCAACTTGATCCAAGCTTCAATTTTAAGTTGTTTTGGTTGTAAATATAACACCTATATTAACACAATAAGGAAGTACAAATGATGTAAACTATATCAATCGTGAATAATGATAACCAGAAGCTCGCCGTCTCCAAACTAAATTCAGACCAGGTATACGATCATAGCACTAGCCACCCTGTGAAGATAGGTGCTATACATTAGAAAAACCAACGATATCAAGGGATATCACCAACATCATTAAGGCATGAAGCATACACTTGGTGATGTTTAGTAATAAGTCATATTGGGATTGAATATGCCAAACTCCACATATCGAAACCAAAAAGAAACAGACACACAAGATAGATTAGGTGTAGAGCACCCTAAGTATTTAGTAAGCTCAATATATTATAATGGTACATATTTGATACAAGTGATACAAAAAGTGTGGTGAGGAACCACGTGTACATACATGATGATGTATGACTCCTAATTTGTTATGATGCCAACTTAGGGTAACTTCTAAAATAATATTCATGATTGGGGCCGAAGTGAGAGCCTTTGAGACCGCATGCTGGCCTCTAAAGGTGTCTGTGTGTCAAGAAAGCAAAATTACCAACCACAACACTATTATCTCTGCTTAAGATTGACTTTGGGGACACAAAGAAAGCAAGGTGCCATTACATCATCCTTCCCCTTATTGAAAAATTCCCTCAATCCAAACAGAGATTTGAACTTCACAAACTCTGAATTAGTCAAAGTTTTGGCAAAGATGTCAATGACCTGGTCCTTACAACAATACACCAACTGAATAAATATCTTGCATTAGCTACCGTTTTGAAGTATGGTGAAGCTCAATGTGGTCAGCACATTGGTTATACCAATGGGATAGATTAGGTTGTAACTAATGAATCCCTCATCTAAAATGGTATATATCCAAACTGCCTTTATTCCTAATGTGACAGTGCCTATGTAGACTTCTGAAAGGAAGAAAGATATTGACATTGAGCTGGTGAGGTCAAGGGATCAAGAACTATTCCACATTTACTAGAACGTTCAATTTCAAACCTTGGTTGTAGAGAATCTCCTACTAGCAAGTAGAAACCAACCAAAGAAAGCCCAATTCATCCCAACCACTTGGGAATTAAATCTGATCACAAAGGGAATCTGCCCAACCCCACAAATGGTAGAAGCACAATAGTACCTTGCCTTGTGATTATTACCAAAAATACATGAGGAAAGAAATGTCATTAGGTTAATGACTACTCATGGAGGTCATCTTGATTCTCGTGATCATACATGCATCTAGAAAGAAGTTCAACAATATAGGCGATATTCAGTCTGCTACAGGTCAAGTGTATAAGGTTGCCCACTAACTGGCTATACAAAGCAGCATCAACCTTTGGAGAAGTACAATGAACAATCAAGTTAACTCTAGACTCTAAAGGGGTATGAGCAATGTCACAAACTTCCATATAGAACTTCTTCACTAAATCAAGAGCATAGTTGGGCGATGAAAAACTATACCATTCTCAAGTTACAAGATATGACTAGCAAGAAAATAAGACAAGAAGCCCAAACCTGTCATATTGCATGTTTTCCTAAGTTTTTTGTTTCCCGCGGAGTATCATGACACCATTACTACTCATAATGATCAAATCAACAACATATTTATGAGGCAAGTATTAGGATGTCATCAATGATATGCTAAATATACAAGTTAGGGTCGGACAGGCAAAATTTAAAACCACTCTCGACAAATTAATGATTACACTTCTCATGCCATGCCTAAGTGCATGCTTCAACCCATACAAAAATGTCTTCAATTTGCAAACAGAAGAAGCAGTGTCGGTCTGTACAAAACATGGATGTTGCTGCATATAAATCTGCCCATGCAGTCCATAGTTAAGAAAACACATTGGCATACCTTTGGCACACATCCCAATGAAAACTAGCTGAAATTGAAACTACAATCCAAATAGTTTCCATCTTATCTATAAGTGCAAAGGTCTAAATATAGTGAATACCTTCATTTTGAGAAGCCTTTGACAACTAACTGAGCCTTGTGCTATTCAACATGGCCATCTAAAGCAAACTTGATTTTGTAGGCCCACTTTCAACCCCCATATTCTTCCCAAGAAACGAGGAACCGACTCCCAAATGTTTTCCTTCATAAGAAAGAGTGAAAAAATAAATTATACTAATGTCCATAAAATGATAAAGTAGATTAATGGGACTTGAAAACACAATAAGTTCCAATAGTAAATCTGCTGTGCCAAAAGGCAATCCAACAAACAAAAATGTCTAAAGAATCTAATACTTATCTAGGAAGCAAAGGAAGCTAATAAGAGAGGGTAAAATCCAATTGGTTAAACTCTACGCAAATCAGTTACTACAAAGCCATATAAGAAAAGAACAAATAAAGTAGATGTTCTTATACCATAACATCCTCTCACTCCTACTTGCATTAAGCCTCTTCAAAAGGATAAGGATCACAAGAATGAATTGGGCCCCACTAATTCCATCCTTGAATCCTCCAACTATCTGACACATCACCACCATTAAATCCTA
This sequence comes from Torreya grandis, assembly GCA_037957365.1. NCBI lineage: Eukaryota > Viridiplantae > Streptophyta > Pinopsida > Cupressales > Taxaceae > Torreya > Torreya grandis. The sequence continues at coordinate 4,360,108 of JARHVA010000405.1, forward strand.
CAGCCCATTAGGACATCAAACATCACAAACAAAAGAAGCCCATATCCAAGGATCATCTTTAGGAGTCTCACCAATATCTATCTCATCATTAGAAACATCATCTGAACTAATGCAAATATAAAGTAGGAAACTTAATGAGAGAATTACTAGTAGAAACAAGTGGAGGAAGAGAAGGTGAAGCCATGGAAGGAGACTCCTCTTCAAAGGCAACATCCCTCCAATCATGACCTTTCAAAAAGTTAGATTATATGAATGAAATGCCTTATACCCCTCATTGAAACCAATAAAGTGTAATGTTCCCTTTTTCAAATTAAATACATTAGGGGACCGAAGCCTATTTTTTTATTTCTCGTAGGCTAAGGGAAATAATTTAATAATAATTCATTTAAGTTGTCCAAAATTACTTTATGTTATAACATGGAAAAATGACACTTAAGATGTATTATTATTAAAAGTGGCCAAAAGACAATATTAATTACATGGCCAAAAATCATTATTATTATGAGAGTGAAAAAGTGAATATTTTAATTAAAAATAATTTTAATTACTTTTAAGGTTAGGGTGGAATTATAAAAGTGAATTTATAAAAGGACAAGTGGGCCAAAATGATTCATTATTGATTATCATTACACTTTTACTATTCATGGTTGAATTCATAATTATTTCAACTTTTGCTTTGAGGACGGAAACCCTCCATTGCGGCCAGGTTTGAAGACGAAACCCCTCTAATCTACAAAGGTAACTCCACACAGGGGTTGCAACTGATCAAGCAAACAAGTTATTTTCAATTAACCAGGAATCAAGGTTATGTGAGGTTGTGGGGACAATAAAATTCAAATTTGCAATTGACAGAGGTTGCCATATCAAGGCGTCACACATTGGACACTTGATCGCAGCCCTAGATCAAGAGTGTCACACTTTCAGGCAGCATCAAACCCCTTTTAGAGGCAAATCATGGCACTAAGAGGTAGCGCAAACATCTAGGGCCATGCCCAACACCTTTTCCAGCACTCGTCACCCACGCTGTTGTAACAGTTCTTTTTGGACTAGATCGCAGACCTTTTGAGGCTATTGTACCCTATTGCCACCCGCCATACAGTCCTTACACCTTGACGTCACCTTCCAAAACTAGGGACTTCCAGATAGTAAAGTGGTATTTAAATTTTAATGCAATTTGTACCTTCCATATTTATTTTCAATGTATTCAATTGACTGAAATAAAGAGTACCCTTGCAAGTTATTAGTATTCTATTGCATATCTTATATTGGGGTTTGACTGAATTTTTAGAAAAACTAAATAAAATAATCAGAATTCAAAAAAAATTCTATAAGGGGATATTCAGTGGTATCAAAGCAAAGATCTTCCCAGCCTATAGGGGAAAAAAAATTGATTTCACATGCAAGAGGATCAAAGAGAAAAGAGAAGGGTTCAAACACCAAAAAAAGAAACGGGTAACATGGGTAAAAAAGATCAGATACCTCCTACAGATGAAATGAACTATATGCAGGAAATAATCAACCGGGGTTAGAAAGATATGGAGAGGACAATCTAAATGACGCTGAAAGAATCCATGGTAGGTATAGCACAGGGCTTGCAGAATGTGAATCTAAGTAAAGCGAATCAGGGAGAAGGAAGCTCATCAGTGAATGAGCGGGTTTCAATCACCCTACTTTATAAAACTTTTCATGCAAAATTCTTACAGAAAGAATATGATCACCTTGAAAAGGTTAAGCCTCAACAACTGCATGTAGGTAATGAGTTTGCAGTATTTCATGCAGAATATGAAGAACTTGGCCTTGCAATGAAATAAGCCCTCACTTTCAGAGAGTTTTGTGATTTGAAAATGAAAAATAACACTAAAAGAGGTAGGAGAAATCAGCCAGATCAACCACAGAAAGATATACAACAGCAGTTGAGTTAGATTACCCTTCCCACTTATGATGGTTCAAACAAATGTTCAACTAGATCTTGGTTGCGAAAGTTGGATACTTACTTCTCACTGTATCTGATGCATAAGGAAGAGGCAATTAAATTTGCTACCCTTCACCTTGAAGAAGTGGCACATGAGTGGTGGTACCATCACAAGGTCACCCAAGGACATGGATCTATTTCTACATTGGAAGAATTCAGCCAAAGGTTAACAGAGAGGTTTGATAGGAAAGATCTAGAGATTCATTTCAAGGAGCTAGCCCAACTCAAACAAGAAGGAACAGTGGACTGTTACATTGCTGATTTTCAAAGGCCATCTGTGATAGTACTAGATGTAACTGAAAGAAGACTAGTGGTTCTATTCGTTGAAAGGTTGGATGATCCACTCAAAGGCTTAGTGAAAGCTTTTGATCCTCTATCTCTACATGAAGTGATTAAGAGAGCATTAAATTTATAAACATCAGCTCCAAAGGGTAAATTTCTACCTATAGGACAGCAAATGACAACTGTTGGGAAGCCAAAATCAGTACCTTATGGACAGCAAGAGACATCAGTTGTTGGGCAGCAAAGGAAACCATTTCAGCAAGGGGTTTCTCAACAAAAAGAGCTGCCAAAAGCAATTAAAGAGATAGAAACGAGAAATGAACTCAAGTGGAAGAAGTTGTGTTTCACTTGCAGAGATCCATGGGAGCCTAGTCACAGATGTCTTGGGCGAGACCAGGTACACTATGAGTCAGAAGTAGAGGAACCAAAACCAGAAACTAATAGAAGGGAAGGAGGTAGTTCAAGAGGTACCCTGGCCACTCTTATTTCTGGAAGCACTCTTGCCACACTTTCAAGTACACCTCAATATCAACCCTTTAGAGTTCATGGAGTTCTTCATGGGCAAGATATTCTAGTATTGTTTAATAGTGGGGCAACCCACAATTTCATAGACCAAGGATTAGTAAACAAAAGAGGCTTAGAAACAAAGGGGGTCGAAGGTTTCAACGTCATTGTGGCAGATGGCTTTACTATGCCTTGCAAAAAGAAGGTTGAACAACTCGACATCACCCTGGACGATCATCAAATGAGTGATGATTTTTATGTTAGTTTGAAAGAGGCTATCCTAGTACTAGGAGTGCAATGGCTTTACTCCATCGGGGAATTTACACAAGATTATCAAACCATGGAGTTTAAGTTCCGATCAGATGGGAAAGACGTAGTACTTCGAGAGATCACTAACACAACATCATCATCAAACTTAGAAAATATAATGGAGGGTATCACATTTGGTAGCACTCTCTCTAGATCCCACCTGATTCATGATTAAACTATCATGGCTTCACTCACTGAGATTGTTGGAGAAGCATCATCTGGTGCAGGACTTCCAATTCCTCATTATATCAGAGAAGTGCAGTGAAAGCTAACTACATCCCGAGGAATGGAAGAAACACAAGGATTGATTCAGGGTCCAGGTATTACAACGATGGCTAGTTGGGGAGAGGCAAAGTAGTTGAATTGGTAATTGCTTGAGGGCAAGCAATTTTGGAAGGGGCAGACTGTAATGACCCATTTTTCGAATTAAATAAATTAGGGGACCAAGGCCTATTTTTTAATTTCCCATAGGCTCAAGCAAATTAATAAAGGATATCATTTAATAATAATTCATTTAAATTGTCCAAGGTTACTTTATGTTATAACATGGAAAAAGGACATTTAAAGTATACTATTATTAAAAGGGGCCAAAAAGCAATATTTATTACATGGCCAAAAGTAATTATTATGCGGATGAAAAAATGAATATTTAATTGAAAATAATTTTAATTACTTTTAGGGTTTAAGTGAAATTAGAAAAGTGAATTTATAAAAAGACAAGTGGGGCCAAAAAGATTCATTGTTGATTATCATTATTCACTTTTACTATTCATGATTGAATTCATAATTCTTTCAATTTCTGCTTTGAGGGCATAAGCCCTCCATTGCGACCAGGTTTGAGAACAAAACCCCTCCAATCTATAGAGGTGACTCCACACAGCGGTTGCAATTGATCAAACAAATAGGTTATTTTTAGTTAATCGCGAATCAAGGTTCTATGAGTTTGTGGGAACAATAAAATTCAGATTTGCAGTTGAAAAAGGTTGCCATATCAAGGCAGCACACAATGGAGCCCAGATCGCAGCCCTAGGTCAAGGGCATCACACTTTCAGGTAGCATCGAACCACTTTTAGAGGCAAATCATGGCACTAAGAGGCAAATCGTGGCACTAAGAGGTAGCGTAGACATCTAGGGCCATGCCCAACACCTTTTCTAGCACTTGTCGCCCACGCTGCTTAATAATCCTTTTTGGACCGGATCGCAGACCTTTTGAGGTTGTTGTACCCTTTGTCACCCGCCATACAGTCCTTACAGCTTGACGTCACCTTCCAAAACTAGTTGACTTCCAGACAATAAAGTGGTATTTAGATTTTAAAACAATTTGTACCTTCCGTATTTATTTTCAGAGTGTTTTCAATGTATTCAATTGACTGAAATAAAGAACACCCTTGTAGTTATTACTTATCAGTATTCTATTGCATATATTGTATTGGGGTTTGACTGAATTTTTAGAAAAACTAACTAAAAAAAATGAGAATTCAGAATTTTTTCTAAAAGGGGATATTTCATAAAGCCACACTTATGACTCTTGGACTTCAAGTTGTCCTTCTCAGCATCTGCAAAGTGGGCCCAAGAATCACATCCAAAGGTCCAAAATGAAAAATAATGGGACACCATCTCTAACAACTCTAGTAGGCATCCAAGGCATATATACGATGCACATGTCACTACTCACACCAATATTTGTAGTCAATTGCTCTAGCATGTTACATATAACCAGCCATACCAACAATGGTATTGTTCTTCCTTTTGAAAGCACCATTATGTTGGGGGGTATAAGCTACAATATACTACCATGTAATGCCAAATTTGGTGCAAAATTTTGCAAATGCATTGTTGACATACTCAATCTTAGGGCAGAGGAACCAACTCCCGAGTTTTGATCTTCATAAGAAAGAAAGAAATTATATTGGTGTCCACAACAAAGAAAGTAGGCCAACTAGTAAGGAGTGCTAAAGGGAACTTCAGTTACAAAAAAAAAAGTACCTAAGACTAGATATGGGAGGCAATAAATATTGTTAAGTTTAACCTCTTCATCAAAATAGTTGAACACAACCACTTTGAGATTGCCATTAACGTCTTTCACTACAAACTTGTTAACCAAAATTCTAATTTATTTTGAACTTTTATCATCTGGTATACACAAAGCAAGTTTAAACTAAATTTTCGCACATGATAGACACAATTGAACTCACCAAACTTAACAAAAATGTTGTCATTACCAGAAACAAATAGTAAAGGATTATCCCCAACATAAATCTTCTCTTCAAAAATTTTATCATGATCTAAAGGGGAAAAAAATGATGCATCTCTAGTCATATGACGATAGCACCAAAATCGACAATCAATTCATGTTTAGAATTATGAGTTGCTAATTGGTCGATGTCACATTAAATGCATTACCTTTATAAATATTCTTGGGGCAATATTATTGATCATGTCACTATTGTTGACGTTGTAACTTTTTTTTCATCTTGCTTAGCATATTCATTCAGCATCTTGAAGCATTTATAGTCAAGACACCCTGGCTTGCCTCAACAACCAAATTTATTCTTTTGCAACTTCTTTCCTTCTTGCTCGACAGATTTTGGGCTTACTCTTTTGTTTGGGACCATGATGAGAACTGTACCGTAGCTACTTACTACCTTTGGCAACATGATCACTAAATTCATAACCCATTAGAATATGCCCCATCAATTTGAGCAGGCCATTGTCCTCATGATATGTCTGCAACCCCAATCGCTACATAACAGTTCTTGTTATGTCTCTATACCTTACTGCTGTTGTGCCTTATTTATGAACTCCCCACAACTTAGCTTCATTACAAACAAAGCCCTCCTTGCCTACAACCAGCACACTTTATTCCTTCAAGAACACTTTATTACAGAGATACAGAGATTAGCATTCACTGTGGAACCACCAGTGTTACAATTTCATATTACACAAAAGCTATCACAACTTTCTCTGTTTACGACTACATTCCTCTGTAACCCAAGAAATGGCTTCCAAGATTCATTTAAGTTTGCTTTGCCTGCAGTTCTTTGAATGGAAAACCATTTTTTAGTTACATTGCCTCCATCTTCCCCCAAAGTGGTGCCCTAGAAGGGATGAACCAATTTCTGCTTCACTTATTTCTACTAAAATGGCAAGTTAAGTCTTTTTTTGTTGTTTTAAAAAAAGTTTCCACTTGTTTTCCCCGTGGGACGTCCACCTTGACCTAAGTCATTTTTCTCCAACTGTGGCACCCAAATCTAAAACATCCCGATGAAAGACTTGCACAGGGCTTGATATTGGTGGAAACCTGTCATATACCATATCAAAAAGACAAGTTCTAGACAAAATTTCTAACTGAGAACCATCAATGCCACTCTCCCTTTCCTTTGTTAAAAACTAGATTCCATTCTTAAGTCCCCTTAAAAACAAGAAACAATCTTGCCTATACTTTTGAGTGTTTTTTTTCTGTTTTCCCCGTTTTTTGATGATCCATTTGAGCACGAACCAATATTCACATGGGATGTCTGCATCTAATACCTACTCTTGTAGGTCATTAAAATTTGAACCCCTCCAAACTTGTCATAATGGTATCAAATTACAAACAAATTTTTAATGCAAGATCCAATAACCCATGTCCATGTGCAAAGCCTTTTATCTTAAACTCGCTCATGATATGCTTTTTATAAGAAATGTAAAGTAAAATTAGCACATAAAAAACGAACCTATCAATATGAATACACATGCACTAAACAAAATAAAGTATGGCCAAAATATAAATAAAAAGCAAAACAATAATCACCCACACACTGAGGACAATGGTAGACCACAATATAAGACATCTCATAGAAAGAAAGAAACAAAGACATTATATTCATTTCCACAAATGACAAAGCAGGTCAATAGGACTCGAAAGTACAAAAGTGCAAGTACAAAAATCCATGTGAGAGGAGGACCCCATAATGTTACAAGTAGCATATGAAATCAAAGCTAGAATCCGAGCCGGAAGAATTAATAACATCACCATCATCCAACTCAAGACAGACAATATGTGATTTGATAATGTCCAATTGGGTATGTCCATGGCTAAGTGGGCCAAGGCTGAACAATCCAAGGAGAAAGCAGAGTACTCCCACTAGAACCTCTCTTAACACCTAAGGCAAATGAACCTGTGGAGGAACAAAAGAAACTAGTAATGCACGTCTGTCCCCATGGCCTGAGCTGTGGGTAAGGGTGTAGAAGACACTCTATGCTGAGATAATAGAAACACAATGCCTGAAATGAGAGGGAGAGTGTTGGGGCACCCCAGTAATAATAGATAAAACCTTGCGTCTTGTATCAATGATAACCACACTTGCAAAAAAATTACAACATGTGGAAAAACCATGACAAGATAGGATTTCTCTCCAAATATGCAATAGTTACCGTTGCTCTTAAGCATAAAGAGACTCAAATTGAAATTACTCAATAAATGACTAAATGTTCAAGTGAAAAATTGGGAATAATAATTTTCAAATAACCTATGGTGAGTCTGTAAAATACCCCACCAAAACAAAAGGAAGATAATAGAAGTGGATAAGGCTAGACATTAACTACTTCCAAAAATTGCACCTTTAATAAGTGGAACCCACATATCGAAATTGCTAGCCAACAACTGATATGATTTTCCCTTTGCAAGGTCATGAACAGGAACACACATAATAACCTTTGTGTAAACTTACCATTTCATCAGAATAAAAGGTCAATAGCATATACAAGCCTATATTAAAATGTTAATAACTTTTAAGGTGCCCAAAAAAATCAGTATGGCAACAACGGGGCAAGAACTCAATCTATTGCAAGAAAGACTCTCTGATCACCACTTAAGCATTATGAAAGCTCCTCCTCATAATATGAATGTACATGTTTTTAAAAGTTTGGCCCCACGTGGTCAAGCGGGTGCTTGACCATTTCAAGTCCTAAATCAGCATATTCACCATAATACCATTATAAAATTGAATGTGATCATAAACATTTATACTGAAAGAATCTATGGAAGTTATCAAGAATGCAAGCACTAGATCAAAATAATGAAATGTTTGCATAATCTGTAATTCAAAGTCCTTTTTCTAACAACACAATCAAGCTTTTGATAGGATATCTCACCTCGTAATTGCCATAGAGTAAGCCATGCGAAGAACCTCCTCAGATAGGGCACACTCTGCTAAAAGGCCATTCCTAAAGGATCAGGAAATTAAAAAAAATATGAGTTTAATTCATTATGAATCAATTGAAAAAGTAGGTGATAATTATTGATTACAAAATGAAAAGAGCACAATTTGAAAAAAAATGATTTTGACATAAGAGTTTGTTATGACAATCAGATAATTTATTGGTAGCAAAAAAATTGGGACATCTTTGGTTTTTAAAAGTATTCTTTAATATGATAAATCGTAATTAAGAAAAGATTGGAAAAGATCTCCAAAACAAACATTTTATTTTTGTACTTCTTACCAGGCAGCACTATATTTTCCTCCTCAAAAATTCAATTGCCTATATCAATTTAGATGAAAAGTAAATTACATGGAACTGAGGAAAATAAAGCAAGAAACCCTACAAGAGTTCCACTACAAAAGAGCCAATATGTCCAATTCCAATGACCAAGCTATTCATCACATGAGCTTTGCAAGATAGCAAAAATATTAAATGAAGGACCATGTATTAATAAAATAGAGCTTTGACTAATCGTATATTTGTGGTTTATTTGGCTTTGCTAGGGTTTGAATGAAAACCTGGTAAGAATTTTAGTTTTCTTCAGTAAAACTTCAAAGGAGGAACAAGAGAAACATCCAAAGATCCATGGGAAAGGACAGAAATGGAACAAGGGAGGAGGGGCAAGATGGCCCCCTAAGTCCATACTACAAGCAAACAGTGACAAGAGGAGCTATGGGTGTAAAACAAAAGGAGGCAATGGCATCCATTAATGCTATGGGGAAAGAAAAGGAGGTTTTAACCTAGAAATGAAGAAAATATGCTTAGAAGCACAAGATAATCGCCCGATCTTAGAACTGAATTTGAGAAAGATGGGAGGACAAAATTCACATGCTGGCCAGAAGAGGGTTGATATGCGGATTCATCGGCATGCAAATATTGGGAGAAGATTTGCTGAGCTGGACCAAGAAGAACTAGAAAACATATGGACAGTACGAGATTAAAACATGCCCCATAGGATACTTCATAGTGGTTTTTGCAAATGAAGAAGACCGCGAAAGTATTTTTTAGGGAGGACCATGGCTTTTCCATAAGGCAGACCTGTTCATGAAGCATTGGCACCTGGGCTTCAAGCACATAGAGTAAATGCCAAATAAAGCACCTGTATGGATTCGTTTGTATGCCCTTCCCCAAGAACTCTGGATCGAGTATGTCCTGAAATCTGTGGGGGATTTTATGGGAGGATTCATATATACATCAAAAGTTTCAACAGCTAAGGGAGCATCAAACTTCCCACGAATCTATGTAGAACTAGAGCTGGACCAACACCTCCCAAAAAGCATAACTCTAAACGCTGGAGACCTTGTATGGGAAAAGGCTATAGACTATGAATGAATACCGTTCAAATGCAAAGGGTACCATGAATATGGGCACCTGGCGAGGGAGTGCCCCCTAAAAGCAAACCCCATTCCCCAAATTCAAGGTAGTCAAGGAGATCAAAAAAAGGATGAGTTCTAGAAACCCAAAAAGAAAAATGTATCCAAAAAGTAGATCAAGGTTAACAAAACAACAATAAAAAAGAATGAAGTTTAGCCAAAAATATCAAAGCAACAACCGGAGGTGCCTCGCATCTCAAATTCTTTCATACTTATTGACAACCAAGAGGAGGAGAAAGAACACCTAGAGAGTTATACGTTCAAAAAAGACATTAAAAATCTTCTAGAGGTTAAAAGCACATATTCAAACAAAGGTAGACAAGGGTTTAGTGACCTGGTCTTGAAAATCTTCAGGAGGAAAAAATCACAAATGCAAACAAAAGTAGACAGGGGGTCAGTGTCCCAATATTTTTGGGAGAGCAGAACCCAACATGAAAGGATGATCAATGTTGAATCAATAGGAAAAGGCAGGGATAAAAGGAGGTAAAAGCATAGGTTTAGCAGAGCCAACGGGCTTTGGAGCAGAGATAAAAGGAGCCCTGAAAGAAGTAACCAATTCAACCATCCAATTCTCCAATGAAAGAAAGACATGTAATTGAGAGAAAATTAAATGGGTAAGAAAGGCAAAAAAACATCAAGATTCAAAACAAAACAACGGCAGATGTTGCCAACGGATCTCAACCTATCTTAGAGGAGGTGCTTGGAAAGAGCATAAAGAAGAGAAAAAGTGATCAATGATTGTTACATCTTCGAATATAAGGGGCATGCATTCCCCAATCAAACTAATAATGCTTAAGGGTATGATGGAAAGAGTGAAACCAAGCATCCTCATGCTGCAAGAGACGATCAAATGGGGATAGCCTTAATAGAATGGTGAGAAAATCATAGAACGAGGCCAGAAGCAGAGGAGATGATGTAGAAGGACAATCAAGCGGATTGGCAATTGTCTGGGACCCAATAGAAGTGCCCTGCACTAGACTCTCATGTGCAAGAGATTGGATATCATGCCAGGTACATAGCCTTTCTTCTCCACTTTACTTTATGCTTCAGAATTTCTATGGCCCTGGGCAAAAAGATAATAGAATCATGGCACCCAATGCTCTAAGGGACAATACCCTAAACTAATGGCCATGTAATGTCCCTTTTAAAAAATTAAACCAATCAAAAGATCCATAGCCTATTCATTATTTATCGTGGGCTAAGGGATTGAGTAGGGAAATAATTTAATAGTATTTTTAAGTCGTTCTAAAGTTACTTTATAACATGGAAAAATGACATGTATTATTATAAAGGGGGCCAAAAAGTAATATTTATCCAAAAGTGTTTAAATGTTTTTAGGGTTAGGGCAATTGGAAAAAGGGAAATTATAAAAGAAGAGTTGGGCTCAAAAGAATTCATTATTCATATTTGAAATCAAAACCCTATTCCAAGTTGGAGCTTATGTGTTCAACTTTTCCATTTGAAGACAAAACCCCTTCGGTGTAGAGGTTTAGAGGACAAAAACCCTCATACCCATTGAGGTGATTTCATCCAGCGATCATAATTGTGCTGACAGATCGATTCTAATTTCAGCTTTCAATTGGCTGGAGGTTATTATCAGTTTGCAAAATTTTGTGAGGGATTATCAGAGATATATCTGGGTTTATTATTGTTCAGGAGCTGCCGCACTTTAGAGAGGCTATCATATAATTGAGGAACACAAATCCCTGTCCTTAGGATAGTTGCACAGGGATTTGTGAGGGTTTCAAGGGTTTTAGGGAAATTGCCAACCTAGGAGAGAGACATCCTAACTTGTTGGCCACCATTCATTTACAACAGCTGCGTTGTCGCGCTCCTCTGCTGCTGTAAAACAATTATGCTGTTGTAATCCAGCTGTAAAGGTTTTTTACTATCATTAATTATTGATTTAACATCACTAGGTTTCGCTGTAATACATTTATTATTCAATAAATAGTTTCATTAGTATTATATGTGTTTTCAAGGAATTGCAATAAGAATTATAGTTTAATCTTCAATATAATTGTTGAGTATTGTTGTTTTAATATTTAATTGATGCTCCAGTTTTAGGAAAAATACAAAAAAATCAGAATTCAGAAAATTACCCAAAAGGGACATTTCAGTGTTATCAGAGTTTTGATCTTGCCAGCCTATAGGGTAAATATTTTGATTTCATATGCAAACCAGCGAAAGAGAAATCAAATATTACCAAAGAGAAAGAATAACGGCTCAATTGCCAGGAATAGAAGTCATGGGGGACGGAGGAAGGAGTGTACCTACAAAGAAAATGAATTCTTTGCAAGAGACTATCAGTTGGGGTGAGAGGGATTTGGAAAGAACAATCCAAATGACATTGAGAAAATCCATGGCAGGGTTAGTACAAGCTTTGCAAAATGTTAATCAGAATAAAAAAAATCAAGAAGAGGGTAGCTCGTCAGCTAATGAGTGGGCTTCAATCAATACCCCATCCAAGACTTTCCGGGCAAAAATTTCAACCAAAAAAATAACACCCAAAAGTGGTAGAGCCCCAACATCACGCAGGCAATGAATTTCAACATATCATGCAGAATATAAAGAACTCAGCGTTGTAGTAAAGAAAGTATTGACTTTCCGAGAGTATTATGATCTAAGAATGAAGAATAGTGCAGGGAGGGGAAGGAGAACTCAACAGGATCAGCCCAGTAAAGATATCTAGCGATGTTTGGGTAAGATTATAATTCCTACATATGATGGATCTAATAAATGTTTTGTCAGGTCTCGGTTGCAGAAGCTAGACACCTACTTATCATTGAATCCGATGTATAAAAGAGGCAATCAAATTTGTTACCTTTCATTTGGAAGGAGTAGCACGAGTGGTGGTACCATTGTATGGTCACTCAAAGGCACGGTTCTATTTCTACATTGGAAGAATTCAGCCAAAGATTAACAAAGAGATTTGATAGAAAAATCCTAAGATCCATTTCAGAGCATTAGCTCAGCTTAAACAGTTTGTAACTGTGGATAGCTATATTGCAAAATTCCAAAGAATATTAGTTATGGTTCCTAATGTGATAAAAATGATACTTATATTTCTATTCGTAGGACTAACTGAACCACTCAAGGGTTTGGTAAAAGCCTTTGATCCTCTGTCTTTGCAAGCAGCTATTAAGAGGGCTTTAAACTTGGAATCTTCAGCACCCAAAAATAAACTATTTTCAAAGACACCAGCTTTTGGTCAGCAGAGGACATCACCTTTTGGGCAGCAACAAAAAACATTTCAGCAAGAATTCACTTGGCAGAAAGCGCTGCCACAGAGATCAGGGAAAGATATAGAGACCAAAAATGAGCTCAGAAGAAAGAAATTGTGATTCTCTTGCAAGGAGCCATGGGAACATGGTCACCAATGTCTTGGGCGAGGTCAGGTACATTACATAGAGGTAATATCAGATGGAGAGTCAAAAGCAAAGGACCTAACCCTGAAATTGAAAAGAAAGAAGAGATACCCCAGGAAGCACCCTTGCTACACTTTCTGGTGCTCCCAAATATTACCCTTTCAAAGTTCGTGGAGTTTTTTATGGACATAAAATCACAATGTTGATTGATAGGGGGGCAACCCATAGCTTCATAGATGAGGGATTGGTAGCCAAAAGAGGTTAAAAAACATAGGACATTGATGGGTTCAATGTTGTTGAAGCTAATCTTTTTACTATTCCCTGCACTAAGCGAATTCAGCAATTGGATGTTACACTTGGCAAGCACAGGGTGCATGATGACTTCTATGTTGTGCGCATAGGAGAAACAAATATGGTATTAGGGGTGCAGTGGTTAAATTCCTTTGGACAATTTACATAGAATTATTAGACCATGGAGCTGAAATTCAAATCAGATGGGAAAGAGATAGTGCTTCAAGGTATTGCAAATGTAGCTCCTAGAGTTGCCATAGCTAAGAGCATGGTGAGATAATTTCATAGTGAACAAGTAGCTTGGGCAGCTCATTGTTTGGTGAACACCACAACTTCACCCCCAAATCAGAGATCCTTTCACGTGACATACAGCCTATTTTAGACAAGCATGGCACAGTGTTTAGTGGTTTACCACCAGATTGTCACCTGATAGAGGATTTCAACATATAATAGAGTTGGAACCAAGTTCTAAGCCCATAATGATTACACCCTATTGCCATCCAAGAGGGTTCAAGGAGGAAATTGAAAAGGCTATCAAGAAGCTTTTGGAGATGGGTCACATCTCGGCTAGTTCTAGCCCCTTTGCATCATCAATGGTCCTTGTGAAAAAGGATGGTACTATGCAGATGTGTATTGATTATAGAGTCTTCAACAAGAAGACAATAAAAAACAGGTATCCCACTCCCAAGATCAATGAAATTAATTGATGAGTTGCATGGAGCTGTGTATTTTTCATAGATTAATTTGAGATCAAGCTATCATCAGATTTGTGTAGGGGATGACGATGTACTAAAAACAACCTTTAGATGTCACTTTAGGCACTTTGAGTTCTTCGTCATGCCCTTTGGTTTGACAAAAGCCCCAGCCACTTTCCAATCATGTATGAATCATGCTTTCAATAAACATTTGAGGAGCTTTGTTTTGGTATTTTTTGATGACATTTTGGTTTATAGTAAGACCTGGGAAGACCATTTGAGGCATTTAGATATAATTATGGGTATTTTGGAGCAGCAAACTCTCTTTGCTAAGGAATCTAATTGTGAGTTTGGGATGACTGAAATTTTGTACTTAAACCATGTTATTAATGCCCAAGGAGTTCAGGTGGACCAACAAAAGATCCAAGCCATTTTGGATTGGCCTCCTACCACATTGACAGATTTGAGAGGTTTCTTTGGCCTTTGTAGTTACTACAAAAGGTTTGTCAAGGGCTTTTCACAATTAGTTGTCCCTTTGACTGACTTAACAAAGAAAGGAGCTTTTAGTTAGTTAAATCAGCACAAAGAGCTTTTGACAAGTTCAAAGAGGTAATGAGTTCATGGCCTGTCTTAGCTGTTCCAGATTTTTCACTCGCATTTGTGTTAGAGTGTGATGCATCAGGAGAAGGAATTGGAGTAGTCTTGATGCAGAAAGGGCATCTTGTAGCTTTTGAGAGTCAAAAACTCAAAGATACAAAAAAAGGATTCTCAATTTATGACAAATAAGTTGGTCATAATGCATGATTTGGCGAAATTCAAACAGTACCTAGTGTGTGGCAGATTTGTGGTCAACACTGATCACAATAGCTTGAAATTCTTCCTCAACCAAAGAGATCTAAATGATAGGCAACAAAAATGGGTAAGTAAACTGCAAGCTTATGATTTTGTTATAGAGTATATTAAGGGTAAAATCAATTTTGTAGCTAAGGCTTTATCCAGAAAACCAACTCTATGCTCAATGTCTAAAATATTTGTTGATTAGAAGGTTACTATAATAGCAGAGTATGCAAAGAATATCTTTACGGTTGATATCCTTAAGGAAAGAATACAGGATGACAAGTACAAGGTGGTAGATGATCTCATCTTTTATAAGGGTAGAATTTATCTCATCCCTAAATCAAAAATGAAACATAAGGCCTTGAGGGCAGTATATGATACACCATTGGTTGGTCACCCAAGGTATTTCAAAACTTATAAGCAAATCAAGAAAATATTTTTCTAGAGAGGACTCAAGGGAGAGGTCCTCCAATGCATCAAAGAGTGTATTACCTATGAGCAGAACAAATCTGAACAAGTATCTCCAGCAAGTGTGTTGCAGCGCTTACCAATTCCAAAACAGAAATGGAAGAGTATTTCTATGGATTTCATCATTGGTCTTTCAGAAGTTCAGAGTAAGAGTTGTATTTATGTTGGAGTTGACAGACTTACTAAATATGCAAACCTATTTGCTATTTCATCCGAGTTCAAGGCACCACAGGTGGCTGATTTATTTTTTAGATAAGTGTTTAGGCTTCATGGGTTGCCTAAAAACATAGTAAGTGACAGGGACAACAGGTTACTTAGCCTATTTTGACAAGAACTCTTTCATTTGACAGGAATCGAGTTGACTCCCAGTACTAGTTACCACCCCCAAACAAATAGGCAAACTGAAATTGTGAATAACTGAGTTGAGGGATATTTGAAGAGCTATGTAGCAGGGCAGCAAACAACTTGGATCAAATGGCTCTATATGGGGGAGCATTGCAACAACACCTCACATCATATGTCCATTGGTATGACTCATTTCAAGGCTTTGTGCGGTTATGATGCTCTTTTTTTTGTGGACTTGGTCATCATAGACAGTAGAGTGCCAGGGGCAAAAGATTTGGTCACACAGAGTAAGAAATATTGGAGACACTCAAGGAAAACATCTAACATGCACAAAATCAGCAGAAGTTATATGTGGATCAGCATAGTATGAGGTTAGAGACATGGTTTTCTTGAGGTTGCAGCCCTATAGACAGTCTTCTTTCAAGAAAAATGGAGCTGAGACGATTAAGCCTTGCTTCTATAGCCCTTATAGAATTAACTAGAGGATCGGGGAGGTTGTTTATGAGCTTGAATTGCTAGAGCATAATAGGATACATAACGTATTTCACGTTTCATGCCTCAAAAGGGCACTAGGACCACATCATTCTTTCAGCTGAGTTGCCTCCTTTAGATGATGAAGGCAACTTGATCTTGGTTCCAGAAGCCATCATAGATATCAGGGAAAAGAAACTCAGGAGCATGAGCATAACGGAATATTTGGTGCAGTGGAAAGACCTACCAACAAAAGATGTTGCATGGGAGGTACATAGATTCTTAAACTTCATAATCTGCAATTGCTTGAGGGCGACCTGTAATGTCCCCTTTCCATAATTAAACCAATCAGAAGATCCGTAGCCTGTTCATTATTTCCCATGGGCTAAGAGATGAAGTACGAAAATAATTAAATAATATTTTTAAGTCGTCCTATATTACTTTATTTTATAACACGAAAAAATGATACTTATGTATTATTATTATAAAGGGGGCCAAAAAACAATATTTATTAAGTGGGCCAAAAAGTAATATTGATATATAAGTGTTTGAAATGTTTTTAAGGTTAGGGTAAATGGAAAAAGGAAAATTATAAAAGAAGAGTTGGGCTCAAAAGGATACATTATTCATTATTCATCTTTGAAATCAAAACCTTATTCCAGGTTAGACCTTTTGTGTTCAACTTTTCCATCTAAGGATGAAAACCCTTCGGTGTACAAGTTTAAAGGATGAAAACCCTCTTATCCATTGAGGTGATTACATCTAGGGATCATAATTGTGCTGACAAATCGAGTTTAATTTCAGCGTTCAATTCGTTGGCGGTTGTTATCGGTTTCCAAAATTTTGTGAGGGATTATCAAAGACATATCAGGGTTTATTGTTGTTCAGGGGTTGTCATACCTTAGAGAGGTTGTCGTACAATTGAGGGACACAAATCGTTGTCATTAGGACAACGGCACAGGGATTTGTGAGGGTTTTAGGGAAATTACCACTAGGAAAGTGATGCCCTACCTTGTTGGCCACCATTCATCTACAACAACAGCGTTGTTGCACTCTGCTATTGTCAAACAATTATGTTGTTGGGATCTGGCTATAAATATTTTTTATTATCATTAATTATTAATTCAATGGCATTAGGTTTGGCTACGATACATTTATTATACAATAAATAGTTTCATTAGTATTATATGTTTATTCAAGCAATTGCAATACGAATTACAATTTAATCTTAAACATCATTGCTGAGTATTTTTATTTTAATATTTAATTAATGCTCCAATTTTAGGAAAAATACAAAAAAAACATAATTCAGAAAATTATCCAAAAGAGACATTTCAAACACGTATTTGAATTGATGGCTTTTGGAATTTTGCAATGTAGTGTTGTAGCTCTGATACTACTGAAATGTCCATTTTGGGTAATTTTCTAGATTCTGATTTTTTTGTATTTTTCCTAAAACTGCAGCTTCAACTAAATATTAAAACAACAATACTCAACAGTGATATTGAAGATTAAACTATAATTCTTATTGCAATTGCTTGAACACACAATACTAATAAAACTATTTATTGAATAATAAAAGTATCACAGCGAAACCTAATGATGTTGAATCAATAATTTAATAATAATAAAAAACCTTTACAACCAAATTACAACATGATTGTTTTATAGCAGCAGAGAAGTGCAACAAGGCAATTGTTGTAGATGAAATGTAGCCAGCAAGGTAGGCCTTCACTCTCCCAGGTTGACAATTTCCCTAAAACCCTCACAAATCCCTGCACCGTTGTCTTAAGGACAGCGATTTGTGTCCCTCAATTGTACGACAACCTCTCTAAGGTAGAACAACGCCTAAACAACAATAAACCTTTATATGTATCTCTGATAATCCTTCACAAAATTTTGAAATTCGATAACAATCTCCAGCCAATTGAAAGCTGAAATTAAACTTCATCTATCCACACAATTATGATCCCTGGATGGAATCACCTCAATGCGTAAGAGGGTTTTCATCTAAACCTGTACATCAGAGGATTTTCGTCCTCAAATAAAAAAATCAAACACAGAAGCTCCAACTTGGAATAGAGTTTTGATTTTAAAGATGAATAATGAATAATGAATCCTTTTGAGACCAACTCTTTTTTATAATTTCCCTTTTCCCAGTTGCCTTAACCCTAAAAGCATTTAAAACAATTTTACATAAATACTATTTTTTGGCCAACTTAATGATTATTGTTTTTTGGCCCTCTTTATAATAATAATACATAAATGTCATTTTTCATGTTATAAAGTAACTTTAAGACGACTTAAAAATATTATTAAATTATTTTCCTACTTAATCCCTAGCCAACGGGAAATGATGAATAGGCTACAGATCTTTTGATTGGTTTAATTCTGAAAAGAGGACATTACAATCTGCCCTTCTCAAAATTGTTTGCCCTCAAGCAATTGTAGATTAGGATGCTCAAGAATCTTTGTACCCTCCTATGTAGCAGCGTCTGTTGGTAGGTTTTTCCACCGCACCAAACATTTTGTTATGCTCATTTTTCTTAGTTTCTTCTTCCTGATATCTATGATGGCTTTTGAATCCAAGATCAATTTGCCTTCATCATCCAAAGTAGGCAACTCAGTCGAATGAATGATATGTTGTTTCAGTGCCCTTTTGAGGCATAAAATGTGAAATACATAATATATCATGTTGTGCTCTAGCAACTCAAGCTCATAAGCAACCTCCCCAATCCTCTGCTTAATCATGTAAGGTCCATAGAAGCAAGGCTTGAGCTTCTCAGCGCCACTTTTCTTGAGAGAAGACTATATATAGGGCTGCAACCTCAAGAAAACCATGTCTTCAACCTCAATTTTTTTTTCAATACGATGTTGATCCACATATAACCTCTGTTGATTCTATGCACGTTGAAGGTTTTCCTTGAGTGTCTCCAATATTTCTTGACTCTGTGTGACCTAATCTCTTGCCTCTGGAACTCTACTTTCTGTGATGACCAAGTCCACAAAAGAAAGAGCATTATAACCATACAAAGCCTTGAAAGGAGTCATACCAATGGACATATGATGTGAATTGTTAAAGCAATGCTCCCCTATATAGAACCATTTGATCCAAGTTGTTTGTTGCCTTGCTACATAGTTTCTTAAATATCCCTCAACCCACTTTTTCACAATTTCAGTTTACCCATCTGTTTGGGAGTTGTAACTGGTACTGGAAGTCAACTCGATTCCTGTCAAATGAAAGAGACCCTGTCAAAATAGGCTAAGGAACATGTTGTCCCTGTCGCTTATTATGTTTTTGGGCAACTCATAATGCCTAAACACTTCTATGAAAAATAAATCTGCCACTTGTGGTACCTTTAACTCGGATGAAATAGCAAAGAAGTGTGCATATTTAGTAAGTCTGTCAACTACAACATAAATACAACTCCTACTCTTAACTTTTGGAAGACCAATGATGAAATCCATAGAAATACTCTCTCATTTCTGATTTGGAATTAGTAAGGGCTGCAACAAACCTACTGGAAATACCTGTTCAAATTTGTTATGCTCGCAAGTAATACACTCTTTGATATATTGGAGGACCTCTCCCTTGAGTCCTCTCTCGAAAAATCTTTCTTTGATTTACTTATAAGTCTTAAAATACCCTAGGGTGACC
The DNA here is from genome assembly GCA_037957365.1 of Torreya grandis. NCBI lineage: Eukaryota > Viridiplantae > Streptophyta > Pinopsida > Cupressales > Taxaceae > Torreya > Torreya grandis. The sequence goes on from JARHVA010000405.1 coordinate 4,379,925, forward strand.
AGCCAATGGTGTATCATGCACTGCCCTCAAAACCTTATGCTTCATTTTTTATTTAGGGATGAGATAAATTCTACCCTTATAAAGGAGGAGATCATCTACCACCTTGCACCTGTCATCTTGTATTTTATCCTCAAGGATATCAACCGTAAAGATATTCTTTGCATACTCTGGTATTATAATAACCTTCCAATCAGCAGATATTTCAAACATTGAGTATAGAGTTGCTTTTCTGGATAAAGCATCAACTACAATATTGATTTTACCCTTGCTATACTCTATGTCAAAATCATAAGCTTGAAGTTTACTTACCCATTTTTGTTGTCTATCATTCAAGTCTTTTTGGTTGAGGAAGAATTTCAAGCTATTATGATCAATCATGACCACAAATCTGCCACACTAGGTACTGTCTAAATTTTGCCAAAGCATGCATTATGGCCAACATCTCTTTGTCATAAATTGTAAATCCTTTGTCTATATCTTTGAGTTTCTGACTCTCAAAAACTATGGAATGCCCTTTCTACATCAAGGCTGCTCCGATTCCTTCTCCTAATGCATCACACTCTAACACGAATGGGAGTGAAAAATCTAAAACTAAGACAGAGCATGAACTCATTTACCTCTTTGAGCTTGTCAAAAGCTCTTTGTGTTGAATTCTTTCAATGTAAAAATGGAACCGTGCCCTTGGGTGACCATACCATGGTACCACCACTCATGTGCTACTCCTTCCAAATGAAAGGTAACAAATTTGATTGCCTCTTCTTCATACATCAAATTCAATGATAAGTAGGTGTCCAGCTTCTGCAACCAAGACCTAGCAAAAGATTTAATAGATCCATCATATGTAGGAATTGTAATCTTACCCAAACGTTGTTGGATATCTTTATGGGGTTGATCATGTTGAGTTCTCCATCCCCTCCCTGTACTCTTCTTCATTCTTAAATCAAAGAACTCTCAAGAAGTCATTCTTAAAGCTTTGTTCTTCCTATTTTGCATGATATGCTAAAAAATCATTTCCTGTGTGATGTTGGGGCTCTACCTCTTTTGGGTGTTCTTTTTTTTGTAGAAATTTTACTCAAAAAGTCTTGAAAGGGGTATTGATTGAGGCTTGCTCATTAGCTGACGACTTCCTTCTCCTTGATTTGTCTTATTTTGATTAACATTTTGCATAGTTTGTATTAATCCTACCATAGATTCTCTCAATGTCATTTTGATTGTTCTTTCCAAATCCCTCTAACCTCGGTTGATAGTTTCTTGCTAAGAATTCATTTCATCTATAGGTACTCTCCTTTCTTCGTCCCCCATGACTTCTATTCCAGGCAACTGAACCTTTCTTCTTTCTCTTTGGTAATATTTTGATTTTTGAATTCTGATATCACTGAAATGTCCCTTTTGGGTAACTTTCTGAATTTTGATTTTTTTATATTTTTCCTAAAACTGAAGCATCAATTAAATATTAAAATATCAATACTCAACAATGATATTGAAGATTAAACTGTAATTCTTATTGTAATTCCCTAAATACACATATAATATTGATGAAACTATTTATTGAATAATAAATGTATCACAGCCAAACCTCATGATGTTGAATCAATAATTAATGATAATAAAAAACCTTTGTAGTCGAGTTACAATAGTAGAATTGTTTTACAAAAGCAGAGGAGTGCAACAACGCAGTTGTTGTAGATGAATAGAAGCTAGCAAGGTAGGGCATCACTCTCCTAAGTTGGCGATTTCCCTAAAACCCTTACAAATCCCTACGCAGTTGTCCTAAAAACAGCGATTTGGGTCCCTCAATTGTACGACAACCTCTCTACAGTATGGCAGCCCCTAGATAGCAATAAACCTTGATATATGTCTCTGATAATCTCTCACAAAATTCTGGAAACTAATAACAACCTCTAGTCAACTGGAAGCTGAAATTAAACTCGGTCTGTCAAAACAAATATGATCCCTGGATGGAATCACCTCAATGGGTAAGAGGTTTTTGTCCTCTAAACCTGTACACCAGAGGGTTTTCATCCTCAAATGACTACGTTGCAGTGGTACGCCCTCCCCCCCGGCGCCACCTGTTCGGAGACGCCTCTGGCACGAGGATGTCCCGGGTACTCCCGGAGGCGTCCATGGACATACCGGAAACGTCCGGCACGGCCACGGACGCCTCCGAGAGTACCTGGGACGTCTCCGGGCGTGCCCGAGAGATTCCGACAGAGAAATGGTGAATTTTTTTTAAAAAAACCTCAGAAAATCCCTAAAAAAAGAACCCTAAAAACTAAGCAACCCTAAATGTAAATCCAGTCCGAACCCAACAGTATATAAATAAAATAAACATCGAAGTATAAGTTTACATTTAGATATGGACATCTAGTTTCTTATACTTTAAGTTATATTTTATTTATATACTTTCAGGATGTTTGAGAGGGGTTTTGGACTACTAGGAGCTATAATGCAAATTCTAGGTTTTGGAGGATCCTATCATATTTCAGAGTTAGTCAGATTCCAGGGTTTCAGGGTTTCAAACTTAGCCATATTTCAGGTTTTCAAGATTTCAAGGAGACATCATAGGAGGTATGAAGGCTGCATGAAGGGATGTATGTGTGATAGAATAGTATGAGAATATCTCTCGCAAAGTGCCACAAGCCGATCCCACCCCATTCCTAGTGCACCCCTTAAGGCATGCACTCATGAGATTCAATGCACCGATGAGCCCTTGTGAGAGAAAGTGTCAGTAAATGATAAAGTTGAAAAATAATGGGAGTGGCATTCATGATTTTGTGGACAATCGAGATGATTTATTCTAGATTTGAATGTACATCTTGTCTTTGAAGTAATGAATGAATGAATATATATTTTTAAGTGTTTTATCATTTAAAGACAGATATTTTCACACTATGTAGTTTCAAGTGTTTTACTAAAAAAATGAGTAATATACAATATATATGTGTGTGTGTGTGTATATGTATATATACACAGACGTACCAACGATGTATCCAAATCAAGGTTTTTGAAAAATGACATACCCGCATACCCGAGATGTCTCCGTACCCGTACCCGTACCCAAACAACATAGTCAAATGAAAAAGTTAAATATAGAAGCTCCAACCTGGGATAGAGTTTTGATTTCAAAGATGAATAATGAATCTTTTTGAACTCAGCACTTCTTTTATAATTTCTCTTTTTTCAATTGCCCTAACCCTAAAAGGATTTAAAACAATTTTAAATAAATATTACTTTTTGGCCTACTTAATGAGTATTACTTTTTGGCCCCCTTTATAAGAAAAATAAGTGTCATTTTTCCATGTTCTGAAATAAAATAACTTTAGGACGACTTAAAAATATTATTAAATTATTTCCCTACTTAATCCTTTAGCCTATGAGAAATAATGAATAGGCCACAGGTCTTCTAATTGGTTTAACTATGGAAAGGGGGCATTACAATCCGCCCTTCCCAGAATTGCTTACCCTCAAGCAATTGCAAGTTAGGGTGCTCAAGAATCTCTGTACCCTCCCATGTAGCATCTTTTGTTGGTAGGTCTTTCCACAGCACCAAATATTTTGTTATGCTCTTGTTTCTTAGGTTTTTCTTCCTGATATCTATGATGGCTTATGGATCCAAGATCAATTTGCCTTCATCATCCAAAGGAGCCAATTCAACTTAAGGAATGATATGTTGTCCCAGTGCCCTTTTGAGGCATGAAATGTGAAATGTATCATGTTGTGCTCTAGCAATTCAAGCTCATAAGCAACCTCCTCGATCCTCCGCTTAATTTTGTAAGGGCCATAGAAGAGAGGCTTGAGCTTCTCAGCTCCATTTTTCTTGAGAAAACACTGTCTATAGGACTGCAACCTCAAGAAAACCATGTCTCCAACCTCAAAAGTTATTTCAATATGATGTTGATCCATATAGAACTTCTATTGATTCTGTGCACGTTGGAGGTTTTCCTTGAATGTCTCCAATATTTCTTAACTCTATGTGACCAAATCTCTTCCCCTTGGGACTACTGTTTGTGATGACCAATTCCACAAAAGAAAGAGCATCATAACCATACAAAGCCTTAAAAACTTCATTATCTTCTATCAGCTTATTCTGAAATTGCTAAAAACTTATTCCTTTTAGCAATCAACTAAAAATGTAATTGTGAAATTTGATCAACACATAATTGTACCTTGGCTTGTTCTTGGCTGCAAACTTCTTGTTGTTGCTAAAAGTTGACTTCTGCAAATTAAGATTCCAGTGTTTTTATTTGTTGTGTAAATTGTTGTTTGCGAAAATATTGTTCAGAAAATTTCTTAGACCTGTTCTATGGCCTCTCATTTTCTCTGAGCTGGAACGATTGTGTACTCCTTTGTTCCTCAAGTTTGTTGTTTGCCTCATTCTGAAATTTATTGGAATGCTCCAATCTTTCTTGTTGTCCTTTTGTTGAGCTCCTTCTTACTTGAGCAATATAGATTAAATTTGCACCACTTTCCACCTCTTCAATGGGATGTGCACCTTTGATTTTTGCAACATATTCTTCTTGTATTTTACTCACCTTCATCTTTTGTTGGATCTGATCAGTTGTAGCTGCATTTTTGTTGCTAGTTTTATCCCTAATATAAACCTTAAAAACTCTATTGTATTCTCCAAGGAGTGTAAAATCTGCATATCTTTCACATTGCCCAATAGTCACTATACATCCAACAATCTTCTGATATGTGCTAGCAATAGTAAAATCAGCTTGATTCGTTGCAAAAACATTTATCGTGAATTCACATGAGAAACCAAACCTTTTCCAGCATATGTTCAAATCTGCATATTTGGTCATGTCCCAAGTATGTGCAATGTTCCAAAGAATGACTTCCAATTTTGCAACCAATGAAGCCACAAGATTCTCTTCAATGTAATTTTGTAGTGTTTCATCTTTTGGGTGGCTAACATGTTTGGAGCTTGAATCCAAACTTATGATGTGTTGGATTTCTTTATTTGGCTGCAATCTTGGGGGCAAAGAACTAAACACCACACTAATTTAGAAAACTTTAAATATCAAAATTGTGTTTATCTAGCATACCATAAAATGAGTAGGTACAAATGCCTACCAAAACCAAGCATCTTGCTGCCCCGACTACTTCCATTTTTCTAAACATCACAACTTTCCCTTCTAAAGTAAAGTTTACTTCCTTGGATTGTGGATTCTGTGAGTATCATCCCATGAACTGTAACCACTGAACTTCCATGACCAGGTTAGTATTCATAACATATATCTTATCAGCAATAATGATATTGAACTCATCACCAATTTTACCCTTCAGGCGTCTCAAAATATCATCCAGATCCCATATCCGAATGCATAAGCTACCTTGAACAAAAGGATTTATGTGTCATTTCACATTTTCACCCCTATTAGAATGCCTCCCATGATGACAAGAGTTTTGGCACTTATGTTCATAGGCATGTGCAGTATCATATGTTCGTTTACACCAAGAAGTATTTAGTGAATTACCTTCTTGACTGTTTACCACAAAAGGTGGTTCATAAGGATTACCAATACCTACTTCTTCCTTAGAGCGGTTAAGCAGAATCTTCCTTAATGTGCTATTACTTCCACATAAATACAGTCTATTACACATGGTAAATGTTATGCCAATGTTGAGTGGTATATCAACAATGATAGTAACTGAATTAAAACCATTATGAAAAAAGGAAATTGTTGCTGCCCCACCAAGCATGCTATTGACTCTGTATGGAGAATAGTCATTTGCCCACTTATAGCCAACCTTAATGGCAAATATTATGACACATGCATTTGCAAATATGACCATGGTTCAGGGAATTGCACTCTCTATACAAACATCAAATTTGAATCCAACCAAGATGGCATATGTATGAATTTGCTTACCTTGTAATTGAGCTGATCCATTGTCACTTGCCCTGAGAGCACTACCGGATGTGAGGTGACATACCTTTGGACCTTGCACTAGACTCAAGCATCTCAGGGTCTCTTCATTATAACTATTATGAGCATATCATGTAATCCATGCATTCCATGATACTTCCTCTTTACAAGTAGATAACTTGAATGCTTTCTTTGGTTCCTCCAAAAAGTGCACACATGTATTTGTGGTTCCTCCTAAGGGACACTATTGCAGAATTCATGAAAATTGTTGGTGGGGATTTCAATGAGATGCTTTCTCTCTAAGAAAAGAGGAGGCTCTCCTCTTTGAGAAAGGGACTACGAGCCTCTCCAAGATTTGTTGTAAAGGAGAATCTCCATGACATTCCTTAGTCTTAGGGCCTTTTGGCTTGGAACAGCCGTAGACAGGAGATTAACTACATAGCAAAAAAAATGGACCACTTCCTAGGGTATATGGATTGGTTAGAGCAGGGTTATGTTCTCGAATCAGAGGTCCTTTAGGATGGCAGTTCAGATCATTGGCCTATGTGGCTAAAAATTCACGAAGATGCCCCCCCCCCCCCAAAAAAAGCCCGTTTCAGTTTGAAAAAATGTAATTAGGTCACCTGGATCTAGGAGAGAAAATGAAGATTTGGTGGAAGGAAAATGATAAGCTAATAGGTTCTTGTATGTTCAGACTAGTCAACAAACTATAGTTCATAAAAACCAAAGTCGAGTTATAACAAAGAGGTCTTCAAACAAAAAATGAAGAGAAATCTCAAATGTAGAACAAAGCCTTTCAAATCCAGGATGAAATCCAACAAAGGGGCTTGAATAAAGAGAGGAAAACTCTAGAAGATCAAGCAAAAATGGATCTGAATGACATCTATAGCAAAGAGAAAATTTTCTAAAAACTGAGGTAAAGACTAAATTGGCTCAAGGAGGGGGGCAAACACACTAAGCTCTTCCATCTTTCTACTTTGATGCGAAGGCAAAAAACAAGATTATGAGCATTGAAACTCCCCAGGCGGAGATCTTGGTCCATGCCAAAGGAATCAACTAGCAAATTGCCCACTACTTCGAAGACATCCTTTCAGACGATGTGGTTAATAGGGAAGATGTCCAACAAGCTATGTTGGGAAACATTCCAAACCTCATATCTTCAGGCCAAAATGAGTCTCTCATGTATCTAGTCTCAGAAGAAGTTAAGAAGGTGCTTTTTGAATTGAAAAGTGACAGCGTGCTAGGTCACAACGACTTTCCTTCTTTCGTCTTCCAATTCTTTTGGGACCCAATTAAAACCAACGTTACTATGGCAATAGAGACGTCTAGGACCTCTCATAAGGTTCTAAAGGCTACAAACACTACATTCTTAGCTTTATTTCCTAAAACGGAAAATGCAAGATTGTTTGAGATCTTTCGACCCATCTCCCTCTGCAACACTAGACTAATAGGTTACAAGGTCCTATTACCTGTCGTCATCTCCTAGAAGCAAGGAAGTTTTGTGGAAGGCAAGTAAATCCTTGATAGGATTGTGGTTTTGCATGAGATTATCCACTCCTTAGATGTTGGCAAAAGGAAAGGTTTGCTCTTAAAATTGGATATCTCGAAAGCCTATGATAGAGTCAATTGGGTCTTCCTTGATAAAATTATGAAATGGTTTGGGTTTTCCAAACAATGTTGATTATGGGCACAAGAATGTTATACAACTCCAAAGTCCATTGTCCATGTGAATGGTTCTTCTCAGGGGTTTTTTAGTCTTCCAGGGGTCTCAAGAAAGGTGATCCCCTTTCCCCGTACCTCTATATGATATTGGAAGAGTCTATGGGTAGGACCCTTAAGAAAGAGTTGGGCGTAAATAGGATCAAAGTTCATAAGGCTAGTGAACTAGGGGAAGCATCTTTGCATACGCAATTTGTGGATGACACCATTCTTTTCATCTACCATTCTTTGTTAAATTAAAACAATGTCAAGGAGATTCTCAAGGTTTATGAAGTAACATCTAGCCAATAGATCAATAGAAGAAAATCTAGAGGGAACCTATAATAGTATGTTTCCCATATCCTAGGATGTGAAAGGGCCTTCCTCCCAAATACTTATCTAGGAATCCCCTTGTTTAAAGGCCAAGACAAAGCTTCCCTTTGGAAAGGTTTGATAAGCAGAATCAAAAGAAAATTAAGTGAATGGAAAGGTGAAGTGCTTTAAGCAGGTGGTAGACTTACTCTGGTGCAATTAGTTCTTCAATCTCTACCAATCTATTGGTTCTCCATTCTAAGAGCCACTTGTCAGATTATCAAATAAATAGACAAAATTATACATAATTTCTTTTAGCAAGGACTCACAATCAGAGGAAATTTCCATTAATAGCTTCGCAAAAGATTTTCTTACCAAAAGCTCAGGGTGAAGTAGGTATCAAGAATGGTGTTTGGTCCAATGAAGCTTCGAGTGCTAAATTATTTTGGAGGATTTACAAGGAGCCCAATAGTCTTTGGAGCAAAAAAAATCAATTAAAGTATTTGGACGCATGGGATATGAAAATGATCTTTGCCACCAATAATCCTCCCCTTGGGTCAACCATCTGGTACAATATCTATTTATCCTGAGGAGTGGTCTTGAAAAAGTTGTTCTGGAACATTGGGAATAGAAAGAGAACTTTCTCCTGGGAAGAGGCTTGGCTTAAAGTTCCCCCCAACTACAATATTGGGATTGGGGGCCTCCAACTTGAAGCCAAAAGAGTTTGGGAAGAAAAATTGGAAAGCTACTAGGAAATTAGTGAGGAAAAGGGTGGTTGGCAAAGGAAATGGAAAAATTCACGAATTCTCCAAGTGCCCTTCAATCTACATATGGAAGAGCTTGAAAAATCTAGAGAACTTCAGAATTCCAACCACCTACAAGAAGGACCAAATAAAATGGTATATCAAAGGCAAGGGGGAATAAACAATTAAAGAAGGGTATCTAGCTCTAGCAACAAATAATCAGACACCCTAAAACCTGGGTTTATGGCAAAAAATGAGGGAACCCAAGGCATGGACCACAGCCAAAGTTTTCCTATGGATAGTTGTGCTAGGAAAATTCCTTACAAGGTACCAACTAAAGAGAAGGGGCTTTCAAGGCCCTTCGATCTGTGTATTGTACAAGGCAGCAAAGGAAGATAGCAACCATTTACTTCTAAATTGCTAGTTTGCCCAAAGAATTTGCCAAGGTATGACTAGTAAATTCCAAATGAAGTCAGTTTTTCAGAATGAGCTTCTAAGTGTAGTTGAAAACTGGGAGATTAGAACCAGTTCGGAAGCAGTCAAAGCAATATGGTACAGGATCCTAGCAATGACAAGTTGAACGTTATGGACTGAAAGAAATAATAGGATTTTCAATAACGAAGTGAAGCAGTATGAAGAGGTCCTTAAGCTCCTATGTGATAGGATTGAGGAAACATTTCACTCCGTGAGCATCAACAAAATCAGGGAACTCGCACCTAGGGATCATACTGCTTTATGGAATTGGAACAACATTCAAAGCATAGTCGACTCTACCCAATCTAAAATCAAATGTAGAAGGCCCAAGACCAAGTGGAAAACTCCTAAAGAGGGATGGTTCAAAGTAAATTTCAAAGGGGCATCTAAGGGGAACCCAAGTTAAGCTAGAGCGAGTAGCATCATCATAAATAGCAGGGGAGATACTGAGGCTTTCAAAGGATTCGCAATTAGGCACCAAATTAATAATGTTTCTAAAGGTGAAGGAATGGTGGCAAGTACAAGGCTAGTTCTACATTTAAAAATTGAACATTTGGAGGTGGAGGGCGCCTCTGAAACTATTAATGGGATGAACAAAGAAAGCTAGCACCACTAGAAAATAGCAAATTACTTGGAAGAAGCAAATGAAGCAAATCTCAAATTCAACAATATCACATATAGCCACGGCTAAAAAGAATGGAATGCAGCAGCGGAATAGTTGGTCAATAGGAGAAGCTCGTCCTGATAAGACCACAAAAGGGAATGGCACTAAAGCTTATACGTGGAAAGAGCTCAAGGAAATTATCTCTAATGATAAAAAAACATAAGACTTGGTGTGGTATATGTAAGATGAAGAATTAGGAAAGACTCCTAGTTTTAAATGCAATTATCAAAACAAGCTATTTCAAGATTAGTAATTCCTAGATATATGGGTCCTTTCAAAGGCTTTTGGGGGTTTGTGATTTGTTCTTTGCTTTTTGGTTCTTGGGTTGTGACTAGTAGTGGGTTTGTTTTTTCTACTTCCATCTCCTTGTCTTCTGTTTCCTGCATTCCTTCTTCTCCCCGTGTCCCCTCTTGCTTTTTGGCAGTTTCTATTTTGATCTTTGTTGTATCCTCTTATTGCCCTCCTTCCTTTCTTGCCCCATTGTTTCATCTTTCCTTTTGAGTTGTGATCAGCCATATCTGCTTTTTCTTCCCTTGCTCTCCTCCAATCCTTCTCCAGAAGTTATGCTCGGTCATATTATTTCCTTTTTCTTCTCATTTCTGCTTGGCTACGTCCCTATGGCTGGCTTTCGTCTTTTGTTGTGCTTCTGGTGCATGTGGCTCTTATTATCTCCCTGGGATTTGACTAATTTCAGGCCCCTTTCTTCTTCTTGCTTGTGTCTTTTTCCTCCTCAACTCCTGTTTTTTCCATTTTGTTGTACGTGTGCTTTTTCTTGTGCATCATTTTCCTTTCTACGTGTATCTTGGGCAGCAAGCAGAGGCAGCTCGTGATTATCTCTGATTCTTCTGATTCCATTCAATGCAAGGGTGATGCCTCTATGATTGATGCAGGCCATTTGAACGGCATAGGCAGCTGGCTCAAGGAAGACGAAGTGGCCGACAGTCATCCCGATGATTCTGCTCTCAAGAGAGTGATTGCTAATGATATTCAGCATGCTAGAAGTCTGGAATTAAAGACCAATAGAGAATATCTGGATTTTTTTATGATATTGGCAAAGACCAGGCACCACTGAATTTTATTTGCAACCAGAACGGGTCTGATTCAGCAGAGTTCAACATTAAGGATGGTGCTAAGAATCATCGTAATCAGAAGACTGATGAGAGCCAACACTCAAGTAACAAGCATATCAATGACAAGGCTTTGGGGCAGTACAAATACGCTCCCCATAAGGACGTTAATGAGGTGAGCCATTGTGTGCAAAAGTTGGAGCAGAGCAGTGGGCAGAAAACAATGAAGGCTTTCATGGATAGCTTAGGTAAAAACACACCCCTGGTGGCTAACACAATCACTCCTTTTACGGATGGTGAAACTATGAAATGTAAAAGTAAAAGAGGATCACAGTTTGATATTGGCAGACCTAGCTACAAGCCAAGAATGAATGTGGCCAGATCTGTTCCCTGTCATTTCTTACCCACTGATAATGTCATAGAGAATGCTAGCAGGCTGCCTCCTGAGGCTCTCACTCTAAATGAACTACTCAGTGGCAAGATCAAGTGCAAAATCTTGTCCACATCCTCACCCAGTCTTATCAACGGAAAGCATCAAAGAGACAACATTAATGATGGCAAGGATAAAGATGGCACATCCTCTACCAAGGCGAAGGGCAACAACACGAAAACCAATTCACCGCTTGATAGCCAGCAAGCTCTCGAGAAGATGGTCACAGCCGTCAAAAATGTTGGCTCCAATTTCAAAGCATTGATGCATGCTTTGATGGTTAAACAAAACGACCAACAATATGCAGCTGGACTACTATGATAACAGCTGCGATTTTATGAACACGGTCAACTTGACAATGATTGCAATTCTCAACAAACTGGAAGAGTTGACCAGTATGGTAAAGGGGACGAGCGAGAAGTGACAACATGATGGAGGCACCTGATGTGTGTCGAGTCTCTTTTGGCCTGCTCTCAGCTTCTGCTGGCTTTCTTTTTCAGAATTTATTTTGCTTGTTTGTGGAAGTCAGAGTCTTTGACCTGATGTACCTTTCTCTACTTTTGTTGCCGAGCTTTTTAGCTTTGCTGTATCTGTGGGGCAGGGTGGTCCACCCTCTCCTTTTTTATTAAATATTAATACAATTTACCCTTATTTCAAAAAAAAAAGAAATGGGCCTTCATATCATTATAAAATGGAACAAATTTAGGCAGACTTGATAAAGAAGAAGTCTTAGCTCCTCTAAAACAGGTCTATATCTTATGCCTGACGTTCAACTCACTCACTGCCTGGTGACTGCTAAGATTATTGAAATTCTTTCCAATCCTAAGTCAATAGGTGCAATTTGAACTTGGTAAAGCATTTCCTCAAAACTCTAAGGGAAAATTGTGGTCCATCGCTTCAAAGAGAGAGAAAGTGGTTTAAAAGAGGTCAAAATCATTTATGAATCAAATAGCGTCTCCTCAGAGTAGACCTACTCCAGATTACAGTCTTCTCAGAAAAGTCCTTACACAGGTGTCTTAAGTGAAGCAGATGAGAAAACTAAAAATTCAGAAAAGATGTCATTTCGATGAAAACAAATGCTATGTCAAAGTAACGAAAAGCTAACCAAAAGACCAGCTTAACATCGCCTTCCAATTTCACCCTTTTATTTTGAGAAAACCCCAATGAATCAATATGCCAAAGTCTGCCTTTGTTTTTCCATAGTAGCAACTCTTTAAAAAGAGTTAAGTAATTGCGAGTAATCACAACCCACAACATTTGCCGTGCCATTTTCCCAGTTTTTCACAAACATGGGCAGACAGAAAAAATTTAACTTAGTGTAAGGGTTGGGCATTGTAATTTTTATTTTGAGTTTTACTTTGAATGGATTTATTTTAGAAGTAAAATTTTAAACTTTGATTTATTTTTTTTAATTTATAGCCCAACGAGGGCTTAGCTAAAAAAATCAGGACAGCCCCTAAAATAGTAGGCCATGCTCCACATCAGCATGGCCTACTATTTTAGGGGCAGCCCTTTATTCTTTACATAAATCCTCATTTATATCTCTACTCATTATATTTTTATATTTATTTATATCTGTATGCACTATATTTGAAATGAATGAATGAATGATTTTAATAACGTCGTCCATGAGACCAAGCAGTCTATGGGACCAAGCGCTGCAACAAAGTTGTTCCGTGTTACACAACCTCTTGACACAAGGGCTGTCCTACTACTCTTGCAAAAAATTTAATTTGTTCTCGATGCTAACTCTTCTACCATGGATCTTGATTAGATAACTTGTTGATTTATTTAACCTTTCCTCTTCAAACAAGTCAGTTAAGTTGTCAACCCTCGAGTTGTCTTTGTACTTGATAAGGATGTTATTATATGTTGCACACTCCATAATGAAGTGTCATTTTGTCTTCACTACTCCATTGTCACAAAATAAACATGTTCTTGTTTCCCATTCTTCCTTGGGCACTGTCTACCTACCACTTTCACACCTAAGATGGTGTAAGCTAGTCCTTAACTATGCAATCAACATCTTTGTTTTCCATTTGATTTTTGCCCATATGTATGTTTTTTCTTCGTGCTCCATGTGGGATTAAACTCTTTGATGTAGTATGTTTTCTTCCGTCCCAACTGCTTTGTCCACATAGCTGGTCCTAAATTTCTCTCACATACTTTTTTATTCCTCATAGGTGTTTGGACATTCTTGCATGTTGATGTCTCATTTACTCATTCGTTTGTTATTTTGTTTTATCCAGGAGTTTTTCTTCTAATTAGCTCTTCTATTACCATATTGGGCCATCGATGATTCTCCATACTTTACATCTTTTATAAATAACTTAATGTCCGAGTCATTACCGATGCTTCCAATGAAAAAGTACATGTTTCGGCTAATAGAATCTCATACGGAACTGAAGCTTTGATTTGAGACTGCTTGTGATTAAATGTTTTGGGATTCTCTCTATCTATCTCCAATTTAGGTTAGACATATTGCCATCCCAAACTTCACATCCATATAGGACCACTGGTGTGACAAGTAGGCCGAACAAAGTTCTCTTAGTATTCCAATCCCATAATTATGCATTCCTACACCTATTTTGCAATGATTAAAGGCCTTCCACCCCCTTGAATTCTTTTTGCCTTGTAGGTCCCCCAACTAAGCTTTTTGTGAAAATCAAGCCTAAGATACTTGTATTTTTCCACTACTTCCAGTGGGCTTCCTTCAAAAAGGAACTCAATTTGTTTCTTTTTTCTCCATAAAGAAAAGATCGTGACTTTTGTTTTGCTAGTATTCACTTGCATTCCCACCTCTTGGCAAAAGAGCTCTAGAGCCTTCAAATGCTCTCTCAAACTATGTGTTGTTTTTACAATTAGAATAAGATCATCTGCATATAAAATAAACTTTACAACATAATTAGCTAGGTGGACGCCCCCTCCACCAGCGTTATTTATCCACTCCTCTAGTTTATCAATGTATAGCCCAAACAATGTGGGAGATAGAGGACATCCTTGTTTGACTCCAATGTTGCTTCCAAAGCATTCTAACATTCCTTCACTTGCTCTAATTTTGGCCTTGATTTGCTTATAATGTCTATGCATTGCCGCTCTATATTCATCTGGAACACCAAGTTCCTCCATTCTACTCCAAAGTTTACTTCTAGGGCCCGTGTCAAATGCTTTTAAAGCAACAAAAAGCTTCTTCTCCCTAAGTATCCCATACTTTTTCGACCAAGTGTCTAAGAGTGATGCAAGGGTCAATAGTGGAATGCTTCGGCCTAAAACCTGCTTGACCTTTTGTCCTTTTACCCTTTTTCTAACCAGCGGCTAATTTTGTGCTCTACGATGCTACCAAATAGCTTTCTAAGGAGGGCATTGATCATGATAATTCAGTAATTAGATGGATTATTGATATCTCCACTTTTATAGAGAGGGGTAACAACAGTAGTCCAATCTGTTGGAAAACCTTCCTGAATGATACCATTGATTATGCTTTTGATGTGTCACGTGAGAATTTCTAAGCCCCACTTTAGATATTCAACTTGCATCCCATATATGTATTGCGCCTTACCCCCTGCTAGTCTCTTTATGCCCTGAGTAATATATTTCATAGAAAAAAGCTTAGTTGTGTTGATTACAAGGGGGTTATCTTTATCCTGCACTCTTTCATATAGTAGCTTTGCATACTCTAACCATTAGGTATCTGTAATATTGTTCTTTGTTTGTTTTCTTTTTTATTGGAGTTACCTCCAAAAACCTTTGGGATTATGTTTTCCAAGAAAAATTATTTTTTTCTCCTTGTGTCCATGCAGCTTTCTGTTTTAGACCGAATGATTCTTTCATAATTCTTTTTATTTTCTTTGGCCATTCCAAGTTTTCTCGAAGTTCTATGTGTTGCCTTGCACTCTTCATCATACCACGAATTCGCCAGAAAGCTACTTGCACTTCCACTCTTAGGTCTACTTCTTTTGCATGCATTTAGAACCTTTTGAATTAAAGAAATCAACATATCATTGTTTGTTGGACAACTATCCATAGATGAAGTACTATACTTTGTTTCCTGAAAATTTTGTTGAAAATGTTGTTCAAGAGTTGTTTTGAAGAGTTCTCGATTCTTCTGTGTCATGAGGATCCTACCTTGACGAGGTCTCTTCCTTTGCTTGCGTTGGTCTCATCCTTCTTGTTGATGATTTATGTGTATATTGAACTTTACATATAGTGGAATATGGTCTGATTTCATCTCGATAGGGCAGTCCCCAACTTCAAGCTTCATCAATCTCAGTATAGAGCTCTATGAACAAATAACATAGTCTACCACATTTTGACCATTGTAGGTTTTACAAGTAATGTTCCCTGAATTCGGCCATGTTATCATGCGATTGCATATAACCAAGTCATATAGACTACATAGTCCCAATAGTTCTGCTTCATAATAATATGTAACTCCCCCTTTTCCATCTTATGATTTCCTTTCTCAAAGTTGGTCTTCTTCTTCTTCTAACCACAACGGATTGTTTCTCACTCCCACTTCATTCCTCAAATTAAAAGCTTGGTTGTTTGTTGTCCACGTATTAAAGTCCCCTATGATCAAGACTTCTCCGAAGGTGTTGAATACTGAAATTTCCAATTTTAAGTTTTTCGTGACACATAACGATATTCACAATCTAGCTTCCTCTTATTATATGTTTTTTAGCCTCTCGGTGCAAAATAACAAACAACAAACCTAACTGTTAACTCGTTTTCTGTTATTTTCAACTATATGTATTATTTATTTGGGTCATCTTTCTCCACTTTTATAATACCACACCATGTTTCTTTGATTAGAAGTGTAACCCCTCCATGTCCCTTGCCACTTTTCGTCCTTTCCTTCCAAACTGATATTTTCTTATATCCTTTAAAATTTGAAATTTTGCAGACTTCATGTTCATGAATTTGAGTAAGTAATGATGTATTTTCCCTCTGCTATGGGCCCCAACCCAGAAACTCTTCTCCACGAGTAACCTCTACAATTCCAGCTTAACAAGGTCAAGTGTTCTTGGGGAGGGGGCCTATTTCTTATGTGTCATTCGGTGGCTGAAATGAAATAATAAAATTAGTTTTTTCTACTATTTTTACAAATGTTACGTTGTTACTTAGTTTCCCAAGTTTTAGCCAGAGTTTTTCCCGTTTTCAACCCAGGTAATTGAATTACATTTACACTTCTGCTATGCCCTGTGAACGGAATGCTACTATTGTTTTTTTCCAAAACATAAAATGTTGTTTAATGTGAAAAAGAGGTGCAGGTTCTAAGAAACACTAGATACGATGAGACTATCGAGTAAACATGTCCCAACTTTAAGGAAAAAAAGTCCATACCTAAAGAAAGGATCCCTTTGTTGAACATCCTTTATTGCTGCTGTAATCTCCACAGACACAGGAAGGCAACCCCTGCTCTGCCATGCTATAATCTGAACATCAATAGAAAATTAGTTGTCACTATGTATTCAAGCTAGCTGAGAATAAGTTCCTACCCTTAAATCCTGCGTAGGAAAAAGAAATAATTTTTACCCTGTTTAAAGCCATGGAAATGGATTCTGATGAAGATGAAAATATAGCTTCGCGCACGAAATTCCATTCCTCCCAGCTCAACCATGGCACCAGTCGATATCCCAATAATTTGAAGTGGTCTTCGCAGCCACTAAGCCCCATTTCCATTCCTTTAAGGAAGAGTGAAAAAGCTTGCGCCTGCTATAGGATTTTTTCCTGGGACCGTGACTAATTAAAATGATGAATGCCTAACATTATAAGATCAAATCTATAATCAGGAACGCCAATACATTCACTGGTAGTCCGGTTCGGTTCGGTTCGGACTCTTTTTTATTTATTTTTAATTAAAAAATATATGGCGAAAATGTTAGATATAAAAGCCCTAACTTACTTTGTTGTGGAAGCCGCATAGAATCTTTGTCAAACCTGCCCTAATTTAGGAGCACACCACCCCTTAAGTGGGATTTGCAATTGACTTTCTCAATGTCCCAACCATTTACAAGTCAACAACTTGCGAAGGCCAAATTTTGTCACATGGTACCATTAGGTATCGACAACTTCCTTGTGGTTGTTCGAAAGGGAGGGAATTCAACAACAAGCCAAGTGTATGTGTTAAGAAGATCCTTTCATGAAGGTATTCTTTGTATCTTGGGCATTAAAGGAAGTAATTCCATTTACCACTTCTTGGATGCATTTCCTACAAGAATAGGAGATTAACAACTTATGAGGACTGTTGGACCTATTTCCATAGAGCATATCAAAGCCATCAAAAATGGTAAGGCTCCAACACCATGCAACCTAGTTCGCCACAGTGGATTGAGTAATTTTGAAATGATGCCTTAATGTGTGCATCCACGCATTATGGAAGCAATCTAGGCCAACTGACATCAACGCGTCTTTGCCAATATAGGGGATGTGTGGTATTGTGTTAAGGGTTCTACAACAAGGAAAAAGACACCACTTTTAGACGTAGGGAAAAGGTGTCTTGGCTAGAAGAGTCTTCATGTAATGTTATGAGTTCTGGTAGAGTAGAGTAATTAGTCGAGCATTTATAACTTGTAGTTAAAAGGGTGTAGTGTGAATAGGAGTGCATAAAGAACAAGGTTGAACCGACCAAGTGTGTAAAAAGTATGGTTGTGAGCTTTGTAGAACATAGTTTGTTAACATGAATGTAATGTCTCCATGTTATATTGAGGAGTGAAAATGTGAAGTGGTGTTGTGTGTTTATCTTGTGGTGTAATTGTGAGCTACATAATTTGATTCGATTGTGAGTTGTTTGTTGTTCATTCAACCCACCTCACCATCATTTGGAATCAAAATGGGTTGTATCCTGCCTAGTTGAGATCAGATTGAGAGAAGTCCTACGTACTTGAGTCTGGATAAGGCTCAAGCTGAGTTTGTTGTAAGTTAAAATCCTATAGTGGAAGTGTTGAGAGTACAAAATGGTAAACTGAGGAATACATATTGAAAGAGGAGGAAGAGCAGTAAGAGTTGTATACCTAGTAGAAGTGTCAAAATGTGTTTTACCCTATTTTTTATCAAACAAATAAATTGTTTATGCGATTATATAGGTGTAAAACTAGAAATATGAGAACATTAAAGATATACAATATTCAACTATTTTGATTTTGATAAATTGCTAAATATGGAAAGTTGTTATTTTTAGAAGACACAAAGAATAGATATACTTAGCTCACATATGGATATGTGTTGACTGCTCTAATTATTTGACTGTTAAAATCAAAAGAAGAGGTGACTATGCAACCTCAATATCAAGCATATAATCAAAAATAGAATATGGGCAGGTCTATTGTAAATGAACAACGATGCATTGCATTCCAATCTGTTGACTATGGACTTGTATTGGTTGACTATGACAAGTTGTTGACAGCTAAAGATAGAGAAAGCAGGAATCTAGAAATGATATATTAAAGGTAGAAGTAGAAGAGGTTTCTAGATAGGTCTATTAGATGAAGACAATAATGCAGTGGGCCTGAGTGTGTTTACTGTAGACTTATCCTAGCTGATTATGTGTGAAAATTGACCACTGCACTCGTAGATGCTAAGTAATCTAATATATCACAACTAGGGTTTGGCCGTGTAAAAATCATTATTTCTCTTCTCGTATTTGAAACACTTAGAGCACTTTGATAGATTAAAAACCTACAAGATAAAAATAGGAGAGTGTAATTAGTTGAGTTAACCTCAATCACCCCCTTGATAATTGACTATTACCTACATATCCAATACTCTAAGGAGGGAAACTGATTACACGTAGTTCTCCCACCTGGAGTAAATGTGAAATTATGCTCCTTTGGCTATGTGTATGTGGGTAGAAGGTGGCTTAGATACTTGACAGTGATAGTTTTTGACTTGATTTAAAGGGCTTTTGACTTGGTTATGGCTGCTCCTTGTGAATGATTTAGAATTTGGGTAGGATAGGGCAAATTTGTTTGATGTGCAGAAGTGTATATTTTTGTACCAAGTGAATAGCAAGTGTCCTTAATAAGTGACTTTTGAAATGTATTTATAGGCAAATCTTTAGATAGTTTCCTTTAGCTAACTATGTGAAACATGCAAGAAGACCCAAAAAGATGTTTTAAATTTTGGAAACTAGTTGTTAGTTGATGCGTGATGTGGCCACTATAAGTGGACAGGGACACTTTGCACCTCTGTCAGCTTAGAGCAAACCTACCTAGAGAGATCAAAGATAGATATTTTCTATTGGGGATAGATTGAAGGTGATTTTAGAGAAATTGAACATTTGACATTGAAATTATGTATAATAGTAATGACAAATAAATGATCAAGCGTGCATATAGATGAATGGCTTAGAGGAATGACGAATAAGAGTCATGTGTTTGAGCATAAGTCATGTGGCTTGAAATGTGTCAAGAATTAGCAATGTCAAGTATCTATAATCATATTTATGTGTCTGCATTCCCTCCCCCCTTTTATTCTGAAAAAAATAGCTAGAGTAAATGAGAAAAAATTGAACCTAAGGGTGTATATCACACTTTGTCTTTGAGTAGATTCTTCAATTATGTAGAGCACTCAAATTTAGCAAACCCTGTAACAGCTCGTGAAGTGGTCATTTTATTCATTTAAAATTTGAAAATTAAAAAGAGATCAAGGGAGGAACACCCCTATATATAGGTGAAACCGAAATTCCTTCTAACCTATAACTCATGATGGAGAATCATGCCCCCTTACCGAAACACTCGGAGAATTTAAACCAAAGGTGAATTAAAAGTGATCAAGTCTCAAATTTGAATAACTAATCAAGCTCTTGAGTTGGAAAGATGCATTATCTCAATTCTCATGAATGGGGAATAGTAATAAATGTACTAATCCAAAAAGGTGGAACCATGTTAGGTTTGCAAGAAGCGATGCCAAGGTCGTTGAGTGTCACTAGACTTGAATGTATATCACACACATAAATTTGAATCACCCTATTGCAGATGGATCTAGATTCTAATTTTACATGATCAAAAGGGAATGAAGGATATTCATGTCCCTATCATAACCATATTATTCATAGACTTTGCTTTGAAATGCATGTTTTGCCTTTGAATTTGCATATTTTTCTGTTTTGAACTTTGAAACTTTTGAATTTTATATTCATCCACTTTGAATAAGCATGAACGTAAATGAGTATCATGCCCTCTCTGAATATGTGCCAATGATATAGAATGTTATGTGCATGTATGCTCAATTGTAAATGTATTTGCAACTTGTAACTATTTTACACATGCCCGTGCATATGAATTCAAGTGTGTATGATTATGTGTTTTGGGTTTGTAAGAAGTGAGTGCATGCGTACAATATCTATAATAATATGCCAATGTTTGTCATATATTTTATTTTTTAATCACTTTCAAATTTATAAAATTTATACCTTATATAGAATTTCACTTTTCACTATTTTGGATCTTTGAAAACCTATACTTTGAATTTTTGCAACAAATAGTTTGTCCCAAATCTATTCATGGGGGTTTATATCTCTAGACAAGCCCACTATGATGCCCCTCTTTTGAGCTGAGGGACATAGCCTACAAATCACTCATCCTAAAATAAGAGTTAAATGTATCATGTGATGAATATATGATCATATATCATTATGCCAACATGTTGGAGAGTATGTCATCATAGAATTACAATTGTCATTGAAGCATATACGTGTCATAATGAATGCAAGGCATGCAAAGTGTTATGTCTAGATAGATTTAGCAGCAAAGCATGCAGTATCTTTAAAATAGACTATGCCCTCAGAGTGAATGATAAACCAATGATATAGAATGTTATGTGCATGTATGCTCAATTGTAAATGTATTTGCAACTTGTAACTATTTTACACATGCCCGTGCATATGAATTCAAGTGTGTATGATTATGTGTTTTGGGTTTGTAAGAAGTGACTGCATGCGTACAATATCTGTAATAATATGCCAATGTTTGTCATATATTTTATTTTTTAATCACTTTCAAATTTATAAAATTTATACCTTATATAGAATTTCACTTTTCACTATTTTGGATCTTTGAAAACCTATACTTTGAATTTTCGCAACAAATAGTTTGTCCCAAATCTATTCATGGGGGTTTATATCTCTAGACAAGCCCACTATGATGCCCCTCTTTTGAGCTGAGGGACATAGCCTACAAATCACTCATCCTAAAATAAGAGTTAAATGTATAATGTGATGAATATATGATCATATATCATTATGCCAACATGTTGGAGAGTATGTCATCATAGAATTACAATTGTCATTGAAGCATATACGTGTCATAATGAATGCAAGGCATGCAAAGTGTTATGTCTAGATAGATTTAGCAGCAAAGCATGCCGTAAGTATCTTTAAAATAGACTATGCCCTAAGAGTGAATGATAAAAATCATGGCACCACTAATCAAGCTCAAGCACATAAACACAAAATGCAATAATGTCACCCAATTTCATATAATAAGCCCACGGGCCACATACAAGGGACATGTTTAAATGTTGCACAAACAATTTTTCTCTCACAAGGCCAAGGGCCATAAGCAATGAACATGTTTAAATGTTACACATAACAAACAATGATTTCATAGAGATGTTCAAGTAATTTGTACATAAGGGCTAGGGGCCACACATGATAAGCAAGCAATGTTTAGCCTATTATGTGAGAGAGAAAACAACATCAAAGGAACATGAAACAAGTGAAAACCAGTCTATCTATCCACATGTATCAATGTCATTTTTGTTATCAAAATAACATATATATGTAGCATTATGGAAAATATGAGTGATTTGTAAGTCACTTGAAAGATATGTAGCTAGACACTGCATTTGAGGTCATAAATAGATATAACCTATGATAATGTAACCTGTAGAATTAGATGCCCCCAAAATAGGCATGGTCACTGGATAGAAGGGAGTCCAACATCTAAGATTGCATATGTAATGTATATCTTGTATCACACTCAAATACCTTGTGAAATACATGTGTGTATAGAAAAGAATATGTTATCTACTAAAATACGAGATAAATAACATATGAGAAGTAACTAGCATGTCATGTCATGTTCAGGGTATGATTTTTTTCTATTATTATTTTGAAAGTTTTTGATTTTATTAATTTATTGATAAAATTGAAAAAAAAAAAAAGCCTATGATCCCATCAATAGGAGGACCATAGTGTGTGCTTGGATCATAGAGTCAAACCTTGAATTTCCATGGATGAGGAATGCTACACATAGAGATATCTAAATTTGAAAAAGCATCAAGTGTCATATCATAATTGTTGTGATCACTGCTTATAAAATCAGGTACCATATTTGTGTAACTGGATAAGGTATAAGACTTGATGAAGTCTTTTGTATGATAGGAGATATTTGCTTTGCTTGTGTTCATTGTGGAATATGTTGAATTATCTCAGGAGTTGTCTTAGGATGCACTGTAGGAGATTTAGACTTCTATGAATCTTGATGAACTTTTTGATATGAAGCTTATTGCTTAGGATGTTATGTTTTGTTTCCCTTGAACTGATTTTTTAAAAAGCTTATGTAAAGGTGCCATAATTGAATCTAAATTATGCACTTGAATGGGTGCACTAATGATCCTTGTATTGCTCTTTGTATTAGGTCCCTTAATTAGCTTTGAATGGTACTCTTGTATAGCTACCACAACCAATTATGGTGGGGGGGAGAGGGAGGATGAGGAGTTACCACTGTTTGTAAAGGGTACACATATGGGATGCCTTAAACTTTGACCACTTGATTATAACATATGTACTTGAGGCATGTATATGTTGTAGATGGTATCACTTTAATCTTTTGTATCGAAGGGTGTCTTAATAACATATTAAATACCCATGTGCTCGATAAGACTAGAAATGGAGTAGCAATTGTTGTTAAACTAACTTGGAGAGGTAACATTATATATCCCAAAGTCTCCTATGTATTCATGTCAAATGTTTTGGCTAATCTTGATGTAGCTTGTAGATCTTACTACATGTATCCAATATTGTAAAGTAGTGTCATTGTACATGCTTTTCCACTTGATCCATTGTTAATCATGTCATTATGAATAGGTTGGTTGTTGATGTATGCTCTAATAAAGAGTGCATGCCAATTTGAATCATCATCATTTATTTCACTATCATTAAATGTGATTGTTGGACATTATGCTAATGTACAAATAAATGTTCCAATACTTCCATTTATTGGATGCCCAAGTGTCTTAGGAGGAGGATGTGCATTATGTGCATGATGTACTTTTGAGTTATATGTATTCTTGATTGTACCATGATTTTGGAAAGGATTGTTGAATATTTTTAGCTTTGCATTGTCATTTTATTGTGGTGTGACTTCCTTCATGGTGTGTTTACCTCAATGGTGTTTTCATTAATGAGATCATGTATTTTATGCTTTAGCCTATAACACTTATTTGTGGAATGCCCAATGCATATGTAGTAATCACAATATGCATTATTATCAAAACCCTTAGGTCAGGGCTTTGTCAAATCAATCTCAAATGGAGGAGGTAGAGATATGAGATTTGAATTAAACTTTTGTAACAATATATGAGGAGGGTGTGGTAAAATTGTAAATTGCCTCCTAGGTGGAGTTGCCAATTAAAGCTTGTTTTTTGGTTTTGTTATTGCATTAATTGTTACCTTTGCTTCACTCTTGCTTTTGTTAGATTAGACCTTGTAATTTGGCTTACTTTGAAACTTAATGTTAAAAGTAGATGAAACACTTGGTAAATACTTGAATTTATTTAATCATATAATCGTAACTTCTCTTTCTTTGACTATATGGCATAGCTCGTCAAAAGATCTAAATTTATTAAACATTATTGATTGATGGAGTGGAGATAACAAGCTTTCAGCAAATATGTCTTATATTTCATTATCTACCATAGAGTTTGTCATTTTTTCAAGTTTAATCTTGTACGAAAGAACATATTCGTCATTTACCCATTTGACCCTTGCTTGAGTTTTGCAATTTTTGCATATGATAACTTTTCACTAATGTTGATGGAGAAATGTGCTAAAATTTGATTTGTTAATGGGTTGAATGTTTTAATTGATTGAAATGGCAAATCATAAAACCATTGAAGAGCATAGTCTTTGAGACTTT
Source organism: Torreya grandis (assembly GCA_037957365.1). Classification (NCBI taxonomy): domain Eukaryota; kingdom Viridiplantae; phylum Streptophyta; class Pinopsida; order Cupressales; family Taxaceae; genus Torreya; species Torreya grandis. The sequence goes on from JARHVA010000405.1 coordinate 4,404,325, forward strand.
GCAAAAAGATATTAGTGAGTAATTTATCACTGTAAGCATTGTCCAAACATGTTGCATGAAATGAATGAATATGTAATTCAGGGTCACCTTTACCCTCATAAAGTGGTAGCTTAGGTGCTACAAAACTAGATGATAGTGGGTAAGAGGGTATTTTAGGTGTCAAAATATTGTGAATTAGATTACAAGAGTCCATTGAATGAGTAACTTTGTATCACCTTGCTCTAATTACAATATTTTAGCATGTAAGGCTATAACAATTTTCTCAAAAGAAGATACATTAGGCAAGGTTAGAAGTGGACCTTGTGTGGTTATCAAGGGAGGTGCATATGATGCCTTTGTATAAATAGGCATGTTAACCTATTGTAAACCAAGTGATGCCTCCATACCCAAAGGTGTTGGTATATATGTAACTGCATGGGTTGATATAGGAATGGTAGCAATAGTAGTAACCAGACTATTTGAATTAGAAGTGGAAGTTATTTTTTTTTACTCATCTCTTGCAATGTGTAGAAATGCATCAACCTTATGTGGGTTGGCATTAAGATATTCATCTAATTATTTATCATTGACTTCTTCTTCTTCTTTATATGTATTGGCTTTATCAACCTCAATAATCATGATAAGTCCATCAATAAGGTGCACATTATGCCTATAACATTCTTAATGTATAACTTCTCTTGTTCCCAATTTATGATAGATTTTATGAATTTTGGACTTAATTGTACTTGTATTAAGGCTTGATATTGCATAGTAGTCATTTTAGCCTTTGTAGCACGTGTTTTAAATTTGTTGATTCAAAATAAAGCATTGTGATAAAAGAACAAATCCAAAGGATGGACTTCATAAAGGGTTGCATATTGAGAATCCATTATATATTTGATAAAGTGAATATAAATACACAACTTATTGTTAGTGAAAATTTGATTATGCCAATGAAATAAATAATGACAAAGATGTGAAATAAAACTAGTCAAGGGTGTGTTTGTTTTGTAGGCTCTCAGATATATTGATCCCAATCATAAATAATGAATACAATCATGAAGGCATTAACTAGAGGATTCCAATGTTCTCATAGTGACATTATCCCATCTCTAAGGTACGTTGAAAATAACTTCTCAGGACTAACTACTTTTCTGTGCACTACAAGAAAAAATGATAAAAACCTTCCTCTGGTTGAAAACATAATCCTAGGTATTTATGATATACTATGAGGTATGTAGAAACTAAAATTTGTATATAGTGTTGTCTAATGGCTTGAATATTGGGGTTGTACCCCTCACACCACAATGCAAGTGAAATTAATAACCACTTTATCCAAAATGACAACTCCTATGAGTTTTACAACTCTTGGAATAAAATTTATAGGAAATTAAAAAAAGCAAAAAATGAAATCAAAAAGTAAAGGATCAAAAACAAAGGTTCGGGTTTTTACCCTATTTTTTACAGAATAAATTAATTATTCATGTGATTATATAGATGTAAAACTAGAAATATTAGAATACTAAAGACATACAATATTCAACTATTCTAGATTTAATAAATTGTTAAATATGGAAAGTTGTTATTTTTGGAAGATATATATAAGAAATATATTTAGCTTGCACATGGATACATGTTGACTGTTTTGACTATTTGATTGTGAAAATCAAAAGAAGAGGTGATTGTGAAAACTTAGTATCAGGGATAAAATCATAAACAAAATATGGATATGTCCGCTATAAGTGGATGGTAGCATAATGTGTTCCAATCCGTTGACTGTAGACTTGTCTCTATTGATTGTGGCAAGATATTAACATGAAAAGATAGAGAAAACAAAGATCTAAAAATGACAGATCTGAGGTAGAAGCATAAGATGTTTTTAGATAGGTCTATTTTAGGAAGATAAAAATACAATGCATTTGAGTCTATTTATTATAGACTTGTCCCAATTGATTGTGCTAAAAAATTAACATATCCACTTGTAGATGTTGAGTAATATGATATATCGCAACTAGGGTTTGGCCACACATAAATTGATGTTTATTTTCTCTTGTATTTGAAACCCTTAAGTAACTTTGATAATTTAAAAGGTTGTGAAAAAGAGAGGGTAGTGTAGTGGGTTGAGCTAACCTCAATCACCCCCTTGATGATTGACCACTAACTACGTATCCAATACTCCAATAATGGAATTCAATCCCATATAGTTCTCCAATCTAGAGTGAATGTGAAATTTTGTTTCTTTTACTATGTATATTTTAGCTTGAATATGGCTTAGATAATTGACATTGATAGCTCTTGACTTGATTTAGAGGGCTATTGACTTGGCTTATGGCTGCTCTTTATGAATGATTCAGAATTTGGGAAAGATAGGGCATATTTGCTCAATGTGAAAAAGTGTATATGTTTGTACCAAGTGAATAGCAAGTGTCCTTATTTAGAGACTCTTTATGTGTATTTATAGGTGAATATTTTGACAATTTCCTTTGGCTAACCATATGAAATGTTCAGGAAGACCCAAAAGGATGTTTTGAATTCTAAAAACTAGTTGTTAATTGGCACAGTAAGTAGCCATTATAAGTGGATAGGGATATACCACACATTTGTCTGCCTAACATGGACCTATTAGGAGAGATAAGAGATAATTGTCCTTTTTTGGGATAGTATGAAGGTGATTATAAAAAACATGAGCATTTGACATTGAAAGTTTTATATGATAGTAATGATAAATAAATGGTCAAGCCCACATATAGATGATGTCTTAAAGGAATGATGAATAAGAGTCATGTATTAGAGCACAAGTTGTGGTTTGGAATGTGTCAATAATTAACATTGTCAAGTACATGTGACCAAATTTATGTGTCTACAAAATGAATGAAATCCAAAGTAGATGCTGTGGAGACCACACAACAAAGAGTTGTTGTTGTTGACATCAATGAAGATGAAGAATAAGCCATATAAGTTTGTATAGAAGATTTGAGTGAAGAACCAAATGATATATTCATGAAATTATTTCCAATAAGGGAGGAAAACAATTTCAAACACCCCTAGCTACTCAAGAAGTTTGAACCCTTAAGAGTTGATCAATTATATCACAAAGTTGGAGAAATAATTTATATATGAACAAATTAAGGATCCTAAGAGAGTGAATTTGCCTACACAAAGTTCAAAGGACATGTATCCTTATGGTGGGATCACATGAGATTAGAAAGATTAAGAAAAGGTAAAGATAAGACCAAGAGTTGAGATAAAATGACTACTAAGTTAAAAGTTAATTTATTCTTTATGATCATCAACTAAGTTTTCTTAAGAAGTTGTAGAATTTGAAGCAGAAAGATATGAGTGGAAAGGATTAAACTAAGGAGTTATACGACTGACTATCTAAGTAGGTCATTCTAAAGATAACAAAGAAAATATTTAAGTGTATGCAAATGGTCTCCATCTTTCCATACAATATGATTTTGGAATGGTAAGGTTGTGATAAGTAAAATAACCTTTCAATGTGTTTTGAATATTGAAGATAAATTGTCTTGAAAAAATAAGGAAGAGGAAAAGGTAGATGACACAAAAGGTAGACCTGGAGGGTCAAACTTACACAAAGGAAGAGGATGAAGCTGATTCATCACACCAAAACCAAAGAGCTATTTATGATTCCTACAAAAAAAGAGGATATGGAAATATAGGACATGATAAAGGACTCAATGGCACATGTTTAAAATGTGTACAAATCATTTTAATGCTTTAAATCATATAAAGAAAACTAAATAAGAGAAAATAGATATAATGTAACACAAATAGAGGAGGTAAAAATAGGAGAGATGACTTGTGTACAACTTGAGCATAGAGAGAATCTCAGGTTGCCTGGAGTCTCTTTTGAAACTAGACAAGAAGGATATTGAACCCTGACATAAGAGAATTATTTTTAAAAGAAAGTATGAATACAAAGGTAAGTGTTGCAAATTGATCATAGATATGGTAATATGAATAATCTAGTTTCCATTGAGATGGTGCAAAAATTGGGATTGAGTGTGTTTCTCATCCTAGTCCATACAAGGTTTCTTCCTTAAAGAAAGGCTTTCAATTAATGTTGATAAAGTAAGGAAAGGTTACCTTTCACATTAGAACCTACCATGGTACACTGACATAAAATAATATCGAATAACTTTATGATGGCATTTTTTAAATTGGTATCTCCAAATAGAATTGAACATTAATTTCAATAATTATAAGTCAATTTTTATTTATAAATGGTTACTAAAGCCAAGTAGATTATCTCCTCAATGGGACCTAGCCTTAAATCAAAAATTAAATAAGACATGTCAAGTGGGAAATGCCCCTACAGAGTTGGAGTCAGTTAAATTTCAATTGTATATTTAGAGGCAACACCAATAATGTTGGAATGTGTGGAGAACTCAAGTTATACTTCTAGTCTATGCTCTTCATCCAAGTGCATTTGGTGTTCAATACATGCTTGTGTAATCCTCACATGCATGTACACTATAATGACATCTTGAGGCACATGCACAACATCTTCACACCTTTGCAAGATTGTGCACTGCCAATGGGCATATTACACAGGGCATTACTTCACACATTATATCATAGCCACATGGAGGCTTCCCACCACTTCTCAACATGCCAAGTATACTCCTAGAGCTTGTGCCATGTCATAACACTTATTAGCATACCACATGGCTTAGAAGCTCAACTACCCATTTTTACACCTATAATAAGGTAACCCATCAAACTTTATACAAGAATCCAAATATGCAACAAGGTTTTGGCAAAGGGATGGGAAGAAAATAACTTGATACCTAAGGGATTCACTACGATCCTATAACCACTATCCAGTTCATTGGCTTGCACGATCTAAAGGATGAAAGGACAAAAAATAGGCTAAAATAAATAAATAAACCAACCTATTGCACAATATAACAAAATTTTAGGCTACGTTTAGTATTCTAGCAATGATTAATTATAGAAATATGTTGAAATGAAAGTATGATTTATAAGTAAAATGTTTATTGTCTCAAGAAAAAAATGTGATTCACAAAGCAAATCTTATTATTTCAAAAGAGAAATGTAATTTAAAAAAATAATGTGTTTGATTAATGAAAGCTTGTGATTTTGCAAATGAAATCTAAACCTAAGCATATAAATCAACTAACCATAGTAGTATATGAACTTAAAAGGGTGTCACCTTGTAATCAACTACCTTAATATAAAAATCCTAATGATATTAAAATTTAACTAACTTGATTCTAAGTGTGTCTAGTTGAGGTGGAAATGGCGAAGGATCAATACTCTATAACAGATGATGCGAGGTTCTTTGAATTAACCCTTTCTTGATTAATGCTTAAAATAACCCAAAGAGATAGGAAAGAATCACAAGGAGAATGATAACTATAGATCAATTGAGTAACAACACTGGTATCATGAAATGGACACATAATAGATAAGTGGATTAGTAGTAATAAGTATACAATAAATGTGGCAATCCAATATAGGCCAGAGCAACAACGAAGTAATAAATCAAGCAATGAGATATTTAATAATAATTTGGTGAATAAATGGTCAATAAGTAGTAACAGAGGCCAAAAGGATGCATATAAATGAAAGTGCAAGGCATGATCTATCCCAAAAGATCCATTTATAACTATTGGAAACCCTAATAGGCATCTCAACTATCATAAATGGGCAAGTATGAATAGGCTGCAAGTTGTTTGGAAAATGTGTTGTTAGGCCAAAAGTTTTTCAAAAAAGTCACAACGAGGCTATAAAAGAGTTGAAAGATAGGCTAGTCATATGTTTTTCTATCTTTGAGGTCATTCTTAGGTGTACTTGTCATCGATGGGTATGGCAAGTGGCATAGGGAGCTAAATTGTAATCATTAAGATTTTAGAATAGGAAAATGAGCATTACATGTGCCTCAAGGTACAATTAGTTGGAGTTCAAGGATGTGAAGTACCTAGAAGTCATATAAAATGCAAAGGGAAAAAAAATCATACTTATATCTACCTGTGCCAAATGATAATTGACAAACTATTGGTGATTACAATCTCAAAAGGGTAAGTCTAAGCTCATGCTTCAACACTTGCAAGGGGGCAAAGAAGGCTCATGGTCTAGGTTTGTCTAAACTCACATTGATCAAAGTGTTAGATCTATTATTCTCCAATTGAACTATCTTGGAAATCTAAAATCCCCAAAAATGAGAAATCAAGTCACAAGATTCCTTAAAGAGGTGGAGCAACTAAGTGATAAGGACATATTAAAACCTATTGATTTGGAAGATAATTAAGATAGAGTTAGATAAAACTACACGTAGGATGTGCCTAATTCACGGGCATAAATCAAGGCTCTAACAATTGCATTATACTTAGTCACATTATTAGTCTCACTAGTCAGAAAGACACCAACCACAATGATATCATGACCCCAAAAGTCATCAATAGTCTAACTATAAATCGTGGGTCCTAGGTTGCCTCAAATACCACCATCAATCTGAATCACCACATAATGAGGGTCAAAGATACAAGAGGCAAAATGCAAAATACTATCGTAGTAGTGGGTATAATAGGAAAGTTATGCAGTGAGAGACCAAAAATGAAGCAAAATCACAATCATAAAGAGAAGATTAATACCGAAGAGGGGGCCTCAGGAAAAGGCTGTAAAGGGGAAACAAAATATGTGAGGAACCAACAATGGTATAGAAAGGTGAGACCAAGATTCCAAGGACTCCAAACAACTATGCACTTACCTGTAAAAATAGACGAAAAAAGGTTTTTATTACCCTAGTCAATAACTTTTAATATTACAATGTTTGTCATATTATAGTTTGTTTTACCTTAACTCTTAACATTACATGGTGGGGGCCGACTTGCTTTGACATCTTGATTGCCATTTACTTGTCTGATTGTAATTTATTATCACATTTGATTATGTTGAACATAATTTTTAAGATGATAATTACATTATTATTATTGATAAGTACCTAAAATACTTAAACATAACTTATTACAAATTATGATGATAAGTCGATATATATAATATTTCAGATTATGACAAAACTTGGAACAATAGCAGATCCATAAATGGATATGATGAAGTTTGTGCAAGTCATAAATAATACAAATAATTAAGTTTATTTGTAATGTAATTCTCAAGTATTATTTCAATAATAGTACTTTCAGTTGATGTATGTTAACTTTGGGTTTTTGCAACAAATGCCATTGCCATTGGCACTTGAATTTGAATAAGTCTATAGTCATTTACCACCTTTGGATGATGAATATTAGGGTATTGGTTTCATTTGAAGTCAAATTTGGCAAGAATAAAGTTGTACCCTTGACTTTTATCTAGAATATAAAACTTAAAGTTATATCATAGACTATCCTAAATACACATTTAAGGTACTGTACTTTAAATTATTAGTACCTATAAGTACTATTGTTTTCACCCAAAGCAAATATTTTTACCTACTTTCTTCTGTAGCCAATCATATAATGTTATTCGATGAAGATGAAAACCTTGTTCTAAAGTTTATTAGTATTCTTTCCAATTTTCTAGTTGGTGTTAAAGAGCAAACAATGGGCATCTCATGCAACCAATCCATTGTTTCTATTTCATATATTTTTCTTCCAATCCTTTTTTTCAAAAATGTAGATATACTAACTATTTACCTTGGGGGATTGAGGGAGGACACATGTCGAGGGAGAACATGCATGAGACTATGATCACAAGGTAGTTTTGCCCTTGTCGGCAACATCACATCTCATCTCAATTTCACTCTCATTTTTTATTGTGTTTATTTGTTATTCTATCAAAATAATGGTGAGTTTTGCACCATGATAATCATCACAACCAACAAACAGGTATTCTAAAATATTTATTTTCCTTTTCTACATTTTCCTACAATAACATGAATTCTAACACCTTACAACCAATGTTCATCAAGGATACTTTCATCTGGAATGACCTATAGTTCTGTTGCCTGCATTTTTAGATTTTTATTATGCCTCTTTAGTGGCAAACTCATATTCCCCTGCTCAAAAGCAAATGGCCATTGTTAATATACAACCCAAATGAGGGTTAATCAAATTAATAAAAAAGGCTAAATGTTCATTGTCATTGTATAACAAGTACCTATGAATGGTAGTTGGCAGAATAATTTAGTATTACACAGTCACATAGGTAAATTGTTCATTTTGTAATTTGGTAGTTTGGTGTTGAAGCAATCGCTAATAAACACCAATGCATTCTATAAATTGACACTTGGTAATGGAGCTCCATGGCAAACCAAAGTGAGTTGTATAGTGTTTTTCAAAATTTGACATGATTTAGTTACACACTGACTTTTTAAATCTAACCCTTAATATGCTCATCAAAGTAATTTTGTTTTTTGAGATGGGAATACATACGGTCCCCATTATCAATGCAGTGCTTTTGATGAATGGGATGGCCACATGCTGGGATGAGCGTGATATATTTGAGGATTAATTTTTTTGGTTAGATTCTATAATTTTACTTATTGAGTACAATGTGATCTTGTAGAGAATGAAAGTAAAGAGAAGAATATATAGAAAAAATTCAATATATGCATATAAATATCTACATATAAGATATAATCTATGTGACAAAATTTCAAATGCCTTTCCTTCTATCGCTATTCAGTTATATAATATTTTCGAGTTCCACATTTATCTAAGAATGTAGATTATGTTCTAAAGCTAGATGACAAGTCATTGTGGGATACAAATTGTTTTAGATGTATTTCATGTAAATATGGTATAGGCATGATAGCTTACAAAATGCTTTTGATTGCATTTGAAGAATCTTATATCACTAAAAAACATAAAACACAAAAAATGTTTCTGCTATGAATAAAATTTTAAATAGGGAAAATGCGAAATATATGACACTAAAATTTATAGAGATTACAACTATCAATGTGCATGACTTATGATATAATATGATAAGAGTACAACCATCAAATAAAGATTCCTACAATAATCACTATTCATTGCATTTTAACTGGCCAGTATATAGACTATTTTTTTTTTAATCATTCAGTTTGCATTAGTGTGGAAAGCAAACGAATAATTTTCCCTTATTGCTTAATACAAAGCATGCCACAAAACTAAAATCATAGAATTTTGGGTAAATGTATAATAGATGGACTATTGATATTACTGGATAGATGGTAGACGGTAATATATTCAACTATGGGCCAAATTAATTAGGTAGCAAACTGAGCTATGCATTTTCATATGGATTTGGTCCCTCAATCCTACAAGCCATTTATGGTCATTGGAGACCTATTTTTAAGATTCCAATTTGTCTCCCTGTGCTCGAGTCTTCTTGATAGGGATAAAACAACCTATCAACAACTTGCAATATGCAACTCTGTAGGTACTAAATCGATTTCATGACACTTGTTCTAGTTACACTGATATGTATAAAATAAACTTCGATAAAGTTTATAATATGTACAAGGTACATATAGACTTCAATTTGAATTCAAGATAAAAATATGCTTTGGAGAATGGAGATTTACTTTGTAGCCTTGATAATCGGTTTGGTGATATAACATAAATGCATAGGTTGGTGAAATTTGGTGGAAGTTGATATATTTGAGGTAGATAAATATAGTTGATGAGTTGGAATGATATGCTTTAATAATTCAAACACTGATAAAGTTGGCTAAGGACTTAGTAAGCACGTATTTCACTTTGGAGTTAATGACTCCACTAGGCAATTTGAGCTCGCATTGAATGTGGCAAGGCATTGGGATCCGAGTAAAAATGGTTATTGCATTTTCATTTGACATTCCATCTACCAAGCTCTTATGGAAGCCGTAATATTTCACTCTCTCCTTTTGAACCAATAAGTGTTTTGGTTATTTTTGTTCAATTTTGACACATTTTTTAGATATGTAGGCAAGATATGAATTGTTCTTATGGTGGTAAATAGTGTTTCGAAGAAGTTGATGGGTTTCTTTTTTTTTTTTCAAAAAATATGAGTTATAATACAAGTAAATGCTTATTTATTTCTAGGTCTGGTGGTGCGACATGTTGTTAAAATGAAACCTTCCTTTGATTAGCTTTGGTTTCAAAAATTTCTTTGCATCTTTTATGACAATTTAAAAGAAAAATATTGAAGTTTTGCTTTAAGGCTTCATTATTCCCATCATTTTAAATCTATGGATATGTAGTATTATGATTAATCATGATTGTGTGAAATTACATATGCAAGGCAGTTTTCAGTATGATGTGATTACAGTTTGATGATTAAAAATGTAGCAGTCTATTTATTATAGTTGCACAATTATTTCTCGATTATAAGTATTCAATTTTATAAATGAATGACAGTATTCATATTTATGTGTCACTGTGTAGTATATGAACGTTTTTTATTCAAGTTATGAGTTTTTGCATCCTTTATGAATATTTTTGAAGATGAGTATTATAGTTATTTTAGGCTTTAGAATAATAATTCTTGTTGTAAACATAACTCAATATGGAAGCACTTGAAAAATATACATGCATGATAGTTTCAGTATGATGTGTCCACAGTTTGAGAATGTATGAATAGCAGTTTGTATGTGGTTGCATAGTGGTTTTTGTTGAATTGAAGTATCCAGTTTTTAAGATGTGTTGCAAAATCTTGGTTTGTATTTCATTCTAAAATATTTAAAGGGTTTGTTATATGAAATAAACTGGTAAACTCTTATTGATTTTGATTTTAGTTTCAAAGATGAAACTAGGGTTTTATTTAAAGGGTAATATTGATTTGAACATTCTTGGTTATGTTTTGACCTTCAACATTTTTGTATTATTTATCTAGAATGATTTTAAGGAATGTGATATGTTTAGCATGAACACATGTGCCTTAAGATTTGAGCGAGTGAACGTTTTCAATTTATCATATCTATGAATGGATTTCAGAGAGGAATCTAAGATGAAAGAGGCAAGTGATTTTTATTCATAAGGACAATCTTAGTTTTTCAGAAGCTTTGTGCTTTCTTTGTAATCATTCTCATAATTATATTTACATGTGTTGATATTTGAAACTAAGAATTGGTTATATACACAAATGGAAAATGGTTTCAGAGATGGATTTATTATTTTAAACATGTTGATTTATCCATATTTTCAAGTGAACATTGACACTCAGTTTTGATGAGGTCTATAGAAAAGGTTTTAGAACTCTTGAAAATTAAGCCATAGTTTTCAAACATAAGAGATGCAATAATATGTTGACAAATGCAATGTTATACTGAATATCTATGGTTTATTGAGTGAAATTAAAAGTTTTGGTTTCATTTATTAGAAAAATTGTATCATAATATATAATATTATTTTGAGAAAAATGGTTTAAGACAGTTTTGAATGATTTTTTTTGGTCTCAAGTCAAAATTTTATATTTTATATATTTAAGGTAGTTTTGAAAATCTTCATCAATTGTATTCATATTATTTTCTCTTTGAGATTGAGAAAATGATTTAAATAATTTGAAAACATTTAGTTTAGAATCAAAAATGTATTTTTCAAAATGATTAAAGTCAATGTTTGACTGTAAACAATTAAGATATATCATTTTATATGTTTGCCATTTTTAATATGGAGGCAAAATGTCTAGTTGGAGTTAGAGATCTCACAACCAGAGCAAAAATAGTTAGGGGTAAAGGTAGCCAACAACAAGATAATGAACCACCTTACCAAAGTAACTACCAAGACAAACCTTTTGGGGGTTGAAGAGTCACTAATGTGTTCACGTGCTCTTTTAACCGTGGCACTCGAGTATCCTTGCACTTTGATGCTATTAATCATAACTTCTGGGATGTTGTAAATTCATTGCCTCATGATACTTTGTTTCCTTGTGGTAATATTTTTTCTAAAAGGCTACAAAAGGGTAATTAGCAATCTCATCGAATTAGGCATGGCTCACCAAGTACTTTCTCTCTCTCAATGTATATTTCCAATGATGAGACTGTGTAAAATGTTGATTTTATGCCTATAGACCTTGAAATACCCCATCCTAAAACTAATCAAACCCTTGTTATTGTTGACCTAAATATCCTTGCTACTACTCCTACTGATCCAAATAATGTTTCCTCTTTGAGTTGTAAATAAACTAATGACTCTTCATCCTGACCTATAATAACACATTTTTTTGAAAGGATAAAATTGGAAATTTATGATGAATCTGGTGGTGTGACTAGGATTTAGATGCCAATATCACTAATTGAATATACTAAATATCTAACTGAGCACTGTGAAGCTTTGATAGACATGGTTTTTGGTGGATAACATTAAGATGAAGAATGAATGAACAAATGTTTTTCTTGCATTGTGATACTAAACATTTTAGACTAGTTTATTTTCAGTATGACTAGTAATATTTTGTAGCATGTGGTACATTATATTAGTAGATAGTTTATTTGACATGTAAATTATGTAAACCTTTCATATTAATTTGACCACATTTTGCCTACAATATTTTGATGTCACATGGTTGATAAATTTTGATTAATTGGGTTGAAATGGTTGCTTAGTTTAAAATGCAAATTAACACACTATGAACATTGACTTATTTCATGGTTTTAGAAGGATAAAATGGATAAATGATTGAATGCAAATTATGGATTAAAATTACCTCAGCCTGGTAATTATGATTAGTCAATTAACATGATAAATTGTATTAATGAATAATTAAGTTGTTTTAAGTTAAGTGCCCCTCCTCCCACCCCGTTAGAGATATTAGTTGGTCTATTTTTAATTATTGAGTCATGAGTCTCATAAGTTCACTTTATGAACTTATTTAGAGCTTATTATAAGTTTGATTTATGAACTTGTTATTTAAAGTTAAATTAGAAAATAGTTAATTTTATTAAAATTAATTAGCTTTAATTAAGTTAGCATAAAGTTATTTGTAACTTGCAAATACATCTACTTTTAAGGCAAAGGCTTTAAAAAGACTTGGAGGACATCATTCAAAATGAGAAACAACAATAGGAGATTTTTAGATATAGTTTCATATTGTGCTTTCCTTTTCTATTATAAACCTCTGAGATTGAATATCATCTATTGGAAAATTATTCAACATACTCCTTGATGGTCAAGTAACTTGCTTAGTATACACATGTATATCCATGTTAATTATTTAATTTATAAAATGAACATCTAGAGATGAGCAAGATTATTATTTATTTGATGATTGCATAATAATGTAATCATATGTGCACATATATGCACTTTTCTTAAACAATGAATAATATTTTGTATTTATATGATAAATTATTGAGTTTTCATTGTCATGTGATTTTCCTTTCTTAGGATCATTGTAACTAGTTACGAAATTCCTAATTTATCAATAAAAATTATACATTTTCTATTTACAACTCAAGTTCTCTTATTTATTTTTCCTAGTTAGTATACATTAATTTTTATGTTACATTTTAGATGTCTTAGTATTTATTTATTATTTGATATATTAGTTTTGTATGTTGTTTACTTTAGTTTATATTTTTTTTAAGTATAACATGGAAGACTTTATAGTTTAATATATGACTTTCTTTCATTTCTTCTAACTATCTTGTAGTCCTAATGTCTTTCTCTAATTTGTCTAATCTATTTTAACCTATATGTTGTAACTAATTATGATCATTGTTCCCTTTTGTTGTTTTTTTCCATGTTTACTTTATTTCACTTTCTTTGTTTCTATGTTTGGTGTAGTGTTGAGATGTGATAAAGAAATATCAATCAATAGAAAATGATATTAAGAATCAAAGTATTTAATCCTCCAAGATTTTACCTTTTCAATAGGATTTATTTTGTAATAAAGGATCAATAACATCTGATATAAAAATTTGATGAATATACTTGAAGAAATCAAATCAAGAACTGATAACATTTATGAATTGAGAGACATTTGTATAAGTTATAATTTGATTTGATGGTTTGAGAGATATTAATTGAATACTTTGGTTACTTGGAATAAATGTAATATTTATCTTAATTCATTTAAGTTTAAAGTCCTCTTTAATCTATTTACTTGACCTCTAAAAATACCCCTCATACACCTTAGGACTTTTTCTCAGCAATAGGTCATTTATGATTCGACTGGTACAATTCTAGCTTTACCTTAGTGAGGTGAACAGGTAGATCCATTGATGTAAGAATGTTCGCCATCAATAGAGGGGGTCAGTAGAAGTTCATGAAGGATGGATTACAATAATTTAGTGATGCTACTAACATAAGGAAGTAGAAAAACACTCCCACTAAAAGGGGCATAAGCCAAAGAAAATCCCAAAAAGTTCTACAAAAAAGAGAGCTTGGATCTAGCAAGGGACCAAGGTCATTGAGGGATGGATAAATTCAATGTGTTTAACATAATAGAAAAGTGTGCCAAGTTTTATGGAAGCCTAAAGTGGATATCCAAGAGTACTAATACATAAAATAGTATAAGGGTTGTGGAAAACCAACTATCAACCAAGCGGAAGTTCAAAATGGATGAGCCCACTAATGGGGGAGTTACATGATTCTAAAATTGCCCCAAAACACAGTGCAACTCAGGTCCTAAAGGGTGACACTAGTTGAAAGGGGTATTTACATGCCTCAAAAGGCAAAACTAACTCCATTGCTTTTGGAATGAGCCAAAACCCCTTGATAAGAGTTTTTGTAGTTGTTGGATGAATAATGGATTCAAAGCGAGTGGGGTCCCAAAAAAAGGGAAAAGGTAAGTTAACAATTAAATAAAATAAAAAGCTCATTTTGAATTAATTTTCACCATGAGACATGCAAAACTAGAACCCATAGAACCCACCTTATGCAAAAGTGATGTCTTAAGATCCAACAACAAGTGGAGTTATGTGAAAATGGTATTGGTAAGCAATGCAAACTTAAAATGCTATCATATTTTGATTTTTTCATAAAATTAGGGATAGCTATGGGATTTTTGGCTTGTTTTAATGAATTTCGATGATAAAATTCACTAAAATAAGCATTAAAATATATGTAGCAATGAGAGGATCATTATGACATTGACTACTCATGAGCCACTAAAAAAATAGCTCTATAAAAATAATCCTTAGGACCTTTTTCTCATAGTGGTAGTGATGTCATGGATTTCTAAGGAAATGCACGATGATTGCAGAAAGCCAAAAAGACTTAAAAAATGACTATTTTTGTAAATTTCCTTACCTTTTGACCATTTCTCAAGATTTAAATAGATATTGTGTTGTTGTGATGCAAGCATGATGAATTGGTGGCTAAAGAGAGGATCCCTAACATGTAGAGAAATCTACAGATTAGCTAGCATAACATACACTATCAGTTGACACACATGCATCAAACTAAGAGCATTTCTTGAATTAGTTCATCGTATAGGCAAACACATCACCACTGATGGATCAAACCATATCGAGATAATTAGGTTTGTTGATACTAGTACACATAAACTCAATATGGTTCAACAAATATTTGTTGAAATCCTTAGTACTGATATGGGACCTTGACCACCATGTCTTCCAACTAGGGCCCAACCTAGAGGTCATGCTTTCACTTGAGGATGTCTATTAGATTTATGGAGTGAGACTAATAGTGTAGATAGTAATAATGTAGGAAACATAGGATGTGATCTAGTTACATGTTAATTTTTTTATACACTAACCATAAGGACCAACATTCATGAGGTGGCAATAACCCACCATGTTGTTGGTGTCCCACATATTAGATTAGTCATAACAAGGGTGATCTTGGGTAAAGCACAATGACATTTCTACTAAATTCATTTAGGATTATGTATAATGTAGAGAGGAGTGTTAAATGCATGGGATGAGTTCATCCTCTAAGGCTTATATCAATAATTCAATAATATACCCCAATGGGGCTCGAAAGGGATTTATAGCACCACTTTCCTACTTGTATGGATATATGAGAAGCTAGTCCTGTGTTGACTATGAATAATGACTGATTTGGATACATACCAAGCACTACCAATAAATATTGACTAAGCATCATGATTTGAGAGGTAACATCTTTTCTTAGATAACTCAGCTTAGGGATATAATATGAGTGACACCCACCCATGATCTATATGTCACCCTAATTTGGGATTGGGATGGTGAGGTAGAGTTGATATTGGGGGCCACATAGTTTTATGTGGCATATGGGGTCTACCTGTACCTAAGGACAATAACCCTTAGACATAAAAAAGGTTAGGGCTAAACTGATGAAGGATGATACTAGGGGTGGGAGAATCAATGCTAAAAAAAATGTTATATTTCCCACACAAGTAGGGCCAATAATATCTATCTTATGATTTGTGCAGTAAATATGAACATGAAACATCTACAAGATCCAAAACTTCAATCAAATGTTCTAGAGGGGGACCACCTCTAGTGATCCTTCCATAGGGAGTAGGTAAATAATATTAGACTATTAATATTATTACCCTATTTATCCTAGTGATGGAATTGATATGTTGACATAACATATTTTGCTTAGTGTGTGCAGGTTAGACCCATTTATAGAGAGGTATTGAGGTGAGAAAGATCTTAAAGGAGATATTTAAAGTGCACATAGCACTAGGGTTAAGAGAGCGAGATGATTCACTTCTAGATGCACTTGTATGGGCATGACCTCACACACACTACTAAAAGATAGCTACAAGGGTGTCTTTGGTGATCTCCTCAATTTAGATGAGATTAGTTATATAGATCCAGGAGTTGGATCAATTATGATTAGTAGTAGGGATAGTGGGATCAGTAGACATTGGGGCACTTCATGAGCATCTAGACTCACTAGAGAGGAATATATGAGGCAAGCACTCTCCATAGTGGGAAATAAAGATATCAGTATCACCCCCAACACATGGTGACTGAATCTTGAAGAAATTAGTACATATAGAGATAAGGTCATACGTTAAGTTCGATTATTTGTATTTAGCCACGTGTGTGGAAATTTTGGAGCCTATGAGCCTGAAATCATTTGAATATGTATGATGTAACTATAAAGACACATTTTATCTAGATGATTATATATACATTTCTCATTTATATTACAAATGTGTATGATTATATGTGTTTGATCTACCTTTAATATTTAATGACTTCCAATGCATGTGATTAACATATAAAATGTTAATGATGAATCCACTTGTACTTGCATAAACATGTGGCACATAGGAAATGGTGAATGAGAGAAGGGAGGTCCGCTACATTACCATAAGTAGAATTTTTAAAATGGTCTTGAAAAATGGCCTTTAGATGTGAAACATCTTAAGATGGAGCTCATTGTTTGGGTGTTAGAGGGCATCACCCTCGAGAGTGGAGAGATGATATGTGTCAATCTCTAGGCTCTTAGTGATGATAAAATGGCCAAATCACTTGAAATCTACTTTTCATTTATTACAACACTCCTTTTAAAAAATAAGTATTGTGTCACTAACATGAAAGGGACAAAGTCACACCACCTTCTTAAATTGTTGGTGCTGACATCTTTGATAAGCACAATTGTGCTCTAAAGCATCTATATGACACTCATCCAATTGTTTTAACTTAGCTAAGTAGAAAGCATGTTCCTCCTCATTAGTCCTCCTCATTAGAGAGAGATCCAAACATCACCCCCATAGAATGGATCAAAACTCAAGAGGAAGAATGTCCTCAAATCCACATACTTATGATTTTGAGGTTTTCCCCATGACAATGCAAAAACAATTTTATAGGATTGACATTTTTGGTCTTACAAGGAAGTTTATCTTCCAAACTTCTTGGAATGGGTCCTATTCATGCATAAGATTAGATGGCCATTAGAAATATTCTTTCAAGACATTATGCGGTCCACTAAACTATGGTTTGGCAATTCACATGGAAATGTTTCATAAGGCATTATGGTCCTCACATACAAGACATGGGTAAGGTAACACCATCTATGCCAAACACATGATACCTACGCCATGCCTCCTATTACGAGTGGGTCATTGGGTCATGGTCAATTACCCATGTTCCCTTTTTTGACTTCTAACACCTATCACATGTACCTCATTACACCCATTAAAATGTTCACACATAATAAAAGTATAATATAATAAATGATGGAAATTAATGCATCCACATTGTGTTCATATCAATATACAAATCTTGCCACAGTTACATGAACCAAGATGCATACATCCCATTCCATGTACATAACCACAATATCTAATTGAAAATCCATTAATTCTATCATAGTTGCATAATCTAAGATATATGTATCATAAATAAATCATAGGAAAAGGAACTAGCATGCAACCTCGATGTACCCCAAGTTCCACTTTTAAACTTTCACTCCATTTGTCATTTCTCCATTTTTTATTTATTTTGATAACTTAATAAAAGGAAGGAATGAACTTGCAACCCCCTATCTCTTACCAAAGATTTCATCTCCTCCTTAATTCTGAATTACAAATAATATGCATATTACTTTTAATAATAATAAAGGGAGATGAGTCAACTTGTAACCCCTGGTTCAAAGCTAGTCATCTCTTCCTCTATATTGAAGTATTAAAATAAATATATTTCCATTAATAATATTGGAGAAGAGTCAACACTAACCATGCATATATTTCTTTTCTATAGATCTTAGGATAACCCACACAACCCCTAGGTCCTAATTTGCTCCTAGGCTTAACAATTATAAGACAAGATTACACATAATGTGAGTGTCCATACATGTCATTAAAGTAGTGACCAAGTAATAACTGTGAATTTGATAGTTCAAGCCACCATTTCAACCACATGATTTTTTTAAGGCTAGTCTAAAAATGAATCACATAAATAGTCCATATAGGATTAGATAACACATCAAGATAACTC
This sequence comes from Torreya grandis, assembly GCA_037957365.1. Taxonomy (NCBI): domain Eukaryota; kingdom Viridiplantae; phylum Streptophyta; class Pinopsida; order Cupressales; family Taxaceae; genus Torreya; species Torreya grandis. Next base: position 4,423,154 of record JARHVA010000405.1, read on the forward strand.
ATGTTCATTAATAATTATGTTTAGAACCATATAATACATGAATGATATAATCATGTAAATTAGTCATAACACATCCAAATAAGCTCATGAACGTACATAGATATGTCTCGATCCTTAGTAGCTATAAAATACATCTCAAATCATATCACATTAATGTGTGTGTGAGAGAGAGAGAGTACAATATATAATGTTGTAAAAAATAATGCCAAGTGTAATATATAACTATAACTAACAACAATAGAGGTCTAGTAATATATAAGAATGTTAGTAAGATACTAATATCATAACTAATTAAAATGAATGTAGTCAACATATGTATGTATCAAGGACAAATAGAGCTACCTCCTAAGATATATAGAAATCACATAATAATATAATTAGATAATCATATCAATACACACCTTAATGAGGTCATCTCAATCAAGCATATTAACATGATTTTAAAGACTAGAATGAATTCTAACAATTAAAAATATGTCAAAAAGCCTCAGTTAATGGATAAGATTAAACATATTAATAACTAAAGGTAGGTGCATAATGCAGTGGTGACCCAAACTATTGCAAGACATAGAGGATGCATAAATTAGCATGATAGTGTAGTGCATGACGAATGTTGGGATAACTTTATGATAATTAATAAATGCATAACTAGTCATTACAATTATTAAAATGTAATCACTATTATGAAAAATAAAAAATACACATGTATTTTAAATTATGGGGTCATTTATTAATTTATTAATGATAAGTCTCCATGAGTGGCTCAAACCCATGCCCTCATGTTTGTTCAAATTAAATTAGATTATAGCATTTTTAAAGGTGGTAAAATATATGATATATATTATAATCCATTCGATCATAAAAAGAGGATCGTCACTCATGAATGTCAACATGCCATTAGTATTTAACATTAAATGGTCATACACTCTCTCTCTCTTCAAATTACAAAAGGAGTGGAAGAAATTATCAACAAAATCCAAAGAAATTTCTTATGGAATGACTATGAAGGTAGGAGCAAATTCCATCTCGTCTCTTGGAACAAAATATGCAACAACAAAACATGTGGAGGCCTAGGCATAATGAATCTCCAAAGGATCAATAAAGCTATGATATCCAAGTTTGTATGGAGATTCATTAATACTAATTCAACCTAGAGTAAGATATTATCTCACAAATACCTTCAAGGGAGGAGCCCTGGTGTCATTGTAAAAGATGAGTAGTTCACTAGAGGATCACACATCTGGATCTTTCTAATTGAGAATAGGGAGATCATTCTTGAAGGATCCATATGGAAAATGGGAAATGATAGGAATATAAATTTTTGGAATGATAATTGGAACACTGAGGTAGCCCATATTCAGAGGAATATTGAATAACATACACAAGAGCATATAACGTAGAAATACAAGGAGTGTATTGTTGATTATTGGCAAATGAGAAATGGGTATAAGAACTGGATTGAAATTAGCTTGGATGGATTTAACCAGGATGATAAAAATAAATTTGATGACCTAAATGGGGCCCTTAAAACCATTCATATCTTATAAATAAACAGGGAAGACAAGTTGATGTGGATTGATTCCTTTGACGAGAATTATAATGTCAAAGCTGGGTATGAAAGAATCTCCCAAAACCAAGATGCTGAGGTGAGTTGGAAAGGTATATGGAATAAATACATCACTCTGAAGATACGTTTCTTTGCCTGGATTTCCATTCAAGAGAAGATTTTGATGATTGACAATTTAAAGGAAAAAGGTTGCATCATAATTAACAGATGTGTCCTATACAAAGAAGAGAATGAAACTCTCATCTCCTCATTAACTATAAGTATACACAAAAAGTGTGGAATTTATTCTTGAGGAAATTTAACATATTGTGGGCCAACCCAAGAACCTCAATTGAATCTTGGATGGCTTAGAGTTTGTCCTTTTAAAAATCCTCATCTTAAGCAGTTATGGAACCTTACCCTTCCACACATTTGGTGGGGGATATAAGGAACTAGAAACAATATCATATTCAGGGATAAGAATTACTAGTAAGGTGAACTCAAAAAGGATTTTCTCAACTATTAAGTAAAATTACAACTCCATCAAAACTAAAAAAAGTAAGGAACTCCTCTCTTTTCAATGTTTACTTGCACAAAACTGGCAGATTGATTTATCAAACATAAGAAAACTAGATTCTAAAGAGGAAGTTCAAAAGATAACCAAATGGAAAGATCAAGTTTAAGGATGGATGAAATTTAATTTTGATGGTGAATCAAATGAAAATTTGGGAATTGCAAGAGGGGGAGGAATCATCAGAGATGTTGAAGGAAGGTTAATTCGGGCTTATGCAGGAAATATGGGTACTAAGACCAATCATTGGGCAAAGGTTCTAGCTACCCTTTGGGGCCTCAGACTAGCTAAACAACTCAATATACAAAATTTAGAAGTGGAAGGGGACTGCATGGACATAGTCAATTGTCTAATTGGCAAACATCCCCCAAGTTGGATTATAAAAAATATTATTAATGAAGATAAGATAATCCTAAACTCTTTTCAACAAGTTCACATTCTTCACACTTATAGGGAGGGCAATGGAATTGCTAATTGGTTTGCCAATGAGGGAACAAGTAATGTGGGTCTCAAAACATGGCTAGACTATGAGAATCTACCTAGAGAGATACTAACCAAAATAGCTAATGGGAGAAACTCTTTTATCAATATATAGTTATATGGTCCTCTTCCTCGTGTCTAGGGGAAAATTTATAGTACCGACAAATATGTGGGATCTTAGACCCATTGTCCCCAATTCCATTCTGGAGAAGCATTTAGAAATCGAGAAATAACATGTTGGGCCTCATAATTTTCTCCACAATAGTTTGAATGATGTTTTGAAGTGGTATTTTAGAAGAGACAAAAAAAGCATTCTAGAGCCTTGCATGAATAACAAAACCAAGATGGGATTACCTAATATAATTGAGCCCAAGATCTAGCCTGAGGTTAAATCCAATAGCAGAGTTTGGAATGCCCTGTAGGTGGGGGGTCTTGCTAGATTCATTGAAAAAGTTGAGGGTTTTGATAGGCATTTATCCATTCAGTTTGATAGAGCATGGGAGGAAAGGGTTGTAAATATCAATGATGTCATGTTGGAAATCACTAAGGAACTGATAACACATGTGACGGGTCTAAGCATAGAAGAAACTAAAAGCTACTACAATCCTAGAGATTACAAAGTAGATAAAGAGGTATTCTTGGAGGAGGGTGAGCAGCTGGAAAAGTTACACAATGGTTTTGATAGGGAATATCTCCCCAAACCGTTTGTTGAGGTAGCTTTCCATATCATTCAATATGTTACTATAGAAGGTCGGTATAATGTTGTCAGGTGGTCCATGTTTAGGATGTTAAATTACTTTAGACATGGAGTTGGTTTCAGCCTTCCATTTTTTATTCTTAAGTCTATGGAAAACTCTATACAGAAATACAAAATTGGTAGTTACACAACCACTAGACATAAGGGTTTACTTTTCCTCATCTATAAATACTTCAAAGGCATGAACCAATTCATGCTTGAGCTTTCCCAAAAAAAAGAAGATGAAATGAATTCTAGATCGGTGGATATGAGAAAAATCAAGAAAATCACCATTAAATACCTTGGAAAATAGAGTAGGGATGCTAACAACAAGCCAATTGAAATTGAGAAAGTAAAAAATAACATCAAAAGGAACAAAACACTAAACCAAAGGGTATCAAGAAATGCTTAAGAGGAGCTTCCAAAGGCATCTTTGAAGACAACGATAAAACTGAACCCAAGGAACCCAAAAAACAACAGACCCCTCTTTACAAAAAGGGGGCAAGGAAATTTGTTATTGTGGATAGTGACAACAAAGAGGGGGAAGAGGAATATACTAATAAGGATGCCATAAATATTTAGAGGACTACTAAAATAGAGATTGAAAACTAAAAGGAAAAGAAACTAACTAATAACATTAAGAAAGAAGTGAAGGATCAGTGTCAAAAAGACAAAAACAAGGAGTTTAAATAAATTGAGAACTCGCTCAAGAACAGGGAGAACACTAACATGTTGACTGAAGAACTTGAGTTACAAAAGTCTATCATGAGATGGTTCTTGAGGGAAATGTTGAGCATTAAAAACAAGATGAACAACTTACAATAGGGAAATTAAAAGTTATCTAAAGCCTGGATGGATAAAGAAGAGGACCTGCAGCACCGAAGACTTAGCTTCAAGGTTGACTTACTTGAGCATGCCATTGAGGATCTCTAGAACAAATTTAATTTCATTATAAATTGTAGTAAATCCACTATGAATGAAGGTCCAAAAAATATGAAAAACCTCCACGAGCACCTCAAAGAGTTATTTCGTCCTATATATATAGGTAAGGGAAATGAGACAACATGCCAATGCAACAATGGAATCCATAACTAAAACTTAGATTATGAAAGCATTGTTAGGGAAATTGACTCTAATCTTAGCAACATGAAGGCTTGCTAGGAAGACATCTCGAGAAGTATGGTTTAATCTAAGTTATCTAGTTGTGTGAGAGCAGTCTTTTAGCTATTCTCTCTCTTTTTTTTTTTTTTGTGGTCTGTGATTCCCTTTTGGGATGGTTCTTTTGTTTTGGTTCTTCTTTGTTTTGATGTACTCCAAGGGTTTGGGGACCCTAGTTCAAAAAAATCTCCCCACTTTAACCTCAATAAAAAAAACTTTGAATGGTCATACATATTTCCATTACACTATAAGAAAGTTAGTTAAGATGTGTTTCCCCCTTTCTAATCACATGAATCCTCATTCTCAACCTTTTTAAACATTGTACACCTATGTACTATACTCTATTTTTTCTCATTGTATAGATACTAAATTTGGTACTCGTTACTTGATAATGATAAGCTTGACACACATTTATGACACACAATTTGAGTGCATAAGCATGGTCCTAATCTACCATTAGCTAACACTTACATGTTATCTTATGAGTTTTACCATTCCAATCTTCTGTTGCACACCTACAAGAACCACACTATTTATTTTAAACCTGCTTAATATCATGCACATACATTTCTAGACCTTAAATTCAGTCTTTTTAAACACAAGTCGATTCCATTAATTTCAATTAGTATCGCTAGTCGATATTGACTTGATCTAGTTAGAATTGACCCTCTCATAGCAAACACTACATTTTAAAATCAAACCTTTCTTTAGGGTTGGCCCATTTACCTAGTGAGTTTTTGGCATGATAAATTAATCAATTAGATCCATATATATACAAATCAAGGCCTCACTTGAAAGGGGCTTGGTACTTATTTGGTACACATATATACACTATTGCACATTAAGAAAATATGCCCTATTCTTCTCAAATTATGAATCACTCACTAGGAACAATCATAATCCAAGTTGAAGTATGCTAAAGCCAAGTCAAAACAAGCATTGTCAAATATCAAAGACAAATCATTAGTTGCATACATATAATGAAGGAGAACATTTACACAATCACACTAGGTGGCAGACCTACATGTGGTTTGATTCCCTCCTTAGAGTATCAGATAAGTAAGTAATAATCAATCATCACATGAGAGTGATTGGGGTCAGCTCAACCATTACACTTTCCTAGTTTTTGTAGGTTTTTATCCCTCACAAGCACATATAGGGTTTCAAGGTGAAGGAGATTGATTTATAGAGTTACATGCATCATCAAGGTTTAACATCGTACATTCAAAGAATTTATAGATACGTGAAGTGATTGCATGGTCACAATACCTATTTTTTCATAGGTCAGTATTGACAATTTATAATGATCCAAATTGATAGAATCAACCTTGTATAGATAGAAGCACATTTCCTAAACTAGACAAATCAGATGAAAGCTTTAGTTAGATTTACACTTCCATAATATAGTCACAGTCAGACAATCACTCAAAAAATAAAATTACTTATCCTTTTGTTCTACTTATTATATTTAGCATATGCCACTTTTAAAATCATTGTAATTAGTTTAATATTTTACACTCAGATGTATGTTTAAATGCCATCTTTATCAATTTGAATTATTCTTCTAATTTCCATCCTATTAGGGTTACAAAATCAAATTAATGTTAAACATAATGGTGAACCCATACACATATAGAATTGTGTCAAACCCTAGGTTTATTTAAGGGTTTCATCCTTATAGGGTTTTATATTTTTGTATTAGGTTTTAGATATGATATTTGATTTCCTAATTCAAAAGACAACAAATGATTTCATGTTTGTCCCTATAATTTTTAATACTTGCATGATCCCATCCTATGCCATCCAAAAAGGCTAGTTCCCTATCCCTCTAAGACACATTGATAGATTAAGTGGGACCCATAGAGAGCATATTCATATTCCTTCTACTTTCTATAAAATGTATACAATTAATGTTTTTTCTTCTTTTGATGATGCAATTCTTTATGAGTATGTGCAAATAAATGATTATGTTGGCATGCTTCCATTATGTCATGATAATCAAGATAGTCACAATGAACATATTGTGCAAGATAACTATGAATGCCTGGATAGAATTGATCACAATGAATGTAATGGGTTAGATATCAATTGAGTTAAAGCCTTGTCTAGTTTTTTAAGACTCTATCAATACCCTAAAGACATGGGTAGAATCAACCAATTGATCCTAGCATCTAAGGCTACACACTAAGCTAAGTTTTCTAAATCAAAGGCACAAAAACAAGATTACCTTATTATTGTCATCAACCCATTTGAGCTAGTGTTTCCACCTTAGGTATTTAGACCTCTACTATTGGCCCTATTTTGACATCTACATATATAATGACACATATGGCATCCACCCAAGGTTTGGGGGTAACATGAGGCCTCCAAAATATTTACATACCTAATCCTACACATTTAACCTCTATCCCTCCCATGATGACTATGCATGTTTCATCACCAACTACGTCTACTACATGTTTCCTTGAGAAGACTACTACAACTCTACATGCCAAGGTGTTACAACTAGAGTGAGGTGCATCTAGAGCTAGTCATTCCATGGATTTTCACACCTTGATTCGTAACCCATTATCCATTAAGATAGTAGCTTATCCTTTATCGCCATTATTTTTATCTCTAAAGCTTCCATTATACGAAGGTAAATGTGATCATGAGCAACACCTTATATCATTCCATGTAGCATGCTTGGAATTTACATACAATGACAAATTGTTAACCAATTTATTCCTGAGAAGCCTTAAAGTATACAATTTGTGATGGTTATATGATATCACCCTCCAATCCTTAATGTCATTCAACCCCTTAGTAGACTAATTTTGAGCACATTTTTCCATCAACATTGATGAAAAACTATATTATGTGCAAATTACTAAACTCAAGCAAAGTGTCAAATGAGCCAATCATTGACTATGTACTTTGGTATAAGACTATGATAGCCAAGATGACCTACATTATGGTCAACAATGAATTACAATAAATATTTAATCAAAGCTTTCTTGCACCACTCCATGAGTCAATTATACTCAATAAATTTAAATCCTTTAATGAACTATGTCATACAGTAAAGGACATCAAATTTTAGCTCATAGATTTGGAAAAACTTGAGTATATATTCACTCATACAACTACATAAACAATGAAGTTTCAATGTAAACCAAACTATAAGGTCAAACCAACTGATAATGAGAATGAGGCAAAAATTACAATCAATGTAGTATTACAACCTACCATCCAAGTATAATTGACAACTCCACTGAAGAGGCAATTTTCAAGATTACCATCACCTCCTTGTACACTATTAAAGAATCTACTTGAGTGCAACATTATCACACTTCTTCCTCCATAAGAGCTCTATCCAAATGGGCCTACACCACATAAATATAGTGGTAATATATATTATGATTATCATTAGATTATGGGATATTCTATGAACAAATGCTTCAAATTGAGACATAAGATGCAAGATCTTATTGATGACAACATTATCGAATTGGGAACCCCTATAGAATAATCTAAACCAAAACATAACAAAAATCACAAGTTGAATATATTTAATGATCCATTTCCTAAACATGAGATGATGGAGACTAAGGATACTTTAGAAGTACATCATGCATACAATATTCATCATCCACCTATAATGTATGACCACCCAATAGATGTAATTATAGTACACTTGTTGATACTTCACTATACCATCCTATGATCATGATGACATTGAGATCATTGATGATGATTCATATTTTCATGCATTATTCTTATGAGCCTGTATTAATGAAAGACCTATACACAATGTCATTATCGATAATGGGTCAAATGAGAACGTTTACATGATGACACTTATTCACTCCCTTGGGTACACACTACAAGATTTACAAGATACATCAAGAGTAGTTAAGGGATTTTATGGACAAAAACATAATGCTTTGGGACATATAGTACTACCTCTTTAGGTGGGATCTACCTTACTAGCCATGTCATTCTTAGTTCTATAGAATAATGAGGTCTTCAACATGTTGTGCAGATGCCCTTAGAAGCAAATAATTTATGTAATTACATCTTTAATACATCGATGTATAAAGTACATACATTGTAAAAAGGTAGTCACATTTATAATTATACAATATGAGCACCATCTACAACCATTGGTATTTCCTCCTACAGCCTTGCCACCATCGTAGTTGGTTGATACACCCACACACAATCAATATATAGAGATAGTGGTTACACATATGCAATATCATTATAAATATCTTATTCATAGGAAAGTTGTTGGGTATACTAGATGACCAACTATTAAGTTTCAATCACATCAGAGAGTTAGTCAGGGCTCATAGAGGCCATCAACTCCTATATCACATACTTGGTTAACACCATAGATAGTTCAACATGTTCCACAATGAACACAGGTAGTGAGACATTCTCTTACTATATTGTGGAATCAATAGAGTCCTAAGCCTTATAGAGTTACCCATCATACATGAGATTTTATAAACAATGATCATGAAAGTTATGTCATAATACATGACTTATTGTCTAATTTTGACATGCCACAACTAGTGCCTTTTGTCCATGACATAGGGTCCTTACACTATTTGATATAGGAAATATCAATTAACTTTTTAAAAAATTAAATATAACAAAAATATAAAATAAAGTAAAATAAATAAATAAATAAACATTCAAAAAATTGAAAAATAAAAAATAAATATTTGAACATGACAGTTTTACTAAATTACAGTACTTACATATGTTGTTTATCACATGTTTGGTAGATGACATATTATTTTCATACACATGCATTTCATATTATATGAATGCAATGCAGAACATACATGTTTCACATGGACATAAAGATGTTGGACTTTCCTCTACCTAGTGGCCATGTCAATATTGGAGACATCTTATTCCACATGTTTCATTATTATAGGTTATATCTTTATATGACCTTTTTACCATGTTAAGTTACCTAGATCGGTTACACATGTCTTGTTAGTTACTCATTTATTACACATTGCTATATGGATATGTTATTTTACTATGATGTGACATTGATACATATGGATGGTATAGACTAGTTTACTTGTTATATGCTCCATTGATGTTATTGCTCTCTTGCATGATAAGCTACTTTATGCATGTCAATTATGTGTGGCCCTTTGGCATTATTCATGACATATTTATGTCCCTTACATGTGGCCCTTAGCCTTGTTTGATGTGACATATTTGATGTCCTTTATTTGTGGCATATTTATGTCCCCTTGTAGGTGGACCTTGGCCTTATTTGTGTCCCTTGTATGTGGCCCTCAGCCTTAAGTGTGACATTAACACTTGAGCTTGTTGTGTTTGTTGAGATTCTTGACATTGAGTGGTGACATGATCCATATCACACACTTTTAATGCATTATCTAATTTATTTATCCTTCTAATGCATGCATCATTGATACATCTATCTAGACATGACACTTATATACCCTACATTATTTATGTTACATGCATGCCTTGATTTACATATACATTATCATGATGACATAATTTCCATATGTTTACATGATTATACATAATTCTATCTTTATACATGATGATACAATTAAATATTCTATTGATATGGGTGACTTATAAGATACAATCCCCATTTCAAAAGGGGGGCATTATAGTGGGATTCTCATAGATACATAAGGCTCCATAAACAAAAAATGATATCAAAGTACAAATTTCAAAGATTCATGATAGTTCATATATTATATGGGAAATTATATGATAAATATTGGCACATCAAGTGTGCTAAGGGAGAAATATGAAGAGAAAACTTGAAACCCTAACCTTCTTTGTTAGATTGGGCTGCCATCAATCCAAAGCAGGTATCCAAGTCGCAAACTAGGATGTTCTTTTGACTGAGAAATGGATCAGTTTTTCATCAGATGCAGGGCAACAGGAGATAGAGACTCATGATCAACCTGAGATTTGGGAGGCTTTGGAAGCTTTGTCTGGTATTCCAATCCCCCATTATTTTGAAAATTGAAATGGCAAGAAACAAACTTCAATCCCTAGATTTGTTCTCTATGATGAGAAAAATGTGGTCTCAACTTTACATGAGCCTATGGGTTTAGATTTACTTTTTCATGAAGTCTTGAAGATTAGTAGGGATAAGGAACTCATTTGGGAGTCCAATAAGCTCGCACAAAATATTTCATGTTTGGAGACTCGAGCTTTTATTAAAAACTTCACCCCAAAGGGGTCAACTATTGGGGAAATTGAAGCTTGTGTTGCAAAAAAATGGGGTAAAGATTTAGAGTTTAAATTTTTACCAAAAGGTTTTTTTATAGTCATTTTCCATTATAAATATATCCATGATTTAGTCCTTCAAAAATCATTTTGGGTGATGTGTGGAGCTGGACTTTCGCTCGAACCTTGGAAGCCCAACTTTGATGCGACTTCAGAACACCCAGGTAGATACTCCACTTGGGTTTGTCTCTATGGTGTCCTAATGGAGTATGAGAGATGATATTATATAATGTCCTTAGGAAATTTACACATATCCTTTGTGAAAATTGACCCAAAAATAGAAGAAGGATTCCTGGCCTCTTATGCTAGGATTCAAGTTTTGATCGACCTATCGAAGGAGGTCTTGAAAAAATCCTCATCAAATCCCAAGGAAAAATGTGGAGACAAACTGTGAATTTTGAAAACATCCCTTTCTGATGTTTTAATTATAAAAGTACTGGTCATATTCAAAAACACTGCCTAGGAAAAGGTGCTAGGATACCCACATCAAACTTTTATCAGTGCTAGAAACTAGATCCGTTTTCTATAACAACGTTCTGTATGTGAAATTCTGGGAATTTTTGGTCCACATAGTAGAAGAATATAGTGAAAAACAAAGGGCTAAAACTTTCTTTGGAGAATGTTGTAGACAAAGGTATGCCTTCTTCTTCTAGGCCACAGAACGAAGCTCTGCCCTCTACACATGTTTTTCCCCCCATGTCTGCTTATCCCCAAAAAGCAAGAATGTAAATATTCCTGAGATAGAAACCCTATTGGAAAATTTAGGTAAACCAGACTCCTTATCCTTGAATACTATGATCAAAGAATGTGATTTCATTTCTAAACAATCCCAAGCTATTAAGAATATCATATAACACTTTGAACACAATATGGAAAAAGGAAAGACCTTTCTCAATAAAAATCAAAATCTACAAGATAACCCTATTATGGAGGCCTTGATTAGTGACTCAAAAGTAGAAGAATCAGATTCAGAAGAGGAGATAAATTCAAGAGAATGTTTATCCATTAAACAGATCTAAAGCTCCTTACAAAAACAAAACTATGAAACAACTTTAAAGAGAGGCAGGAAAGACAAGCATGCTCATGTTACTGAGGAAGTTTTGATTGATAAACAAGGTACTTTATCTAATTTTTTAGTCTTGATAAGCGGGATGTGAAAGTCCTCCCACAAGAAATATGAAAATAATTTCTTGGAATGTTAGGGGTCTTAATGCCCCTAATAAAAGATGTTTGGTTAAACATCTGATCTCTTCTGAACGTCCTAATATTTTGTTGATTCAAATTATGCACTGAGAATGCAAAATTTTTGATGTGTTTTGGATGAAAAAATTGGAATAGTTCCTTTGTGGAAGCTATTGGGGCTTCAAGTGGCTTAGAAATTGTTTGGGTTACTTATAGAGTATAGGTTGACATTATTGAAGCTGGTCCACACTAGAAATTTTGTAAAGTCTCTTGCCTTAGGTTAGACTTGTCTCTCTTATTATGTAATGTTTATGGACCTAATGATCCTCAAAATAGATTAATTATTTGGTTCAACCTATCAAATTTGTTTGCCCATTTTACCAATGCCAAAATTATTTTGGGAGGATATTTTAATGCTATTTTGATTCCCTCAAAAAAACTTGGGGGTAAAAAGTTTGGAATTTTAGGTAATGTAGACTTCACTCTTTTGTTGCCAGTAATGAGCTTTTCAATTTACCTCCCAAAGTAGGGTGTTTCACCTAGATCAATAAAAGGAGTGAGGATCAAAATATTTTGGAATGTCTTGATATATTTCTTGTTTCAAACACTTTGATGTCTCAAAATTAGACGTCAGAATATTTCATTCTTTCCTTTACTGGATCTAATCATTTGCCTATTGTGTTGTCCATCAATATTGATTAGTCTCCTCCAAATTACCCTTTTAAGTGGGAAAAAATGTGGCTTAGAGATCACTCTTTGGTTGGGCTCATTGAAAAATGGTGGAAAAATTATCCAATTCAATCCCACTCTCCCATGTTTCGCATGACCAAAAAGCTCCAGTTTATTAAGGGTCATCTTAGACAATGGAATATTAACTATTTCAAAAATATTTTATAGGGAAAAGTGAGAGTGGAGGCTGACTTGGATAATCTAAATCAAACCATTTTCCAAGCTGGCATGGATCAAGCTTTGTATAGGAAAATAAAGACTCTTCTTGTTGAATATGAAGAGTTGCTCCAATGTGAAGAAAGTTTCTAGAAACAAAAGTCCAGGATCAAATGGTTAAAATAAGGGGATAAAAACTTAGTTTTTTTCCATAACTTTGTCAAGATCAAAAGGAAATTCAATCATATCTCGCATATAAGATCATCGACTGGTAATATTTTGAGCAATCAGCTTGACATCAAAAATGAAGAGACTAATTTCTTCTCTAATCTCCTCAACAATGATAATTTCTCTAATTTGGAAGCTCAAAACCACAACTTAAACTTCATTCCCAAGTCTGGTCTCTCTAGAACAAAATGAAAGGATATTGGCCCATTTTAATCTTTAGGAAGTCATATATGTTGTTTTTTCCATGGAAAAGGATAAGGCCCTTGGTCTAGATGGATTTCCAACTGATTTATTTTAGTCTTTCTTGGATTTAGTGGGAGAGGAAGTGCTACAGATGGTGGAAGAATCTAGAAAGAGAAAGAAAGTTTTCACTGATTTAAATGTAACCTTCATCTCCCTCCTTAAGGGTAACTCTCAAGAAACTTTTAGTGACTTCAGTCCTATCTCTCTATGTAATACGATCTATAAAATTATCACAAAGGCAATGGCGATAAGACTTAGCAAAATCTTGGTGCTTTTGATTTTGAAGGAGTAGGAAGATTTTGTCCCTAAAAAAAATATTCAAGAAGGAATGATTATTACTCATGAAATTATGCACTCCATTTTGGTTACTCATAGAAAGGGCATGATGTTAAAACTTGATATCAGTGAAGCTTATGATAGGGTAAATTGGAATTTTTTACTAAAGATCTTAGAGAAATTTGGGTTCAATAAACTTTGGTGCAACTAGGTCTTTAACTGCATATCTAGTCCTAAATACTCTATCTTGATAAATAGTAGTCCAAAAGGCTTCTTCCAAGATTCAAGAGGAATTCAACAAGGTGACCCTTTATTTTATTTTGCTAGATGAAGCTTTAGGAAGAGAAGTGAAATACGCTAAAGCCTCATTAATGCTCTGTGGTATTCAAGTTTCTGAAGGTATTGATAATCTAACACATCAATAGTTTACTAATGATACCTTCCTCTTTAGTCAAGAATCAATTAGGGAAGGCCAAAATTTCAAAGCTATTCTTAATAGTTATGAAGCTACTTTAGGATAGATGATCAATATTAGAAAATCTAAAATTTTCTTCTTAAACTACTCAGAGCAAGTGCAACAAGCAATCTCCTTGGTGCTAGAATTCAATATTGACAAACTTCCCTCTAAATACTTGGGGGTCCCTCTTTTCTCTGGCCTCTCGCACTCTATTCATTGGGAGGGTTTGGTCCAATCCTTCAAAAATTGCCTAGCCTCATGGCAAGGCTGATGGCTTATACTGGTAGGTTGTATCACGCTCATTAAATTGGTCTTGAGTGTTCTTCCAGTCTATTTTTTCTCAGTTTTACACCTCTTAATCATATTATCAAGCAACTAATAAGATCATGAAAGACTTCTTGTTTCAAGGAACACAAAATCAAATTAAAAAACCACTTTTGAAATGGGAATGGGTCTATAAAATCATGAAAATGGGAGGTGCTAGAGTTAAGGATTTGAAATTCTAGAATAAGGTGCTTAGAGTAAAATTGGTTTGGGGTTTAATCTCCAAACCGGATGCTTTATGGTCCAAGTTGCTAAGAAACAAGTATTTATCTCTAGATAACCTTTGGAGCATAATTTATGTTGTTAATCTACCAAAAGTCTCTCACTTTTGGAATTTTCTCCTTAAATGTAGACCCATTATTGATGAGCATATATCTTAGACAATTAATAATGGAAGGACTGCTAATTTTTGGGATAATTTGTGGAATGGTCACAAGCCTATCATAGAGACTCCACACTTGAATTATGCTAAACAGATTCTCACTATTGTTTGGGGCACCTCAAAGACCAACTATGTTGAATTTGCAGTTCACCTCAGGTTTGTTTTTTTGGGGGTGGAAAAGCATGGATGGTATGAACATTTCAGTGGATCAATTGGCAAGATTATCTACGTGCCTAAAAAATAGGAATTTTTTTATAAATGAAAAGGAAGATACCCTACTTTGGATTGGGGCTAAATCAAGAATTTACAAAGTTAATTTCAAAAATAAAATGGTTGATGCCACTGATGATTTGATGTCCTAGGTACACCATAAATGTTGGGATAAAATTGGGCTCCAAAAAGCTAGGGCTTTCACCTAGATTGTAGTTCAAGGTCACATTTTAACTCAAGACATGGTGCCTAAGATTGGTTTTATTGGATCGTCTTAGTGTTGCTTCTGTCACTATGATGAAGAAATGACAAATCACCTTATTTTTTCTTGTCCTTTCACAACTTGGAGTTGTATTTGACTATGTTATAGGTTAGATTGGTCTTGGGCCTAGCCTCCATCATTTCTCACTGCTTTCTCCTCTTGTCTTATTGGTGATTACAAAAACTCACTTTTTGGTCCATGACAGGTCAACCCTACAATCTTGGTTTGGTCACTTTAGAAGGAGAGAAACCAAGGCATCTTTTAAGGCAAAGAAAAGCCTCTCCCATTGATTTTAGAAGAAATTGAGGTTTTGACTTTTGAAGTCCTTCATTCCTAGGTTAAAAGGAGAAATGGCCATGTTTCACGCTAGGATATGAGGATGAGCATAAATGTAAAATGATATCTCTCCCCCTATTAATGGGTCAATCATAGTCCTTGGGAAAAAAGGTAGAAAAGGTAATTATGCTTGGAATCCACCACCTATAGGCTGGTTCAAACTTAATTTTGATGGGGATTCGATGGGGAATCTTGGAGCTTTAGGGGCCAGATGTATTATTTGGGATTGCAATGGATATATAATTTGAGTAATGTCTAGAAAAATCCAGGATGGTACTAACAACAAAGCAAAGGCTCAAACACTTGCTAGTAGGATTGAATTAGCAATCCAGTGTGATATCTTGAAGTTGATTGTGGAAGGTGATTCACAAGTTATTATATCTGCACTCCAAAATAAGGTTGCCACCTCTTAACACTTATAAAACTTCTTATCAAGCACTTGGGATAAATTGGTGATTTTCTCCTCTATGGATTTTAACCATAATTTCCATGAAGCAAATTCAATAACAAATTTTCTTGATATGGAATTGATCAAGTTGATGTTTGTCAGGTGGATAATGTGAGGGAGGTATGGGAAGATTTCCCATCCCTTTCCCTCATTGAGATGGGTTGATCTTCAATTTTATTTCTCTTTTTTGTATTGATTTTATCCTAAAAAGCAATCTCAAAAAAATAATAGTTTTAGAGAAGAGCCTAATTGACAAAAATTGGATATCTTTGGCAATGTCTTTATTGATGGTACATATCCTAGATAAATATCCCATAATTATCCTAGCTAAATATCCTATCATTAATGATCATCACTTATTAATTGAAGTCATTAATGTAGAGGTGGTGGATTGATTGGGTGAGTTGACAGTTGTACATGGCACGAGAGAGTCAAGAGCCTTCCCTCTCATTTCATGATTTCTTGGTGTCCTTATTTCTTTTTAGTAGGCTGAAGAGAATGTTGGTGCCTCATTAGCATTTAATATAACTCTCTTCTTGTATGTCATGGATCGTTGGTGGGCTTGGATGCTCTAGTCATAGATAAGGTCACATAAATTGCTATTGTTACCCCATGTATCTATGGTGGAAGTAAGGTGCATGAGATGACATTTGATGGCACAATTTTGAGGGCTTGTTTGAAAAATATTTTCTAGATTCTATTCAAAGAATTCTTTGTGGTTTTGTTAGTCTTGGGACCAAATTTTATGGTGCAAGGTGTCCACTATCACGTTAATTTGAGGTAGCAACAATCTTCGCATTGAATTTGATGTCATTGGTGTTCGATTCTGAGGTAGTGGTGAAGGTGGTTTCTTTTTGTGTGAGGCCTAAATATCAAGTGCAGTTGGTGAAGAAAGTCATTATGCATGACCTAACCCCCCTTCTTAACTTGATGTTTTCAGGAATGAACGGCCTAGGTTTGGTCCCTATGATGGCTTTTCAAGCTCTGGAAACACATTTCATGGTTCTTCTAAGTTTTATGGAGTTAAGAAAGAAGGTTAGCTCATCAGACCCTTTATAATGGAATTTCATATCCATGCTACCTATGGAGATACAAAGCTCAATTCTAGAGATTTATTAATGGTAGGCTAGCTGCTATGACAAGTCATGAGTTGTAGCTATCAAGAAATTGGTGAAATGGGTTACTTGTGGTAAGATGGTAGCTCTACACTGGTTCAACAAAATGTTGAATTTAGAAGTTGCACTGGCTACTCCTATCTCCACCAACTCACTGGCTCCCAAATTAGTGTGTAAAGGCCTAAGGAAACAACTTAAGTGCAAGGTCATGGGGGAAGTGGAAGAAAATGTCTACAAAAGTAGGGAGATCATCTTTCTGGATGATATCAATGATGAGGTGTAGGTAGACGTTAATATTTGATACTTATATGCATCTTTTTTGTTATCTATATTTTTTGGTTGGTCCCCTATGGGTTTTGCTTGGTATTTTTTAGTCTATGATATTGGGTTGATGTTTCCCTTAGTGTTTTTGGGGGTTTTTATTGGCCATTTTTTGTCGGATTTCTTTCAATTTATTTTGGTTTATGGTATTTGCATGTTGGTTGGTCTTTGTAATACTTTTCTCTTTGGCTAGGGGCCTAATAAAATCCTATATATATCAAAAAATATATTAGAACATCAGTGTAGATTATGGGAATATATGCCATACATATTCACTCACTTTGTATAGACTTGAGCACATACTCATACACATGGGTGCATATGCACACAGTTTATAAGAATAATAATTATAGGTTTCCATAGACACATACATTTGTGATAATAGATCTCAAATTCAATATATAGATGCATAAAATCATATATCAATTGGTATATATTCAAGAGACATGATACTAGTTCATGCACATATACACACTTTTAGATTCACAAGGCATGATACTAGTTCATGTACATACACAATCTCATAATTATAGTTGAATGAAAATTGGTTGTCATTCCACTTCACACTTATCAAATATGTGGTCATGATGGGGGCATGAAAATTATTTATTGCCTTCAGATCATGCATTTATTTTATATTGAAAAAACTTGAGCAAAATAATACAATCAAACATACATTCATGATGGCTGAATGAACATTGTTCATTCCATTTTGATCATGCATTTTGTTTTACATGGAAAAAAAATTAATCTGAATGATACAATTAAAATTATAGTCCATATGTAGTGGTTGATTCAGTTTATTTGAGCAAACCCATCATGTGGTTCCATATTTCTTACCTATATTGTTATTTTGGTTAGCATATTGCACACTTATCCTCACATTCATGAGGGTTGGGACATGTTGTCTTCCTAACCCAAGGGCCTACATTGTTACACAAATTTGGGGCATAGTCATCTCAAATCTCCATGTTCTTCAACAAGGAAGTATCATCTCCAATAAGCTAAAAGGGTAACATGGTTCTCACTAACATACAAGTGCTAGTAGCTTAATTTAAAGTTATTCAATGCATATTCAGTCATCAATCACACTTACAATATTTTTAGATTAATAAATAGTAATTCTAGGATAAATTGGATGACATATAATAACATTTTTAGAATAAATTAGAGATTATTTGCATGCCATACATTATAAACCTTCATTTGGTATTAAATCCTCATTCAATAAAATTTTCAAATAATTTAAACCAGTTTCAGGAGAATCATGACCTATATGAATTTTACTTCTATGAATATTCTCATTTTCAAAGGTGAAAACTTTGAATATTGGAAAGATCAATTGAAGAGAATAATTTTTTGAAAGGGAGTTTGGGATAATGTTCTCTATGGATACACACCACCTAGAGATTATAATAATTTGACTCAAGATTAAAAAATAAATAAATAAATATGAAGAAAATGATTATGCACAAGTTTTATTCTATCTTTAAAGTGCCATAGACCCAAGCATCTATCCAAGAATTGTTGGATGCAAAAATGCCCATGAGGCATATAGTACCTTGGAAACCTCATATCAAGGATATATTAAGTAAGAGAAGCAAAAATACAAACTCTTAAACTGGGTTTTAAAAAATTAAGAATATTTGATAATGAAGAATTTGGAGAACATTGCATAAGGATAAATGACTTAGTGCATATAAAGAGGGTTTATAGAGAAACCATAAAAGATAGGGTCATATTAGGGAAGATTTTGAGATATTTGACTAAAAAATGGCTACATATTTTGATCACTCTTGAGGAGTGTAAGGACATAAACACTATAAGTGTTGATGAGTTAGTAGATTATCTCTTGTCCCATGAAGATAAGATGAAACTTTATGTAGGAGATCTGGAAGATGATCTAGAACATGCACTTGAAATCAAGGCAAGAATTTCAAAGCCCAAAGAGAAAAATAAAAATTAGAATTAAGGGAGTTCAAATAACTCAAATTCAAAGGGGAAAGATCAAGATAGCTTCATAGGTCAAATCAAAATAAACCTTACATGTCATTATTACAAAAAATAGGATACTTTATAAAATATTGCAGGATACTGACAATTAAGAATGAAGCTAATCAAGAGGATGAAGAGAAGGCATTCCAAACTAAAAAAAGTGAGGAACAAGAGAAATAAAATTATTGTATTACATGCATTTTAGAAATATAATATATAAATAATATTTTTTCTCTTGATTGAATTTTCTTAAATCACATGACAAGTCACAAACACAATTTCAACAACTTTGATGGTTCCTTCAAAATCAAAGTGCAATTGGGAGATGAAAACTCCATCCAAGTCGAAGGAAAGGGAAACATAAAAATAAACATAAGTCAAGGTAAGGATGACATAAAGGACAATTAGTTTTTCCCATAATTTGATCTGAAGAGTATTTATTACAATTTTCTAGGATATAGTGACGAAATCACATCATACAAGTTTTATAATCCTATTAATAAATCCACAATTTTTTATAGGGATTATATCATTTTGAAAAATGAGATGTATGTTGATTCCAATCATATATATAAATATGTAATAAGTGAAGGGGGGAACCTATTGAATTGATTTTGGGGGCTCTTAAAGTCCTAAACATGTTTCTAGTTCAATATGAAATAATACTAGCTCTTCCCAAGAGACTAGTCATCCATCTTCATCAACTCCAAATAAGTACAAGCATTTGTTTAATCTAAGTCAAATCAATAAAATGTTAGATTATAAATATGATAAGAATATCAAAAGGCTTCAAAATCAATAATTTAATTTTTTTTAAGATGCTTATTTTGAAAATATTATGTTTTCATAGTCATCTATGACTAGTGAACCTAGAAGTTATGCAAAAGCTAGTAAAAATAAAGAATGGGTTGATGCTATGAAATTTGAGATGGATTAAATTGAGAATAATTATATATAAAATCTAGTTCATCCTCCTAATAATAAATAATTCATTATAACTAGGTGGACCTACAATACTAAATTCAAGAGTGATGGAACAATTGACAAGTTAAAAGCTAGATTAGTTGTACAAGGGTTTGCACAAACATATAAGGTTGACTATGAGAAAAATTATGCACCCTTGGCACGTAAAAATACTATAAGAATAATTATAACCTTATTTTCTCATAAAGGATGGAAAATACATCAAATGGATGTTAAAACTGCATTCTTAAATGGAGTGATTGAAGAAGTATATGTGGGGCAACCACAACGTTTTGAGGTAAACGATAAAGAATTTTGGGTACATATAAGTTAAATAAGGATTTTTATGGGTTAAATCAAGTTCAAAGAGTTTGGTACTTAATAATTTACATTTTTTTGTTGGATCAAGGCTTTGTAATAATTTAAAATGAACCAACTATTTATATAGAAACATTGGGTTCTAATGTGTTATATGTTTTTCTCTATGTAGATGACTTGGTATTTACATGTAACTCTATGGAGATGTTGAATAGATTCAAGGAAGATATGAAATAAGAATTTGAGATGATTGATATTGGAAATATGAATAAATTTATTGACATGGAAGTCCATCAAAATAAAGAGAAAGTATTAATTTGTTAAGCCAAATATGCCCAAGACATGTTAAAGACAGTGGACACACCAATTGTGAGTGTAGAAAAGCTAACGAGAGAGGATTTAAGTAATTCAATTGATGATAAGAATTTTAGAAGAATGGTGAGAGGTTTGATCTATCTCATTATTACAAGACCCAATATAAGTTATGGGGTTCACTAGTTTCTAAATTTATGAGCAATCCATCACTTAAAACATTTGCAAGTAACAATTTTTTTTAAGGATATGTAAAAGGGAATTATAATTATGGTATTCATTTTATACCAGTAAGTTTATTATATCTAATTAGATACAAAGATTCAAATTGGGGAGGATCTTTTGATGACATGATGTCAACTTCATGTTATTGCTTCACATTGAGAAGTGGGTAGGTTTTATGGTCTTCAAAGAAACAAGCTAAAATTACATTATCTTCTATTGAAGTTGAATAAAAAACCCTTAAATCAACTCTCATACAAGGATTATGGTTGATAAATACTCTTAGTTGATTTTAGAAAGACTTAATTTGAGCCAACAATTTTTTTTTGTGATGACAATGGGGCAATACAATTGTCCAAGAATCCAATTTTCCATACTAGAACCAAACATATTGAACTCAAACATCATTTTATCAGAGTCTTGGTAAATGATAAACATATTATCATTGAGTATGTGAGAAGCGAAGATCAATTTCTTTTATATTTTCTCAAAACGATTGTTAAAAAAGATTCATGGAACACTTAAGGAGATGATAAGCATTTTTTTTTCTTTGTATCAAATGGGGGAATGTTGAGTATGATGCCAATGTAGACACTTGATAGTTGATGTTAGAATTATATTTATTAGTTTATGATGGTTATGTAATTCATTTATGTCCTATATTAGTTGTTTTATCAAATTTGGATACTTTTTAGGAATTTAAAAAAAAAGGTTAAAGTGCTAGTTAGAGTGCATTCACTGATTGTGTACTTAATTAAACTTGAATCCTTATCCATTCATATCCAAGTGGTGGGGTAAAATTTTTAGTGCTGAGTTAACTGAAATTAAAGTTAGTTTAGTCAATTTATTAATTTATAGGTATTTGGAGCACTTAGTTTGTCTAGTGTGCATGTTTCACTTACTTGTTAAGAAAGGCTTCTTGCATGTTAACCAAATATTAACATTGACTCAAACTTGTTATCTTGAGTCTATTTTCAGTTAGTTTAGAGTTTATTTTTAGTTCACTTGGTTTTTAAGTAAGATCTTGATATAACATTCACTTGTCATACAAGTTCTATTGTAATTGGCAAATTTTTGTCCTGTTTGCTAATAAAGAATGGTGCAATAGTGTGGCATCATAGTTATTATTGGAAAATATTTTTGCATATTTTTATATTTGATTTTTTATTTTAGACATTTATAAAGTAAACCCACAAGCTTTATTATCTTAATTTTAAGTTATTCATTGAATATTCAATCATTAATCACACTTACGAAACTAAATTAACAACTAGTGATTTTGAGATAGATTGGATGATATTTATCTTCACTTTGAGATTCAATCAGAACTGATATCCACTCCCTCTATAAATTCCAAACCTTCATAATCTTGGTTGTTGACTTGTATGGTACCCCCTTTTGATTTTAAATCCTGAGATAAAGTATATTGAAATAATAGTGAAATTTAAATACTTTTATATTCTGAATTTATAAGGGCACTTAATGAGATATGACTTCCCTTTATACTTGGTAATTTGTATGAACTCTAATCACTGTTAATTGTTGTTAGCAAACAATTTGAAAGTAAATAGTTATCCTAATATTATTAAATTTTGAGAATCACTCTCTATTAAGTTGAATCTAAACCTTGATAAGAGATAGAGGAGTTATCAATTCATATATTCATTGGATTGAAGGTGATTATGTTTCTTCTCTAGTTAAATTGACATGCCTTATTATTAAGGATTTATGGATTGTGAATGTCGACTAAGACAATGCCATAGTTTTTCTTAGTAACTAATGTTGGATTTTATTATTAAGATAAGCAAGGATGTTCATAACCCTTGTAGTGAATGTGAGTTTTATTCTTTACCTATTAACAAACACATCTAAAGGTTGATAATTATGATTTTATGGTTGTTGACAAAACTTATCTTAGTGCTACTATAGAGATGTTGTTGAGTTTTTTTTCATTTGAGAAAATTAATCCTACCTTGGATTTGAAAATAGGTTAAGAACATAGCTATGGGCATTACTTTATCCAAACTTAAATTTATCTTTATAAATCAACTTCTTATTTGTAAGAGTTGTCATCTTCTCGTATCCCACAACTATTGATATGAGATTTAGTTTATGTAATAAGAAAATGGGTTGTGTTACATTGGTTGTGTTTGGGGGTGTGTTACACATTATGGCTCTGTGTTTCATTTATAGGCCCTGTGTTTAATTTACATGCATTGTATTTTTCTAGAGGGTTTGTCATTATTGTTTATGTGCAAGCAAAGCCATTTTTTTAAAAAATTTTACTTGAAACAACGAGGAAACATTTAATGTATATGGCACTCAACCATTAATGTACATTTCCCTTTTTTGCATTTTTTTGTATATCTTTAAAGTATTATTAAGTTTCATAAATATTTAAATGCATATACTCTTTTGATAAACAAATGGCATATATATATATATATATATATATATATATATATAATTATTTATTTTAATTGATTTTCTTGTTGGAGTGCCCTGTATAAGATCAAATCCAAATCTAAGTTCATGGCCATGTTAAAAATCACAAGGCTGAGTTGGAAATAACACTAATGATGGCCCAAACTTCCTAAACACTTAAGAATTGTAGTTTTACTTTAACATCTAGGGAGGCATGTCCCAACTGGTGACCCTAATTAAAGAGTGATCAGGGTTGTCTTTATATATTGAGGCCAGTGAGGGAAACATTGCCACCACCCAACCCAAGGGTTTGGGGATGACATTGTCATCCTCACCTTGGGCGATTTGTGGGAAGGGGAATGGGTGTGGTGGCACTGCCACCAACCCTTCCCCATTCCTTGCTATATTGTATATAATGAAACAAGCTTTTGGGATGGCGAGCTAAAACCCCCTCCCCAAATCTTCCTTCTTTTTTTGATATTTTATTTATTTTATGTTTTATAAACACCCTCAAATACACTTCAACTATATTTTAATGTATCCTTTTTGAGATTATATTTAATCTATATATAATAATACTTCTTAAGTGATTATTCTTAATCCCATACACTTGCGTTTTTAGTAAAAAAAATATACACTTTAATATATTTTCCAACATCACTGTGTTTTTTGACATCATCCTTAATTGTTTAGGCAGATTCTCTATAGGAAGGGTAAACCATTCATTTGTGGGAAAAATACTCGTTATTTTTTAGATAAGAGAATAGTTTTGTATTATGTTTAAGTCCCATATGTGGGAATTTAAAATTTGTAAATCTTAAATTTGAAAAATAACCAGTCATATATATTTTATTTGTATTGACTTCTTATTTATTATTAAATAATACTCATACATTATTTTATAAATAAATCATTTCTTTTTTAATAATATGTATATATAAGAATACAAGTTTTCAAGGAAAAAAATTATTTTCAGCACACATATAGCTTTCTTTCCATTTAAACATAGGTAGATGGATTATGATTTCATTAAAATAAATTAACAATTAAACTTAGTCTATAAAAAAATAGGTAAGAATCTCACAAATTTACATATATTTAATTTCTTTCATTGTAAACTATTTTTAATACAAGAATAAATAGAGGGTGTAAAAAGCCATATTATTTTTCATGGAAGAACATTTTCATATACATACCATAGTATTTTCATGGAACAAGAAGCATTACATTCTAATAACAACACTAAATATGAATTCAAATTGCTTTCTATTCTTAAGAAGAAACAATACATTTGGAAGAGCATTCTAGGAACCCAATCCTTGATTTCGAAAGTATAAGCTTTGGCAACTATCACAAGTAAATAATTCGAATCTTACAAGATATAAATTTTCTTATTAAACACACCAAAATCATAGACTTCTTATTTTTAAATTTTAAGGGAGTTATGGAATGTAAAACCTTGGGTTGTTAAAATGATAGAATAATAAATCTAGGAATAAATATAGAAATATCAACAACCATTATTTTGTATAATAATTGAATTGTTTGCTAAGCCAAAAATAACAGTAAATTATAAAAGAGATACTTAGCTAGAAAATTGACCGAGACAAACAAGTGGAGGGCTGAAAACTGGTGTAAGGATAATGCACAGTGTCACTAATAGGGAACAAGAGTCAAAAACCCTCCTGAATAGTAGTAGGGTGGTCTTCTAGATGGTAGTACACTACCCTAGTGTCCTAATACACCACACTAATGTCCTTATGCAACAAAGATAATGAGGTCCTTGGTGGACCTTCAACTAGTTATGAGGAGTTTGTTTCTGTGCGATTGAATGTTGGATCATTATCTATTCCATGTTTTGACTAATTTCAATGTGAAACATTAAGCCTTTATGTTTGTTAGGGTATTTGAGGATCACAAGTATAAAAAAAGTGGTATTCGAAGGGTAGGCTAGACATTACCTCAACACCTCATGTGTTGAGCATTTCTTACATACCAATACCTTGAAAGGAGATCAAGACAAATGTAGTTATCCCAATCTAAGTGCTGATGCAAGTGCAATTGAATGCTAGTATGAGTGCATGTTTGAGTGCTTTGAGTATGAATTGAGTCTGGAGATCTGAGTAATTTAAATTCTAGGCTACTATAGATGGGTGTATGCATAAGTAGGGTAGAATAGGGATTAATGACCTGATTTGCATAATTATTTTTTAGTTTGTTTATGAGTATTGGCATATGATTTCCACACTCATTAATTAGCAAGAAGGTGAGTATCATGGGGTGAATCAAATAGTGGGTCAAAATATGGCTTCCACATCTATAGTAGCCAACACTAGAATAAAGAATCAATTTGTTGAGGTGGAACTAATAATTGATAAAACTCTTGCAACATCTTCACAAGCCTCTCAAGGGGCTGCTAAGACCACTCCAATCTAAAATGCTCAAGAACAAGTTCTAAAATAGCCTATGAGAAAGGAGTTTCAACCAAATGAGTAGATCCAACATAAGTAAGTTCAAGAGCTTGCTATTGTGTTTAAAACTTAGTAAAAAGTGAGTAGTAATTCCTTTAATGCCTTAGATTAAATGAAAAAGACAAATGTGGGCATCTCAATGTGGGGTAGTTTGTCCGTTCCTAGGCAAAGAGACTTGTTATAGGCAGCCTTATCAAATCTCAGCCTTATAAGAGAATCATCAAAAGATACAAGGTTTGTCCTAACCAACACAACTCAACCTAAGGAAGATAAATCAAATAAACATGGTAAGCCCCAGCCCTTTTATGTCATCATGATCATAGGGGACCATCTAGTGCACAACTATATGATTGATAGTAGGTCAAGCAACTCAGTGATGCCCAAACAAATTATTGACAAGTTGGGCTTATAATACAAGCCTTTTTCTAAAGATGTAGTTCAACTAGATGAAACAACCATCAAAATGGTTTGGTAAATCAAAAGATTGAGCCTTATCTTACATGCTTTCCCCAATTTCTCTATTCCACAAGACATCTTTATCATTGACCTTCTTCCCTATTTTGTATTGTGCTTATTTAGGGACTTCAATGCCAAAATTGGAAGCTATCTCTTGTCTGATTAGTCTCATATGCTTTTTTAGACTAGGTATGGGACTAAGGTTACTATCCAACTTGAGCCTATTATAAAAAACCATATAGAGCCTTATACCCTAAGCACCTTCAATGCTAGTTGCACCATCCTAGATCAATAAAAAGATACAATAGACCATGAACTAACTACACTTCTTGAAGGTTTTATTAATCTTTTATTAGATGAGTGGGGTATAGAACATAATGTATATGATCCCCACAGGCTGGTGGAATAAAATGGTCTTGACACTTATTGTTTGCATGAGGAAGGGGCTACAATTCAAAACCTGGTCAAGCCTAATGAACATGATAGAGTATGGCAGATATTATTTGATGGGTCTAGAAGTAGGAATGGAGTAGGAGTTGGTGTTATGTTGGTGTCTCCAAACAAGGAGAGGTACTATTATTCCCTTAGATTCTAGTTCTATTGTACCAATAACTTAACTAAGTATGAAGCCTTCATACATGGTTTCCAATGGGCTAGGAAGAGGGGAATCAAACATCTACAAGTTTTTGGAGATAGTGAATTGGTTATGAATCAAGTAAGAGGGCATAATGTGACCAAAAATTAGTTGTTGAAGTCTTATAAACATAGAGTTTGGGATCTCATGGAGGACTTTGAGGCCTTCAATGTACAAGCAGTCCCAAGAGAAAAGAACAAACATGTTGAAAGGTTGGCTACTATTGGTTCCCAATTTGACATTTTTAATGACATTAAAATGGACCAATTAGAAAAAAATATCAAGGTGGTTATGAGGCATTCCAAACCTAATAACACTAAAAATTGGTAGGTGTTTGACAGTGATCACCAGATTACCCTTTTTTACAAGAGGAGGATAAATTTTTTTGCAAGAAATTAGAATAAATTATAGCAACAGTATGAGGACTGAGTCATTTAGTTGAAGTCCAACAAGATTCCAAAGGGGCTGATCACACTTGAGAAAATTTTTAGTACTGATAATTAGATTATGGGAGAGAAAGTGAACATGAAAATTAGGCATGAATATTATGAAAGAGTTGTAATCTTTAAAGACAAGCTTCTCCAGCTTGGCAAGGTATGTATTGAAGAGGAAAGATGTGCTTTTGTTAAACTTTGCCAAAAGTTTTAAGATATTTTTTCTTGGGATTATAGTGACCTTAAAGGATTTGATCCTAGTTTGGCACAACACACCATAGAATTAAATTATGATGCTAAACTAGTTAGATAAAAATAAAGGCCCATAAACCCCAAGATAGAGCCTCTCATGAGGAAAGAGTTAACCAAATTGATAGAGGCTAGGAATATATTTCCAATTAAGCATTCATCTTGGGTTGATAACGTAGTTTCTATGAGAAAAAAGAATGGTTAGATAAGGTTATGTGTGGATTTAAGGGATATAAATAGGGTTTCTTTGAGAGATCACTATCCATTGCCTTCAATGGAGCAAATTTTGCAAATGGTTATAGGTATATAATTAGATTTAAATGAAGGAAGAGGATCAATTCAAGACAACCTTCATCATAAAGTGGGGCACTTATGCCTACAGGAAAATGACCTTTGGATTGTCTAATGTTGGGGTAACCTTTCAGAGAGCCATGGATATAACATTCCAAGGGCTGATTAATGATATTGTACTTATCTATCTTGATGACGTTAATTTTTTTTTATAAAGATGTTAATGATCACTTGTTTCATCTTAAGCAAGTCTTCGAGAGGTGTAGGTAGTTTGGGGTCTCACTGAACCCTAAGAAGTGTATATTTTCAGTCCATGAAGGCAAACTCCTTGGCCACATTATTTATAAGAAGGGATTTAGTTGATCTTAAAAGGATAAGTGTCAGTTTCTCATTTCCCTTGCCTAATAATAAGAAGGGATTACAAAGTTTTTTAGGAAGGATCAATTTTGTTATGAAGTTTATACCTAATTTTTCCAATCTTGTGAGACCACTAACCTCCATGTTGAATAAGAACATGACTTTTAGCTGGACTAAAGAAGGGAAGAATAGTTTTGAAGCAATAAAACAAGCCATATCTCATGCCCTTACACTCATCAACCCTAATTTTAATAGACTTCACCCTATGTGCTTTCATAGGTGTAGATTCTATCTCAGCTATGTTGGTGCAACAAAATGATGAAGGGTTGGATTAGCTAATAGCCTTATTTAGTCAAAGTTTGGAAGATTGTGAGGTGAGATATTATTTTGTTGAGAAATATGTACTGGTTGTAATAATAAGTTTGAATACTTTTAAGCATTCATTGTCTAACAATAAGGTCCATTTACTTATTTCTCACCCAATTGTTAATTAATTTATCTTTAGCAAGGACTTAAATGAAAAGGGGGAAGGTTAGTTCATGAAAGTGATGGAGTATGATGTGGACATCAAACTTATAAAGGTGGTAAGGGGTAAAGGCTATGTGAAAAACTTGATACAAGGTTGAAAAGTGATGAGGAGGTTGTCTTAGTGATTCAAAATGTCCAAGAACAAGCTACAACTTTGTTTCCCACTAGTTGGACTCAAGACATGATCCATTTTTTTTAAATTGGTGAATTCCCTCAATGTTTGGATAAGGATAAAAGGAGGTATTTAAAATTATAATAAATTCCTTATGTCCTTGTAGATGGTGTATTGTTTAAGAAAGATGTAAATGGTGTTCTTTTTAGATGCATTGAAGCTAAATAAGTTGATAAGGTTTTGGAAGAATTTCGTGATGGATCAACAGGTGGTAATTTTTTCCCCAAGGGTTACAAATTTTATGATCATGAGGGAAGGTTAATTTTATCCTAATATATTTAGAGATGCATATGCATGGGTCAAAAAGTGTAAAAAATGTGCATTTTCACTAGAAAGTAGAAATTGGTAGCCCTCCTTCTTCAACCCATCAAAGTAGAACAACATTTTATGCAAAGGCAATTGGATTTCATAGGAATGATTAACCCACCCTAAAGTGTAGGTCATAAATGGGTCTTGACATCCATTGATTACTTTAAAATATGGGTAGAAGTAGTGGCTCTTAAGGAGAAAATTGAGGCAAATGTACTGGATTTTCATGAAGGCAGTCACTAGGTTGAGAGTGCTTTTTACTATCATTTCTAACAATGAAATGGACTTTATGGGCACCAATATAACCGATTAGGAAATCAAACATGACATTTACTTGAGTACCTCATCTAACTATTATGCCCAAGACAATGGCTTGGTAGAGTCCATGAATAAGAACTTGATTAGAATCATTAAAAGGACAATGGAAGAAAATCAAAGGTCATGGCATACAAAGGTTAAGGCAACATTATGGGATGATATAATTACTCTTAAGAGGGTTTTAGGTAACTCCCCTTACATTATTGTGTATGGTAGGGAAGCAAGGTTACCAATATCACTTGAGATACCAGCCTTAGAGCTCACACATTAGTTAGATATGATGGAAGAAGATGCGTTGTCAGTTAGATTTGTAGAATTGATGGAGTTACAGGAAACAAGAGACCAAGATATGCATACAATAGAGTTTCATCAAGCTCAAGTAAAGAAGTCATTTGATAGAAGAGAAACTGATAGAGTATTCTTTGAGGGGTACTTGGTGTTGAAATGGGATGAGGATAGGGCCAAATCTAGAAAACACATCAAATTTGATGCTATATGGAGTGGCCCTTATATTATAACTAACTACAAGTCATCCAATGCCTTCCAATTATCCAATCTAGATGGAGAAGAACATCCAATCCCAGTGAATGGGATTCATTTGAAGCATCTTTTACTTTCTCCAAGTGTTGTTAGAATAATGTTATAGTAGTTTAGTTGTGTCCTTATTTTTACTAAGTGTTGTAACACACTTATTGGTTGTTCTCCTTATTTGTTTGATGTTTTAAGGTGATTTTTTCAGTCTTTTGGAGTTGGTACAATAGGGTGTCAGAATAATATTGGGTCTCTCTTGACTCCATGCCTAATGGAATGGATAAGGCAACTGGTCTTCAGTGTTTAAATAAGCTAACACCCCTAGGAGGTCACTAGAATTTTGGCTCTTCTAGCCACCAATGGTCCTAAAACACCTTCATGCTTAGGGAGAGTATTATTTCACAAAGTTAGTTCAATTTACATGTATCTCATAAAGTGTAAGTGTTTAGGACTAGGTATGCTTAGGTTGGGCTTCTTTTTGCTTTGATTAGTTTAATATTCATTGTCATGATGCCATGGAAAATGAGTGAGTTTCTAGATGGGTCCTCAATATGTGATTGGTGTCCTTAGGTTTTATTAAAGTCTCGTTTTATCTAATTGAGTCATACAACATGCTATAAGTCATTCAAATTAGGTCAATATATCCTTAGTCAAGAATCCAATTTTACTAATGCATACATATGAATGAGGTCATTTTCCAAGTATAGGTATTGAAGGAAAAGGGGTAAAAGAGTCCTTATAAGACATGTTTAAGTAATAAAATGTATTCAAATGATCTCTAAAGTTCATGAGAAGGTCTAAAGGAGTCAAAATTTCATGATAGTTGGGTTAGTGGAGTCAAAAGACAAAAGGGTCCTTTTTAATGTTTTAAAGTGGATTACAACACCAAAACACCTCCATAAATCCCACTAGTCCATACAAATGGGGTCAAAATTCATTGAATAGCTTATATTCCCTCCCTTTTTACTTGTTATGGTCTTTATTTCCTTTTTAAATGTGTAAAAGTGCTTATAAAAGCCCAAAACCATTCCATTCTTCAAAACAACATGTATGTTTTACATTGTTCAAGGCTTTTTATAGATTTTTTAAGGGGTATGAAGGTCCATGTATGGACAAATATCATAAATTTCAGGCAAGAAGATGAGAAACCCTTCAAAAATGAAGATTCCCATGATAAAATACAAGGTTTTGGAGGTTTTTCTCATGTGTAAAAAATTATATAGATAGGTTCAGATCAAATTAGAGCCATGGAAGATTTCCTACACCATGATCAACCTATTTTAGGTTTTATACAGAGGTTTCATGATCAGAGGAGCCAAAACAAAGACAAAACTATCCCAAATCTCCTTTAAAATCTTGAACAAGCTATTTTTTAAGACGTATGAACTCTACTATACAAGTGTATGGAAGTGTATGACCATTAGAGGAGTAAGAGGGGGTCCTAAATGACATGTTATAGGTGTTGTAAGGAAATGATAGAAAGTTAGTCTTATGAACCATCATCAAAACACCTAAACTCACTAGAAAAGAGTTCATTTGGAGCATAATTTTTAGATGGATCTTCTCTCTCCTGCTACATGGCTCAAGGTGGTTATTGGAGGTGATGAAAAGGCCCCTAGAGAACATCCTATAGATGTTGGAAGAGAATAAGAAGCCCTATACTTTATAAACAATTAATAAGGTAATGGATTATTTATGAACCCTATTACTCCCAATTCTCTCACCAAACTAATTTACCTATTTATCCATGGATTAATATGGGTTTTAAATTGATTATTACTTTTTAAATAAATTATAAGTCATATGTTGTTATGGGATAGATGTATGTTACTTATATTTCACGAGTTCATTATTTTGAGATGACAAATTATGAATTTTGTACATAATGATTATGTTACATTTGTTGTTATAGCATTGCTTTATATGTATCATGGTATACTTGACTAACTACCTTCTTGTCATGAGGTGGATGCAAGAGAACTCATTCTTCATAGCATGATGGAGGGAAAGCATCATTAGAGAGGGTGGGGTAGATGGAGATAATGAAGGACAATAGAGGAATTGCTAAGACCCCTACACACACCACAATAGATTAAAAATGCTATATGCATTGTGTGTTTGGATTATTAGATATTATAGTTTGAATATTTTAAATGTTAGTATGTAGTTATGGAATAAATCTTGCATGTGATTGCATTTTGTATGTAGATTCAGTACTTGATATTTCAGTTAGATTACATGAGATTACTTTACCTATTTTTGTCTATGATTTTTTAGAGTAAATCAAATAATAGATATCTAAATATTATTAAATGTATAGACTAGTTTAATGCCTTTAAAAATGTCATTGAACATTTAGCTTACTATTATTGATATTCAAAATATCAATATAAGTCAAGCTATTAAAAATAAAGTTAAGACATATATAGTCTATATATATACTAGTAATTAATTACAATAGTTATCTTGTTATTATAAGCAATTATAGATTTATCTATCTTTTTTATAAAGAAATAATTAACTTTGTTTTATTATATTCAAGGAGATTGAACTATCCTAAAAATAATAACCTAGAGTTAAGTTTGATCAAAACCTAGTCTTTGATTATCATGCATGAGGCTATGTTAAAATTAGAAGTATGGATATCATTATATTAATGATTAACGTAGACTTATGTATTGGATAAACTTGAAGACTTATAGAGAAGTGATCATGTAATAATTGTTAAACAAATTAAATGTTTTATATTATTTGAGAAAGTTAGAGAGAAATTAGGGCTTTTGATTTGTTTAATGGAGAAGATAACTATGGATTGGTGGAGTTTAGAGTAAAATAGGGATATTATGCATGGACTACGAAATAACATGTACAGTGGCATGAAAAGTGGGAATAGAAGGAGGTCAATGAGGAAAATGAATAAGAAGGAGTTGTGGGAAGGAAGGAGATACACATAATAGAAAAGAGGAAAAGCACAGAGCAATGAAGCAAAAAAAAGGGATTTTGAGTTCTTGGAGTTTCAAACAAGAACATTTAAAAGGTTGGTATTGTTTTTACATTCAAATGTCAAAGGAATATCTGTGTATGATTATGAAACTTAGGGTTTGGGATAAATAAATGTGTTTTCAAATGGATATAGGATTAACTTTGTGGATGGCTCGACCATCTACAAAGCTAACCCATTATCCTCAAATCCTAAGTGTTTTGTGTTAGAATTGAAAGAATGTTAAAGCACAGTGTTAAATGAAGTTTTAAAAATCAATAACATAGTGCCCTAGTTTAGGAAAATAGTAAATTGAGGGGGTAGTTTTATGCAAATAAAGAATGAGTTTTATTCAAGCATATTATACCTACATACTCATTTATAAAATGGAATACAATGAATCATCCTTATTTTTAAAGATATGCCAACTGAGTCATTAAATGTTATATGAATATATATTTGGATAAAATGGTACTATTGTTTTATTTCAAAGATATTCTAAGCGACAATCAATACATAGGTGAACAGAGATCTGTTTGCATGGGTTAAAGTTTTAGGAAATAAGACATTGGCATTCATGCCTGTACAAGGGATATACTCCATATCAAAATTTAGAAATTATTGAATGTGTTTTCAAAAGGGGTCATTTATGTGTACCATATGTGACTTATGAATCAAAGTATCAAATGACATACACACACACACATATTGACTGTAGCATTTTGTAAAGTTGATATTATCAAAGAAATACATAAAGTATCTAACATATAATTAGAGGAGTTTGTATCATCATGGAATGGTTGAAAGAACTTTTGGAATGCCTTGGAAATATGTTTTAGATGATTCTATAGCTTGACTATCAAAATCCATAGCTTGGATATCAAAATCTATAGCTTGACTATCAGAATATGTAGCTTAACTTTGAAAATTTGTAGCTTAACTCTGAAAGTCTGTAGCTATCTGCTGAGGTCCATAGAACACCTGAAAAAGTCCAAAGTTTTGGTATAATGATAGATTTGTGACGAAGGTCCTTCCTTATCTTCATGAGATCATATTAAGACTCTTCTTTAGATGATATAATACCTATACATATCAAAAATGGAGGATTAAAAATGGAACCAGTTAGAACATTATGTAAAGAATGCTAACTCAGACTCAAATAAGCTTAAAGAGATAAAAACATTCATATTCTATCTTAGACTAGTTATAAGTCCTAAGACTACATATAATGCTCAAACTAAATGGTATATTAATGGCAGTGAAGAATGACATATTATGGGTATAACGAGTCATAATGTGGACTCATCAAACTGTGTGTTTTTGATATAAATAGTTTTAAATTGTGAATCAACTTGTAACCTATGAAAATAGGGAGTTGAACATGTTATGGTTGGAAATAGAAATAGTGAATGTTATATTTAAGTGGAAAACATATTCACTATGTTAAGAAAATTATTGACTATTTTTCCACAGTATTTGATAAATTAGATTATTGAATAAATGACTTAAAATTGGGAATTGGCAGAAACATGAAATTAAGAATAAAACAGAGTATTGTTGGATTCATTATTTCTGATGTTAAATTGTGAAAACAGGGGTATTGGAATTATGAAAGCCTTATTTGTTTTCAAGCCTTTTCTTAGAAGTTTATATCTTTTAATCTTGAAAAAAAGAGCATCAAAATTTTTTATTAATAGATTAAAATGTTAATTATTGATCAAATTACACACACACACACACACACACACACACACACACACACACACACACACACACACACACACACACACACACACACACACACACACAGATATATAATATGATCACATAAATATACAGAATACACATATAAGAGAACATAGGTCCTCCTATACATGCATAGCATATATTTATAGAATAGGTAGTGTGCTTATAGTTATAGTAGTTACTAATAAAGTTAAGTCATGCAATCTTGAAGGATAGGGGACTATAAATATATGAATGTAACCTAAGTTCCAAAATGGATGAATAAGTGAACGTTTATAGATATTTATGAAAATTGTGAATATTAGTTATTTTTAGTGGTATGAACTTTGTGCTATTAAAATGTTAAGTTTGTGCTTAACATTTACTAATGGAGAATAAACTCTTAGTACATACCCATATGGTAAATCAACTTACTTGTCATAGATATTATTTATGAGATAAGTAATATATGAGGTTCATTCATATGTTTGATAGACTAAATGTATGTATGGTAATTATATTTATAATTAACATGTGTTTGTACTTGTTAATAGAAATAATTGCATGAACCTATTGGTTATAGATATATGTTAACCAAATCTAGCATTGATGTTTCTAACTAAGTAGTGAGATGGACTTCGCCAACTTAGTTAGCATCACCAATGCCAAATGAAGTTAATATGATCAAGTGGTGTGTATGAATTTGACTGATTCTAGAGATCATATGTTATTTAAAAACTTTAATCAAATTAATGTTTAGATAGACATTGTTATTTGATATGTATGATTTACAAGTTTGTTTAATATCATGTTAAAACATATTTCTTTATGGTACACATCATGTTTTATAAATCTTACATGACACAAGGTACTAACATGCCTCTCTAGATTCCTGCATCGTCACCCTCTACGCATCCATGAAAGGAGGGCCATTCATTGTTTGGGGGATTGTGTGGGGGATTGGTGGTCCATGGTTGGTGTGAAAAAGTACTCGGATGATGCTCTCCCTCCCCACTATAGTACTTACTTGAAGACTACACTTGAGATTATTAGAGATACAAGAGTTAGTGTGACTCGATCTTCATGGAACACTGTATCTATTATTTACTTATATATTAAAGGTATCATGATTGATGGAAATGTGATTGATTATTATCATACCTTGACAAAAAAGGCTGTATTATTGTACCAGTCATGATTGGATTTTATTATGATTACTTTCCTTATGCATTTATGATTATTTACATAAGTTGTTAGTGATTATAAATAGAGTTGAGCTCATGTTTACTTAAGTTTTTTATGCTTAGTTAAGTATGTTGAAAATCACTAATTAGATTATCATGGTTTAATATAATGAAAGAATAAGTGTTGAGTAAAAAATTAATTTTTTTTACTGCATTATTCTAGTAAATCCCTATGGGGGCGTTACATTGTGGCATCAGAGTTGTGATTCAAACTCTAAGAATTAATGAGTCCACTAACGTTTTCATATTATTCTATTACCAAAGAGAATAATGGTGTGAGAAAGATCAGTGGGTGAGGGTCCTTTGAATTTCAATAATAATAACCCTCTATTTGATCCTAACGAATTTGCCACTGAACAAGCAATAAAGTTAGATCAAATTTATGTGACCATGAATGAGACTAAGGATAGAGTCATAGCCCTGGAGTAATAATTTCATGGACAAGAGGAAGAATTCCATCAGGATGAGATTGAAGAGCATCCTACCGAGAAAAAAAATACCTCAAGAGCAAAGACACGAGGAAGTGCCTCAAGATGTGAGAACACGTATAGTCACATAATTGGCAAGGGATATGAAAAAGGTGAATCCACCTAATTTTGATGGAACCATTATGGGAGATGGAGCTAAAACATGGTTGAATGAAATGGATAAGTATTTCAAGATTTGAAACTAATTTGAGGTGACCAAAGCTATTTCAAGAGCTTATTAGTTGGCTATAAAAATAGCTATGTGGTAGGCCAACAAGAAGTTGGAAATGAATCTAAACTCGACCACCATTACTTAAGAGTAGTTTATGACACTATTCATATCATGGTGACTTTTGGAGTTGTATTTTGAACAAAATATGATAGATTTTCAAAATCTGAGGCAGGGAGACTTGTCAATAAATGAGTACTAAGAACAATTCACCAAAATTTTTAAATATGTACCTTAGTATCAAGCAGATGAGAGGTTAATGATTAATAATTTATTATGGGATTAAAATCCCAGATTGGTGGAGAGGTAGATGTTCATAGGCCATCTACCATGGATTAAGTAGTTAAGCAGAAGCAAAAGTTGAAATCTCTTGCTCAGGTTAAGGAAAAGTTTAAGAAAAAGTTTGGAAGTTCAAAGCCAACTTTCAAGAAGAAAAACTAGAAGCAGAGGAGTGAAGACTCCAAGAGTCAGTTTAGGAATCAAAATTCTAGATTTAACAATGGTTCAGGTAGCAAGAAATTGGGTAATGGTTCCATAGGTGGTTTTAAGGGAAAATAACTATCTGATAGGAAGGGACCACCAGGAGGTTGCTTCATATGTGGAGGTGACCATTTTTCACATGAATGTAACTAGGATAAGTTGAAGAACAAAGGTTTTGCCCCTCATCAAGGAAATTTTTAGCAATGTATTCATGTAACGGTTGATAATTAATAGACCAAAATTCTAGTCTTCACCCATAGAACTATCAGGGATTTTGTTTTAACATCCAATTTCTATTTTGATAGATACAAAGGCTACACAATATTTTATATCTTCTAAGATTCTAAATAAATTGTCTAGGAAAGCTGGTGTAATGGCAAATGCATAGTCAATACAATATGGGAATGATTCTAAAGTCTAGGTGGACAAATGTTTAGTTGAATTAGAAATTAGGTTTCCAGAATTCACAATGGTTATGGATCTTTATGTAGCACCACTAGGGTCATATGATGTGATCTTAGGAGTCAAATGGCTTGCAAAGTACAAAGCTGAGGTTGACTATTATCTAAAAAGAGTGGAGTGTCTTGATGATTTTAGAAATCATATACTAATTTAGGGTGAGAACATGGTGTTAAGGCTTAGGCAAATTTCAGCAATGCAACTTAGGAAGGCCTAAAGTAAGGGATGTCAAACATTTATTGTCAAGATAAATGAAATGGAAGAAACTAGGGAACCATCAATTGAAGATTATCCTTTTCTTAGGGATTTTTATGATGTCTTTTCAAAAAAATTTTAGGATTGCCTCCCAAAAAAGAATTTGAATTCTCTATTAATATCAAACTAGGATCAAAACCTTAGTCTAAGGCTCCATATCGAATGACAACCACTAAATTAGTAGAATTGATGGCAAAACTTCAGGAATTGTTGTCTAAAGGATTGATTAGACCAAGTATGTCACCATGGGGTGCACCAATTATTTTCACTAAGAAGAAGGATGGCAACCTTCGACTTTGTATTGATTATAGAATGTTGAATAAAGCAACCATCAAGAATAGGTATCCACTACCTCAAATAGATGATCTTTTTGTTCAAATATGAGGAATAATGGTCTTTTCTATGATTGATCTTAGAGCTAGATACCATTAGTTAAGGATAAATAAATTCCAAAGATAACATTTAGAACTCGGTATAGGCATTATGATTTCATAGTATTACTATTTGGGTTAATTAATGCATTTGTAGCATTCATGAATCTCATAAATAGTGTGTCTAGAGATTACCTAGATCATTTTATTTTGATTTTTTTAGATGGCATTATGATTTATTCCAAGGATGAAGAATAACATCTTTGACATCTGGAGTTAGTTTTTCAACAACTACGAAAGCACAATCTATATGACAAATTGTCCAAGTGTGCATTTTTCTAAAAGAAAATGTAATATTTGGGACATGTTATCTCAGTAGATGGCATTTATATTGATCTAGCTAAAGTAAGAGCCATTATGGAGTAGTTAACACCAAGGAATGTCCACAAAGTTAGGAGTTTCATGGGATTAATGGGATATTATAGGAAATTCATCTAGAATTTTTCCAAGATAACTAATCTAACCACCTCTCTATAGCATAATAATCAGAGTTTTATCTAGTCAAATAAGTGTGAAGTGGTTTTTCAGGAATTGAAAATAAGGTTTACTTTAACACTAGTGTTAAGAGTTCCTGATCCTAATGGTCAATTTTTAGTGATCATAGATGCATCTGAGGACAGACTAGGAGGAGTCTTATGTAGTATGGTGTAGTAGTAGCTTATGAATCAAGGAAGTTGAAATCTTATGAGGTAAATTACAACCCTCATGATCTTGAACTTACACAAATTGTCCATGCTTTACAAGTTTGGAGACATTATTTGTTGGGGAAATTATTTGAGCTCAAGATTGATAACTTGGGGCTTAAATACATTTTCACCCAACAAAATTTGAATGCTTATTAGAGATGATGGTTAGAGTTTTTGTCTAACTATGACTTTGACATTAGTTAAATCAAAGGTAAAGAGAACAAAGTAGCTAACGCCTTAAGTCATAGAAAGTACATAGCAGCCACAACTACTATAAAGAGTAATTTTAGGGATCATATGATTGAGTTCTCTCTAACAGATGAATTCTATGATCAAGTCATGAAAGATTTATCTGAGAATTCTTTGAATCATAGGTATAAAGGATACAACTTTGAGAGTGATGGTCTTTTGCATGATAAAATAAGGATGTATGTTCTAAATTAGGAAAATATGAAGAGCACGATGCTAAAATAATTACACAATGCTCCATATTCAAGACATCCAAGAGTAACCAAGATTATGGTAGAGCTTATACCACTTTATTTCTAGAAGGGAATCAATAAATATGCAACATACTTCATGTCACATTGTCTGAAATGTTAGTGAGTGAAATCTAAACATGTGCATCTATTTGGATTGTTATATCCACATGATATACATGAGTAGAAATGGAAAGTAATCAATATGGAATTTGTCCAAATATTACCATTATCACAGAACATGTATGACATGATCTTTGTTGTAGTTGATAAATTGACTAAGGTAACACATTTTATCCTAGACAATTGACAGACAATGCACCAAATCTTGCGAAGAGATTTATAAAATAAGTGTATCAATTGCATGGATTTTCAGAGAAGATCATATCAGATCATGATCTGAGAATGACGTATAGATTTTGGTTAACTTTGAACTTAGCTTTAGGTATACAACTAAATTTTAGTACTGCATATCACCCACAAACTGATGGTCAAATTGAATGAGTTAATCAAGTGTTACTAGATTTTATTCGTATGTATTACATGGATAAATAATAAAAATAGGAAGAATACCTATGCTTATTTTAATTTGCATATAATAACTCATATCAATTTGCTTTGAAGATGGCACCATTTAAATCACTTTATGGGAGAAGGTGCAGGACACCAATCAATTGAAATGGGTTGAAAGATAGGGTAGTCTTTGGCCCTGATATGCTTTAAAAAATGGAGGAATAGGTTAAAACAATTAGGCAAAGATTGTCTAAGGCCAATGATAGGTAGAAGAGCTATGCTGATTTGAAGAGAATAGTGTTAGGTTGTGGAGCTAAAAGCTTCACCTTGTTGCAAACATGGAAGATGCTGAGTATGCAGTCACCGGCGTCGGTAGGATCACCGACGTCGATCAGTGGACAGTGCAAAAGGAAACCGACCTCGACAGAGTCGGCTGACATCGATCACCTCCAATCAGATAGGGACCGACGTCGGTCACCTGTGCGGTTCCAGAACTACTGTTGACGAACAGTCAGTTAAGTGAACGGGTTGTTTGCATGTTAAAGACTAGTTCGAGTCTTGAGCCGCAAGTCTAATCATTGTATGCATGAGATCTATATAATAGACTCATGGGCTGTATTGTTAAGTTTAGAACTAGGAGAGTTCTTCCTATGGTAGAATCAAGTAGGATTCTTCATGTATGTAAGATCAGGTTTGATCTGCAGGGTGTTGCAAGATCATGGTGGAGATCTACATGTGATAAGTAAGATCAGGTTGGTCTGCAGGGGTGTATGTATGTGAGGGTCAAAAGGAGATCGGCGGGGGAGCAAGATCCAAGGTGACAACAATACATCAAGGAGCAAGATCATGGTGAGATCTACTTGGAGTACCGGTTCGTACTCAGTTGTATTGGTAGGACAATGAGGTAAACAATAACTTGTGTTAGCTGTGTGTTGTGACCTATTGAGAGAAGATTACTCTTGAGGGAAGATTACTGTAAGCCCACAAAGTGGAAGAAAGAGTGTGATCTCTTTGTTGTAATTTCCTTCTATAATGAGTTGAATACAATTGTGTGTTGCCTCTCATATTCTGTGCTGTTTCTCATTGATAGTTATTTATACTTCTATGTAATTTCACATGTTTAATTGCTTATACAATGGTAATCAAGTGTGCTCTTAAATCTGATAAGTTGTGTCAGAGCTTTGGGGAACCTAGGTCCTATCAATTGGTATCAGAGCAAGGTTGGACGTTCTCAGAGTGAGTTTGACTAACAGATGGCCCAGATCTGGTTAGTGTTTTTTTTGATTACAGGTTACTCACAGGGGTTTCTATTTGAGTGGGAGTATAGCAATGGCAGAAGAAGGTAAGCTGAGAATGAAGAAATTCAGGCACAAGATTAACACCACAAGGAGTGTGGTGGGTAGTCTTCAAAATTGAGCTTGAAGAGGAATACAAGCCAGGATGCAGATTAGACAAAGTACTAGTATAGGTACAGGTGCAACTGTTTATCTCCAAGTGGGAGATTGTTAGGTTGTGGAGCTAAAAGCTTCACCTTGTTGCAAACATGGAGGATGCTGAGTATGCAGTCACCAGTGTCGGCAAGATCACTGACATCGGTCAGTGGACAGTGTAGAAGGAAACTGACCTTGACAGAGTCGGCTGACGTCGGTCACCTCTAGTCAGATAGAGACCAACATTGATCGCCTATGTAGTTCCAAAATTACTGTTGACGAACAGTCAATTAAGTGAACGAGTTGTTTGCATGTTAAAGACTAGTTCGAGTCTTGAGCTGCAAGTCTAATCATTGTATGCATGAGATCTATATAATAGACTCATGGGCTGTATTGTTAAGTGTAGAACTAGGAGAGTTCTTCTTATGGTATAATCAAGTAGGATTCTTCATGTATGTAAGATCATGTTTGATCTGCAGGGTGTTGCAAGATCATGGTGGAGATCTACATGTGATAAGTAAGATTAGGTTGGTCTGCAGGGGTGTATGTATGTGAGGGTCAAAAGGAGATCGGCGGGGGAGCAAAATCCAAGGTGATAGCAATACATCAAGGAGCAAGATCATGGTGAGATCTACTTGGAGTACCGATTCATACTCGATTGTACTGGCAGTACAATGAGGTGAACACCAACTTGTGTTAGCTATGTGTTGTGACCTATTGAGAGAAGATTACTCTTGAGGGAAGATTACTATAAGCCCACGAAGTGGAAGAAAGAGTGTGATATCTTTGTTGTAATTTCCTTCTGTAATGAGTTGAATACAATTGTGTGTTGCCTCTCATATTCTGTCCTGTTTCTCATTGATAGTTATTTATACTTCTGTGTAATTCCACATGTTTAATTGCTTATACAATGGTAATCAAGTGTGCTCTTAAATCTGACAAGTTGTGTTAGAGATTTGGGGAACTTAGGTCCTGTCAAATAGTTAGGCAGGTTATAGTAGGTGATAAAATATTTTTGCATGTTAAGCCATAAAAGAGATTGATTAATCTTTAGAAGTTAGTAAAAATTTCACCAAGATATGTGGGACTCTTCAAGGTTTTAGAAGTGGTCAATCCTATAGAGTAAAGGCTTGCATTGCCACCAGCCCTAGCTCTATTTCATAATGTCTTCCATGCATTTTATCTTGAGAAGTATATAACTGATCCTTTACATGTGTTGGATTGGATGCTTTATACGTTTTAGATCATGGGGTGGTCATGATAGAATCAATCAGATTAATTGATACTCACAAACTTCATTTGCATAATAGAGAAGTGTCACAGTGCAAGGTCTTATGGGACCAATATTTTGAAGATAGTGTTACTTGGGAGGACTATGATGAGTTCTACAGGCTATTTCCACATTTATTTGCTTGATTTGATGCTAGATATTATGTTTTTAATTCTATTAAACTCTGTTTGTTATTCAGAACTACTATTTGAATAAGTGTCATCAAGATGATGACCAATTTTAAGGGGAAGGATGTCATATGATGATTCTCTCACTAAACTAATTTACCTATTTATCTGTAGATTAATATGGTTGTTAAATTAATTATTACTTTTTAACTAAATTATAAGTCATATGCTATTATGGGACAAATGTATGTTACCTAGATTTCATGAGTTCATTATTTTGAGATGATAAATTATGAACTTTGTACATAATGATTATGTTACATTTGTTGTTATAACACTATTTTATATGTATCATGATATACTTGACTATCTTTCTATTGTGAGGTGGATGCAAGAGAATTCATCCCTTAGAGCATGACAGAGGGAGAATATCATTGGAGAGGCTGGCGTAGATGGAGATAGCGAAAGACGATAAAGGAATTGCTAAGACCCTTACACACACCATAGTAGATTAAAAATGTTATATGCATTGTGTGTTTAGATTATTAGTTATTATAATTTATGTGTTTTAAATGTTAGTATGTAGTTATGGAATAAATCTTGTGTGATTGCATTTTGTATGTCGATTCAATACTTGATATTTCCGTAAGATTACATGAGATTACTTTACTTATGTTTGTCTATGATTTTTGAAAGTAAATCAAATAATAGATATCTAATTTATATTATATGTATAGACTAGTATAATGTATTTAAAAATGTCATTGAATGTTTAACTTACTATTATTGATATTCAAAATATTAATATAAGTTAAGCTATTAAAAATAGAGTAAAGACATATATATATAGCCTATATATACAATAGTAATTGATTATAACAGTTATCTTGTTATTGGAAGCAATTATAGATTTATCTATCTTTTTGATAAAGAAATAATTACCTTTATTTTATTGTATTCAAGGAGATTGAACTATCCAAAAAATACTAACCTAAAATTAAGTCCAATTTAAATCTATTCTTTGATTATCATGCATGAGACTACGTTA
Organism: Torreya grandis; assembly: GCA_037957365.1. NCBI lineage: Eukaryota > Viridiplantae > Streptophyta > Pinopsida > Cupressales > Taxaceae > Torreya > Torreya grandis. The sequence goes on from JARHVA010000405.1 coordinate 4,467,407, forward strand.
AAATTAGAAGTATAGATATCATTATATTAATGATTAACGTAGACTTATGTATTGGCTAAACTCAGGGACTTATAGCGAAGTGATGATGCAATAATTGTTAACAGATTAAATGTTTTATATTATTTGAGAAATTTTGAAGTAAGGGAAATTAGGGCTTTTGATTCATTTAATAGAGAAGATAACTGCAGATTAGTGGATTTTAGAGGAAGATAGGGATATTATGGACGGACTATGAAATAACATGTAAAATGGCATGCAAAGTGGGAATAGAAGGAGGTCGGTGAGGAAAATGAATAAGGAGTTGTGGGAAAGAAGGAGATATGAGGAATAAAAAAGAGGAAAAACACAGAGCAATGAAGCAAAAAAAGGGATTTCAATTTCTTGGATTTTCAAACAACAACATTTAAAAGGTTGGTATTATTTTTACATTCAATTGTAAAAGGAATTTCTATGTATGATTATGAAACTTAGGGTCTGGGAAAAAAAATGTTTTTTCAAATGTATATAGGCTTAGCCCTGTGGATGGATCGACCATCCACAAAGCTAACCATTGTCCTCAAATACTATGTGTTTTGTGTTAGAATTGAAATAATGTTAGATTGTAGGGTTAAATGAAGTTTTTAAAATCAATAACACACTACCCTAGTTTAGAAAAATGGTAACACGAGGGAGTATTTTTATGCAAATAAAGATTGAATTTTATTAAAGTGTATTATACCTGCATACTCAGTTATAAAATGGAATACAATGAATCATCCTTTTTTTAAAGAGATGTCGACTGAATCATTAAATGTTTTACATATTTATATTTGGGTAATAAGGTACTATTATTTTATTTAAAAGATATTTTGAGCGACAATCGATACATAGGTGAAACAAAGTTCTGTTTGCATGGGTTAAAGTTTTAGGAAATAAGACATTGGTATTCATGCCTTTATAGGGGATATAATCCATATCAAAATTTAAAAATTATTGAATGGGTTTTCAAAAGGGGTTAGTTATGTGTACCATATGTGACTTATGAATCCGAGTATCATATGAGACACACACACACACACACATATATTGACTTTAGCATTTTGTTAAAGTGAAGATTATAAAAAAAATTAAAAGCATCTAAAAGATAACTGGAGGAGTCTGGATCATCATGGAATGGTTGAAGGAATTTTTAGAATGCCTTGGAAACATGTTTTAGATGAGTTCTTAACTCGATTGACAAAATCCATATCTCGACTGTCAAAATCTGTAGCTCAATTGCCAAAATATGTAGTGCAACTGTGAAAGTCTGTAGCTATTTGTTGAGGTCCATATAACACCTGACAAATTCTAGAGTTTTGCTAGAATGATAGGTTTGTGACTAAGGCACTTCCTTGTCTTTATGGGATCATATCAAAACTCTTCTTTAGATGCTCTAATACCTGTACATATAAAAAATGGAGGATTAAACATGGAAACAATTAGAACATTATGTAAAGAATGCTAAATCAGAGTCACATAAGCTTAAAGAGAAAAGAATACATCTTCTACCTTAGACTAGTTATGAGCCCTAAGACTATATGCAATGCTCGACCTAAATGGGATATTAATGGTTGTGAAGGATGATAAATTATGGTTATAATGAGTCATAGTGTGGACTCATCAAACTGTGTGTTTTTGATATAAACCAATCTTAAATTGCAAATCAACTTGAAACCTGTGAACATAAAGAGTCGAACACATTATGGTTAGAAATAGAAACCATAAACGTTATATTTAATGAAAAACATATTCACTGTGTTAAGAAAATTATTAACTATTTCTCTAATGTATTTGATAAATTAGATTATTGAATAGATTATTTAAAATTGGGAATTAGCAAAAATATAAAATTAGGAATAAAACAAAGTATTGTTGGATTCATTATTTTTGATGTTAAATTATGAGAACAGGGGTATTGGAATTATGAAAACCCTATTTATTTTCAAGCCTTTTCTTTGAAGTTTATATCTTTTAAGCTTTAAAAAGAATATCAAAAAGTTCTGTTAGTAGATCATAATGTTAATTATAGATCAAATTATATAAATATTATGGGATATATATATATATATATATATATATATATATATATATATATATATATATGATGACATAAATATATGGATACATGTATAAGAGAACATAGGTTATCCTATACACATATAACATATATTTATAGAATAGGTAGTGTGATTATAGTTATAGTAGTGACTAATAAAGTTAAGTCATGAAATCCTGAAGGATAGGGGACTATAACTATATGAACGTAACCTTAGTTCCAAAACAGATGAATAAGTGATCGTTTATAAATATTTATGAAAATTGTGAATATTGGCTATTTTGAGTGGTATGAACTCTATATTATTAAAAATGTTAAGTTGGTGCCTAACATTTACTAATGGAGAATAAAGTCTTAGAATGACTTGTATTTTAGCCATATGGTAAATAAACTTACTTCGTATAGATATTGTTTATGAGATAAATAATATAATGAGGTTCATTCATATGTTTGACGAACTAAATGTATGTATGGTAATTATTTTCATAATTAGCATGTGTTTGTACTTGTTAGTAAAAATAATTTCATGAACTTGTTGGTTATAACTATATGTTAACCAATTATAGCATTGATGTTTCTAACTAAGCAGTGAGATGGACTTCACTAGCTTAGTTAGCATCACCAATGCCAAATGAAGGTAGCTTGATCAAGCGATGTGCATAAATTTGACTAATCGTAGAGATCATATGTTATTTGAAAAATTTGGACAAAATAATGTTTATATAAACATTGTCATTTCATATGTATGATTTACATGCTTGTGGGATATCATGTTAGAACATATTTCTTTATGGTATACATCATGTAGTAGAAATCTTACAACACACGGGGTACCAACATGTCTCTTTAAATTTTTTCACCATCACCATCCACCCATTTGTGAATAGAGGGCCATTCTCTATTTGGGGAGTTGTGCAGGGGATCGATCATTCATGGTTGGTGTGGAAAAGTGCTTGGATGATGCTCTCCCTCCCCACTATAGTACTTACTTAGAGACCATAATTGAGATTATTAGAGATACAAAAGTTAGTGTGACTCGAGCTCTGTGGAGTATTGTATCTATTATTATACTTATTTATTGAAGGCATCATGCCTAATGGAAATGTAATTGAGTATTATTATACATTGACAATAGAGGCTATATTATTGTACTTTCCATGACTGGATTTTATTATGATTACTTTCCTTATGCATTTATGATTATTTACATAAGTTGCTAGTGATTAGTAAATAGAGCTATTCATCTCTACTTATGTTTGATATGCTTAGTTAAGTATGTTTAAAATCACTAATTATATTATCATGGTGTAATCTAATGAAAGAATAAGTGTCGAGTAAAAATTTAATTTATTTTACTGCATTATTCTAGTAAATCCTTGTGGGGATGTTACAAACCCTGCCAAACCTTAAGTAGTTGTGATATATTTTTTTAAATGCTTGGAATTGGTTCAGATTGAATGAATGAATCTAGAGAGTCATCAAAATGATATGGATGCTTCCTCAATGGTCTTCCATGGAAGGAAAACTTAGAGAACCTTCCTCTAAGTTCTGTGCTCCAAGTCAAGGAAGAAGACACATAACAGATCTATGAGAGGAATCACATCTTCATTGCATCACCAGGGGTATTATTATAAAGAGATGAATCCATTACAATCGAGTACCCCTCTCATCCTTCCAATTTTCCTAATCACATTGCAGACCCTTTTGATTCACCAATTGTAGAAGTCTTCTTTGCTCAAGTCTCAACTTGGAAACAAGCATACATGTTATTGGAACTTTCAATTATGTTCTATGTTTTCAAAATTTTACAGTGATCATATAGGCCTATAGGCCTTTCCTTCAACTTTCTCAAAAGCCCTAATAGGTAAAAAATGTTGTTATAATCAAGGATGAGAATTACAAGGTGATGATTCAATAAGTCTTCTCAATTCAAAGAGTTTCCATACACTTAAACCCATTGCCAAATAAAGTTATTGGATAGGATAAGGTAGAATATAAGTACAAGTCTTGAAGAACATGCTAAAAATTATTCCAATGAGATTCAAGCCTAATGTGGAAGGTTGCAGACAAAGGAAGAAGATTTGTATGTTTTGGAATGCTTATGTATTGGTAAGAATGCCTCCAAATCTATCAGGGGATTCTTCATTCATTTAATACCTATATAAATGAGTTTCAATCCCAAATAAGACTGTGAGATCATTGAAAAACCTATGAAGAAAGGATAGAGTTTGATAAGATTTTAGTATTTCCTAGGACCTTTATAAGTCTCTCCCTAAGCTTGAAACATGACCTAGAAGGATGATAAATTATCTCATGAAGTTATAGAGAATTCAAGATTTCCCCACTCAAATTTTGAAATGGTTTGAGATTTTATTGAACATAGTTTAGCAAAGATTAAGGTATTTGGACAACATTATAAAGTTTCAATGTGTAGGCTTCTATACCAAGATTGGAGCATGAAAGGATCTCTTAATGAGTTGTGGATAATGTGAGATATATTAAGTCATGATTATAAACTAAAAAATATGAAAAACTCCTTAAATACACTAGACATCATCATCAAGGCAGTTTTAAGCCAAAACATAGGACTGTGAGGTTATGACAGGACTACATGAAAAGGGATAGAGTCCAAATCATCATACCAGTCATCAAGACCTAAAGAGCACTTCATTAGCATTATAAATATGATTTTGAAGGAGTGTAAGAGTTTAGTCATGTTTTAAATACCCATAATGAGTTTTTATATGCCACTCCCAATGGGGATTGTAGGTACTTAGGTTCCTCAATAAACATGCCCAGTCATGAGCATTGATAGAATTAATTGTTAGAACTTTGATGCTACAAGGATGGTCAAGGCCTTATTTGAAGAGTATAAAACCAATAAATAGGGGTTGGATGGAGTTGAGATATTGTTGAAGCATGAACATCTTTAGGAAAAGAACTAAAATTGTCAAAAATGGTTGATGCACACATGTCTAGTTGTATAGGTATGCGTCAAAGTTATAGTTAGAAAATTGTTTAAGGTTGAGTGATGTTTACAAAAAATAAGAATATTGTTTTAATTATTAATTTTTAAATAAATATTTTTATATTATCTCAGAGTTACCTAAGGAAACAAAAAATTCAAAATTACAATGAAATAATGTAAGTATGCATGCCCGACTTGACTAGGACAAGTCTGTACGCAAGTCTATGAGAGCAATATGCTAGTTTGGAGTTGGGATTGAGGATTAAATTTTTATGAAAGGTATATAGGTAATTTAATAAGGCTTTATACACTGACTAGACACCTTGAAATGGACAAAAAAAACCAAATAGGGGCCATTAGGGTCAAAATTACTAGATTGCCTACAAATCCTAGGCATGAACAAATCAAGTTTGAAGACTATTTGAGTGGTAAAATCATTTGGAAGACCACCTAAAAACATGATATGGCATGTAAATAACCTAAACTAATCCATTTCAATCAGAAACAAGCATTATGATGACATTTTTTGCACAAACACTCATCTTGAGTACTGACTTACAGGCCTGCCATGCCTAAGAAAGTCACTTTTATTACGTGGCAAGTCACATGAGAAAGTGAATGGATCCAAATGGTTTTAGGGAATAATGGAGAGGTATCCATACTCCACTTTTGTGGCATTAATTAGAAGATCACAGATCTATTCTTTATGAACAATCCTTAAAAAGTTAGACAACTCTAAACCCTTGCAAAACCCCAAAGAGAGATTGATGGCAAAGACAGATTTATAATTGAATCTAACATACATGAAATGTATTTAAATCACCTATATGGATTATGTACATATTTAAGACATTTTTTAGGGCCATTAGGTGAAGAGATGAATGCATGAAAATAACCTAGAAAATAGATTTTCATGCATGTTAATAGGGTTTTGGATGAGTAAAATTTACTTGACCAGTTGAATAAAGCTTTGAAGCCTAGGAAGAGGTCCTATGACCTTATATAATCCATATAAATAGGTTTCATTATGAAAAAATATGTTTTCAAGTGTTAGAATAGACCCATCCAGGACTGCCATCTTAAAAAGGTAAGGTTTCAGATATTCTTGAGGATATTTGGGGTGTGAGCATATTCAAAACACCTATGAGAACATCAAATGAAATATTGCATGGATATCCAAGTCATATTAAATTATAATTACATGGTCATAGACAATATTAAAGAAATTCAATTATACAAGCAATGTTTAGTAGGCTCCAATGATGATTTGATTAAAGAGGTGAACTCTCTCATAAAAAGTGAAGGACATTCAAGACCAATGGAGATTGTATGGTTCTTAGGAAATTTAAAAGATTTCTCTTGGATTGGAAGCATGGTTGAAAACATGAAAGGGAGAGGCAAGTACACCCCAGGGCCTAGAGACAAGATGTATGTAAGATCTTAAGATCATTGAATGAGGTTGCAGACCTGAAGAAACTCTTATGTTCAAGAGACTTGAAGATAGGATCATGAAACTCTTAAGCTTCCAAAGAAACAGTGTCAAGTAATAGTCACCATGGTATATAAGGGTAATAAAAGGATGCCTATTAAGGCTAGACATGTTTAGGACTATGTGATCAAGTGTCTAAGGTAGTTCTAAGTTGTTTCCATGATGTCTTAGCAGGAAATTAAAGTAATTTATCAAAAGTTACTTAAGGTTTCTAGCCTACTTTGAGGTATCTCTAACTAGGCCAAGGTATAATAATTGTTAAATATTCTCACCCCCATATTTATTATGAAGATATTTTGATGATAACATGCCTTAAGACATGTAGGGCAACCAATTGGTCTGGTTTAGGAGTCTGAAGAATAATCATGCACTTTAGACTCGAGTCAAGAGTCTTATCTACTTAGACCAAGTGTGAAATCAGGTTTCTCCATTATGCAATGGGTCAAAAAAGTTGTTATGGATAAGAAAAGTCTAGGATATCATGAGAAACATGGTGAAGTGTGTTTTAGGTAAAGGATATCATTCTAATCCAAGACAGGCACCTCGAAAGAGCAACAAGTTACTTGTAAAGGAGTGATAGATTTGAAACACGTACCAACTTTGTTGTAAAAATGCATGGTAAAATATAGTGGTTATGGGAGGTCAAATATGTCTCATATGACCCATTGAAAAAGGTTTTAAGTGAAGATAAGCCTTAATCTTTATGAATCATTCTTAAGAAGGTAGAGATTGGTTATCAACAGGCAGAATTAGAAGGGTTCAAGGGTAAGAATTCAATCCACCTAAAATATCACCTCAGATGGATCTTGGGGAACTTTGAGGGGTTCATATGGATGTGATACAGGTGTTGGAAAGGAGGATCAAGTCTCAACATCTATGAACCATTGCTAAGAGGGTTAGCTACTCTTAAACCCTTGTTAAACCGTCACGTTCTAAAGAGGATAAAGGATTTAAAAATCTAGATATGGCCTTGTATAATTCTACAACACCTAAATTAAGATCTCAATCTGATGGTTAATCTCTTCATAATAATGAAACAAAGGGACAAACCTGGAAGTCAATGGACAAACTTATTCAAATCAACCTAAATGAGTTCCAATGGAGCATACGTGTGATTATCACTCTACAATGGGTTTATTAAGAGGTTTTCATGACACTATCAAGGTAGAGAATTGGAATCACATCCTTGTATTTTTTCATCAAGGTATTCAATTGATCTTTAAAGGGTTAGGATGGTGACTATGGACTGCCTTGCAAAGTTTACAATAAGTGCAAAGTAGAATATGTTTTAAATGGTTGAGAAATGCCTTGAAGAGGATGATTAGAGGTCAAGAGAATGGTGTAGAGGGATGAAAAAGGATGAATAAAATCCATCAAGACACTTGTAACTGCCATTTTGGGGTGAATATGCCTTTTTCATGGCCAGTATGAGAGGCAAAAGTAGTTTTTAGACCAAATTAGCATGCTAGGAAGACATGTAGACTAAATAATGCCTTATAGAGGTCAAAATGAGCCATATTATTCTATTTTTAATTCATAAAAATGAGAAGGTTATCCAAATTAAACATGTGCATGCCTCCTCAATGGACAGTTACACCCAAGTCAGATCCTACTTCTCCACTACTACACCATCCTCTTCAAGAGATCTCTTTCATTATAGGTATGTGGCATTGAAAGGGACATCTTAGAATGAATTTTTAGTTATGTTATTCATGCATGAGTTGTTGGCAGGTTCTAACAGATTAATTTAGGTAGCCTAGTAGTGTTTTTTGAACATTTTTCTTATAAAAGGGGCTGAAAATGCCTATTATTGTATTCCTCTTTTGGGTATGACCAGACTCTGCCCACATGTATGTTGGATTTTAAAACTTTTGATCAATAAAGACTGAAGTTTACCTTCCTTATGATGATATGATTGTGTAAACCTAATGCTTAGTTGATCTATAATTGTTATAGAACTTTTCATCCTCTTTTATGTCCTTTGATTTCACCTTGTTGTCATTAGGCTGATTTATATAGGTTGTATGTTGTGTTGGCATTGTCTAGGCTAGGGAATTGCTATAAAAACCAATTGATTGGGTTTGAATCAAGGGATTTTCGTTGTCTCTCAAATTCCTATACATAGAATCACAACCCTCATATGAAATATTAATGTGTGAACAATTCATTTGAGGAGAGTGTAAGAGGATTTGAATCAATATTGAGTCATTTAGTGCCATTAAGAAGTTAGTTTAGGGAGCAAAACATCTTTGGTGCATCACCTTCTTAAGATTTAGGTTTATTTGATATCCTTATTATCTATTTTCCTTAAGAATATAGTAGTTTAGTGGTAGTTTTAGGAGATTCACCAAAGGAACCAACCCTCTCTAGAGGTTCTTTCTGGCCATATATCACCCACAACCTTAGAGAGATCCCATTATGTCAATTGGTTGAAGAGACCCTAAAATACGCCTCTTTAAGGGTGAAATCCAAGTTGATAACACTTACCATCCTAATCCATTAAATCTTTACTTACCATCCTTATCCATTCAATCCTTGCCATAATTCCCATCCCCTTTCCTGCTTTTGACTTTCATAAGGAAGTGGAAAATATATTAAAACATATTTTAGTACAATCTTGATATATCTATGCTTCTTTGGACCATGATACAACACAAATTAAACATGGCATAAAGACAAGTGGGCACATGATTCCTACACAAAATAATCCTTGGAGGTCATATTGTAAATACCTTGACCATTCCTCCCATCCTAATTCCCTTGACAAGTCCATCCCATCTAGAATCCTTCTACTATTCCATCCACCATCACCCGCATCCCTGAAGCTCGAATTGGGTTTCCATTTTTTCATAGATTTTTTATTTGTCCAAAAAATATGAAAAATCCAAAAAAAATATAACTCCCAAAAAAAAACCCTAAAAATGTCAAAAATATAAAAAATCCAAAAAGTTGAAAACATCCTTAAAATCCAAAACAATAGCCAAGTCAACCCCTCGCTCTTCCTCCTCTCCCCAACCCCCTCACTCCCTCATCATAAATTAAAAAACAATTTGTCTTGCCCTTAGTCTAGTTAAAATCTTATTTCACTTTTAAACTAATCATTCTAAGTTCATTAAGATATATCATTCCCACATCAAACCCTGCACCTTTTTTAGGATATATCATTCCCAATCCAAACCTATTGCATATATCATTGCTTGGGGCAAATAAAAACTTGTTGATTTATGAGGATACATCATTCTTAATCCTATCAATATCATAAATCACCAAATCTTCAGGGTTTTAACTTGATAAATGACCAAAAATAGCTTGTTTTTGTGTGGTTTTATTACTTGCTTGTTAATAATTGTTTTTTGTTCATTGTTCATGAGTTTTCTTATTTGTCATCTTTGTGTCAATCTTACTGCATCTAAAAACAATGTCATCATCATTTTCCATATAATGGTGCATCATGTCATATGCTATAGCAAACACTAAGTTGCTCAAACAGTTGGAATTTCATGTAAGATTAGTAACATGTATTATCAAATCCCAAACATTCATTAATATTCATAAATATTCATTCCCATGCATTTCTATTGACTATCCATAATTCACATTCATTTCTAACTTAACATCCATTCTCACTAATTAAGTGTGCATCATAAATATAATACAACATGAATGCTAAATCATCCATCATGCCATGTTTTGGAACAATCTTGATATATCCGTGCTTCTTTAGAGCATGATACAACACAATGTTAGCATGGCATGAAGATAAGTGGGCACATGATTACTACATAAAATAATCCTTGGAGATTCTATCCTGAATACCTTGACCATTCCTTCCATCCTAAATCCCTTGACTATTCCATCCACCATCACCTCCATCCCTGATGATAGAATTAGATTTCCCTTTGTTTATAGCTTTGTTATTTGTCTAAAAAATCCAAAAAGACCAAAAACAATATAAACCGCGCGGCTCCCTCCCCAAAAAATAAAATAAAAAATCCTAAAAAGTCCAAAACATCCAAAAAATCCAAAACAATAACCAAGTCAAACTCCATCCCATAAAAAAAAGAAAAAAAATGATTTTGCTCTTAGTCTAGTTAAAATCCTATCAATTTTAAACAAATAATTCCAACTATATTCTTCCCACATCAAAGCCTACATCTTTTTTGAGATATATCATTTCGAATCCAACCTCCTTGCATATATCATTCCTAGGGCAAATCAAAACTTGTTGATTTATTGGGATACATCGTTCCTAATCCTATCAATATTATCAATCACCAAATCTTTAGGGTTTTAACTTGATAAAAGATAAAAAAATAACTCATTTTTATGTATTTTTGTTACTTGCTTGTTATTACTTATTTTTTTTCATTGTTTGTATGTTTTATTATTTATCACATATGTGTTAGTCCTATTGCATCTGACAACAATGTCATCATGGTTTTCCATATCATGGTGCATCTTGTCATATGCTATAGCAAACACTAGGTTGATAAAACAATCATAATTTCATGCAAGATAAGCAACATGTATCATCAACTTCCAAACATTCACCAAAATTCATAAATTGTTATGTCCCAATTTCTTGCTAAGCAAACTATTTGATTATCCATGGATATTTATAGTTGATAAATTTGATTTAACTAAGCTTTGAGATATATGCTATTATGAGACAAATTGATATTGCTTAGGTTACATGATACATTGCTATGAGCTAGCTATAGTGTAAATGTTTACATTACAAACATGTTGATTTATTATTTTAGTTACATTTTATGACATATTTATATCATGATGTTATAATCTAACTACCTACTTGTTTTGAGGTTGACACAGGAGAACTCATCCCTCAGAGTGTGGTGAAGGGAGAGCATAATCGAAGAGGGTTATGTAAATGGAGATATCGGAGGGTGATAGAGAAATCGATTAAAACTCTGCACACACCAAAGTATTTAGGACATGTTATATGTACAATGAATAGTTAGCATGTGCATATTGATGCCATTTACATTTAAATAGTGTTCACACATGGTTAATTGAGTATTAGCTTAATTTATTGCTTGCATGTGGAATACATCATATGTGGTTGCTTCATAGATATTATGCATAAGGTTAAATGCATAGTGCTATAGTCTGATTATGTGGTAATTAATTAAATGCACTAGATAATTATTTATTATTGAGTTATTTGGAAAATGTATTAAAAAAATGACAAGTTAAAAAGAAGAGTCAAGCTTTTTGAGAAAAGGGGAAAATTTTTAAAAGGAAAAAGAAAGATAATGATTTATTGACTTTAAAAAAAAGAAAAAAAAAAGAAAAGAAAAACAAATCTGCTTTGAAAATAAAGAGGAACGCCATATTCTTAAGAGGGAAAAAGATAAAAGAAGTAGAACCCATGAAAATAAAGGGAGAAGAGAAGCAGGACAACATGGGGAAAAAGAAGAGAAGCAACACATGGCTCCACTTTTATTTCCATGATAGCATATTTTTTGAGGATTTATAGAAAAATCAAACAGGTGGAATGAGAAGGATTTGAGTGGGCTTTCTGCGGCCATGGAGATTGTGATGTTGTAGATGCCAAAAATGGTACGAGTGTCACAAATCAAAAGGAGCAGCTTGAGTTTATTGTAAAAAATTGATGAAATAGTTTAGTCCTGAGGTATGCTTGCGTAATAATTTAAATTGGGTGGATTTATGAAAATCTTAAATTGGAAATAAGGTAATTCATTTTATATATGTGAGAGAAAGATGCTTTCTTATGATTTTTTTGTGGGTTTGGCTTTCAAATTCATGTAATATTCAGATTATAACTAATATGCATATATTTAACCTCTGTAATATTAATCAGGTTTGCAATATTATGATATTTTTACTAATTACATATCCATAATACGGATCTCACAGAGTATTAAGAGTGTATAGCTACTGTATGGTATTCTATAAGGTATTAATGTGATAACTATTAAATATAAGGTAGTAAGGTTGTTCTTTTGTCTTGTATTGGTACAGTACAACCAATGACTTAATATAGACTAAGTTATTTTTTATGAACATCGATATGTGTATATATATTGTGACTTTATATATTCTTACTTATTAATTATTACGCCTTAATACATCAATGTATGAGGATAACATGAGCTGAAACAAACTTCCATCTATACAGTGACCTCGATCTCATGTGTATATTAGCATGATCTGTATGAAAAATAATAAAACTTTATACTTTAACCTTATAAGTTTACAAGCTCATTGTATTTCTCATGTGTATATTAGCATGATCTGTATGAAAAATAATAAGACTTTATACTTTAGCCTTATAAGTTTACAAGTTCATTGTATTAAATTTTGGCATGAACTATATACTCACCATTTAACTGATATATCTGTATTATTATAATATACATAATCTTATTATATCAGGAAATATAACACTCGTGGATTTTAGTGACTGCCTTTATATACTATAGCGACTTTATTATAGCTGATTTATACACGGAGCAATCTATGGAATGACCTATTTATAGATTAAAGTTCGGGGATATCACTTTAAGATACACCTAGTTAGCCGATTATATGTATATTATAGTTAATCATGTTTATCTGGTATATATGTATTATTAACATATGATATTTTATGTTTTAATGATGTTAATTTGAGAAAATATTTAGGGAGGTTATAAGGTTGGTTGAATAATCAAATCTGATTTATACACAGAGCAATCTATGGAATGACCTATTTATAGATTAAAGTTCGGGAATATCACTTTAAGATACACCTAGTTAGCCGATTATATGTATATTATAGTTAATCATGTTTATCTGGTATATATGTATTATTAACATATGATATTTTATGTTTTAATGATGTTAATTTGAGAAAATATTTAGGGAGGTTATATATATATATATATATATATATATATATATATGTATATATATATATATATATATATATATGTATATATATATATATATGTATATATATATATATATATATGTATATATATATATATGTATATATATGTATATATATATATATATATGTATATATATATATATATATTTGATTCACATGGGACATAATACATATTTATGTGGTATAAGAAAATATATAATATTGACATGGGAGGTATGCATATAATTATCCTTTGGTAGAATCACGATTAATATCTTCTCGATTGATTATGATCATTGCTCTGATCTTTATAGAAATATAATGGGTTTATAGTGGGATTTATCTATAAATGTATGTAGATAAGAATTGTAGCTAAAATTAGGTACATATAGATAAGTATACATACAATAGCCATATAACAGTATTGTGGCAAAGGTGAATACTTCACTAGTTGGGATTCTCATCAAATGAATAAAATGGTAGTATGGGAATCATGTATGTATTTTGTAATATATGTTATGCAGGTGCATAAATATGTAGAATATGCCTATGTTTATAGTTCTATTGATGGTGCAAACTATATTATAGATTATGTATAAAAATAGTGGGATGCATGCATATAGCATAAATTTTGACTAGTATATTATCATGGCTTGAGTGATTCATATATCTGTGTATTTGATGAAACTATTGTATATCTTATAAGAGCAATTAGTAAATTGTTGAATATTCATATGCAAATCAAAATACAAAAGACTTTTTTGCCTTGCGAATTTGTGTACATAATTAGGTACATTTTGGATATGTCAGGATGAAAATTTATCTAGTTGTGGATAAAAACTATGAAGTAGTATTACATTGAAAAATCCATTATCTTATAAACATCATCAATATATTTTGTGAACAAGAAAGTATAACGATTGAGTTCTTGATTTAGAAATATAATTGACCATTAATATAGTATTTATATATCATCTATGTGTCACGAGAACATATTTATACATGGACTTAATCAACCATATGAAAATATTATATATATAGGTGTATTGGGTCATATACCTAAACTTATAGTTAAGTGGATGGTTAAAATGAGTCATAAGGTTTCAGAGAGACTGAAACTATAACCATATGAAAACAATCACTTAGAAGAGTAATAAATTATTGAATTATGTTCATATGAGGTATAACTTGATTGTGAGTTACCTGAATCTCTGAAAAGACTATAACTAACTATTAGTTTATATATTTGACATTGAATACTTGTATGCAGTACAGCTTATGAGAGTGTTAATATGTACAAGTATTTAGACATATATAACATATAATAATGCATTATGATGTGTGCCTATAAGTTATAGTAGTATGCAGTTTAAACATAAGGTATACTTAGTCGTATAAATCCATACTTACTGGATTACTATTTATGATTATGGGCCATTTATTTTTTGGAATTGTAAGATTGGTTATTCATAATTATGTACGTGTGTTCATAAATAAAGAACACTAGACTATGGTAATTAGTAGTTATATTTTAGAACACTAGATTATGGTAATTAGTAATTACTTTATATATTTGTATTATGATGTGTTTCTTATGATGATAGTGATCAGTGACGTATGATGTAACATGATTCATTTATAGTTATTATACTTGAGAGTATTTTATATGACCACTGATTAGATTCTTGTGGTGTAATCTATTTTAAGTATATGTTTAAGTAAAAAAATCATGTTTTTTATGTCAAACCTAGCAAGGTTATTACATAAATATTAATTCCCATACATTTATACTAACTAAATATCCATAAATCACATTTGTTTCTAACTTAACATACATTCTCACTAACTAAGTGTGCATCATAAATAATACAACATGAGCGTTAATTCAATCATCATGTCATCACATACATCTACAACAACATATAAAATCCATGATATCCATATACATGAGCTACCATCATCACATCATTAATTCATGAAATCAATTAACTCATTGATTTATGCTTGCACATCTAAACAATTAATTAAATCAAAGCTCACAACTTTATCAAGATATGTCATTACCAACCCAACCCCTTTGCAAACATCATTTATATAGGTAAATCAAATGATATATCATTCCCAATCTAACCCCATTGTATATATCATTTTTCAAGGCAATCTAATCAAATAAAATCATAAAAGCTTTAGATCAAGTGTGTTAATCTCATCCATCCATAACATAGTCATTAAATGCACACCCAACCCATATTTATTCACTCCCACCCCTCCATTTTAACATTAATTATTTCATACTAACTGTTCTTCTCATTTTGAGAGCCCATCTGTGTTTTTCATCCCTACATGCCCTCTTGAGGGGGCATCATCATCCCAACTAACCATCATGCTACTAGGGACATCTTTGTATGCTCATTTTTATTCTTCTACATTCTTTGAAAAGTTGTTACTTCCTTCTAGTTGCAAAACCTTTTAAAAAATGGGTAAATGTAGACACATAAACTCTACCATCTTAGTGTCATCACTCATATACTATCATCGACATTCATCGTTCACTAACTAATATGTCCATTGTCAAAAATCCAGTTTAATTCCACATAATCCTAGCAACATTACACTTTGATTAATTAATTAGTTAATTAGTCATTAATTAATCCTTGCACACATAATTCCAAATAAAAATAAAATAAAATAATAAAATTATCCAATCATTTTATTTAATCCATTCAACCTCTTCATTATTAACAAACTAATTCAAATATCTCATTTAAGGTATTCAATCTTCAAACAAACTCATTTAAGACATTCAAACACATTCAAAAAAACTCATTTAAGACATTCAACCTTCAAAAAAATCTATTTAAGACATTCAACTCCCTAACAAAATAATTTAAGGCATTCAAACCTCTCATTAATCATTTGACTACTTTACTCAGCTAATTCATAAATTCTCAACCAATTCATTGAATACATTTGACCTAAGGATAAATCATAACCATCCAAAATCAAATATTTTGAATAAATATAGAATAATCCTAACCATCCAATCTCTCATCTAAACATCTATAAGAATTCCTCCATCCATCATTTTCAATCATCTATTAATGTCTATTTAAGATCATGTTGGATCATGCAAGTATGAGATCATGAGAATAAGCATTCAAAAATCTAGAGATTCATATCAATCAAGCATCATGTTGTCAAAATGCTTCAAGAATTCTTGCATAGAATTTCTTGAGAGTAACCACAATCCAAAAATCAAGAGCACATCTATCCAATGAAAGAGAAGGCTTCATTTAGTAAGCGAGGTAAAGTTTCTTGTTTGTTTTCTTTCATTGCTCAATCAGAGGGTATGATAGATTTAGAATAGGAGTTAAGATTTGCTTCTTGGTTTCTAATTTATAATTTGAATATTTTCATATTACAATATCAATATTTTAATGAAATTTGCCATGCAGTTAAGAACTTTTAAATCAAGATTTTAGAAGCCAATATGCTTAAATATGGAACTAGTGCCCCTACATCTAGAGGAACTAAATTTTATGGTAAATTAACATTCAAATCTAAGGATAATGATTCTAATTTTCAATTTATGGATGAGATCAAGAATGTGGTAAATTCAACAACTCAATCATTGGATAAGTTTATTGCATTAAAACAAACAGAACAAAAACAATTTACATAAATAGATGAGACTCCTTAATTTGTGCTTAAACAAATTCTTAAATGCAATATGATATCTTTGCCTCCATAATAAGAGTTTGATCCCTCTCAACCTCTTCCTAGTTCTTATGATGTTAGTGCATACTATGATTATCATTAATCATCTAGTCAAATTATAATAATATGATTCACTTTGATACACAATATACAATATTTAATTAATACAAACCATATACAATTCAAATGACATTATATTACTTTAAGTGGGTCAGTTGGTCAACCCAATCAACATTTGAATTTTTTTACTAATCTTCTTCCAAATCATGATACTCAAAATCAAACCAAGATGATGTTCATATGATATCTCAGAAAAAATCTATTGATTTTTAATGTTCATATCTTAGATGTGTTCATAAGTGTGGTCATAAATGCAAGCAAATATTTCATTTTGTTGCTTTTTTATCTATTGAAGAATTATTGTTACATAGTTGTATGCAAAAGAAGGATTAGTAAAAGAGCATATAGATACATTACTTATTTGGAAATCATAGTATAGGGATAAGAGATTGGTTATTTGTATACATTGGACTACTTGTTGACTTGCATGAGTGTTAGATTCTAACTTGTCATTAAACAATGAACTGACAAAGGTTTAATAACCTCATAACAACACCAATGTTTTATACCCTTAAAATGTATCTTTCAGTGAATTAAGGTTCGAACAAAGGAGAAATATTTGTGATAGTTGTACACTTTAATTCACAAATCTATGAGAGGTTTCTATCAAGCAGACATAGAAGAATTCTTCATTTTTTTAGATCATACAAACATGCATGACCATTGTTGGAATTAGAATTCCACTATTGGGGTATATTGTCACTATAAGAGTAAAATGATATTTGTCTACCCTTATCAAACAAATACAATACTGGTCACTACATTAGATTATCGATAGTTTTGTAGGTTCTCTTCTACATTTTTTTATAATTTGTACCTGATCGTTTATAATGATTTTCAAAATACAAATGAGTTTGAAATCAGGTATGTGCCCCTAAACTTCCTTATCAATTCAATCATTTCTTTAGGCTCTCAATTTTTTCCTATTTCTCCTTGCACATTTTATATCTTTATATGTTGTTTATACTCAAAATATGTTGGATTTGTTTTATAGTTTATTTATTTAAACTTAGATTCACTTTATCATAAAATAAACGTATATAAATACACACACATATATATTTATTTATGTGCATATATTATTATTGTTTTGTCCAAATTTAATTAATTTTTTATTTTAAACAATTTTTTCAACGCTGGTTGCAAATTCTCATTGGCCAGCTTAATTTTTTTTTGAGTATCTTAAAAGGATTTATTGGATCTTCTGAAATGATTGTTTTATAATATTGAATATATTCACAAGATTATTCTTGATTGGAAATTCAATATCATTACTTTTATCTTTAAGTTTGGATTTGTTTGAATATTTAAAAATATTAAAAGAAGATCTTTCAATATAATATAACTTCCATAAATATTATTAATTATTGTAAATTTTTTTTGGTATGTATAAATCATCTTAAAATAACATCCACTAATAATACATTGCCCTCTCAAAAATTAAAAACAAATAAAAGATATCAAAATATTTAAAATGAAATAATTTATTATTATTATTATTTAATAATTAAAAAAACAACTTTAATAAACCAATAGTTCATTTTAATAAACCAATTAAACTTCAATTTTTATAATTACATTTCATTACATCTTCTACAACCAAATTGAAAAACAAGTGGAAGTTTGGCCAACGAGCATGTAAGCTCTATTTAACCTTGACAGGGATGTGATAATCTTGGGTATGAACGTTTAGCAAACCAATAATATAATATATTGTAAATGTTTTTTCAGATTTTTTTGATCCCATCTTCTTAACATTAGTGCTAAATAGTTTCTGCATTCGTTAGTGATTTTCTCAATCATATCAACTCTTTGGAGAAAAAAATTGAAGAAGTTCTAATATGAGAGTGAGGATAAAATGGAGGGTGAAGAAGTAGTTGTGGTTGAGGATTCCTCTGAAGAATTTGGGAAGGTTTTACTTAAATTGGGTGAGAGCAATTCTGTTTTTCTTCTTGATGGGCATGTTGTGAATATTCCTTTGTTACTTTAAGCTGTTTTAAAGAAGCTGCTAATTGAGGGAGTTAGATTATATCAGCAGTATGGACATGTTAATGGTCATTTTGACTCTTTTCAGATTAGCGTCACAAATCAGAATGTTTTCAAAGTTGTTGGTATCATAGTTCGTATATTCGTATTCGGAAAGTATTCATGCAGGTAAAAAAAAGTTTACTCGGTAAATACTCGGCAAATACTCGTTTATACGTCAAAGGTTTTTTTCACATTTTTGTAATTTACTGTGCATGTAAACTTTTTTGGCAAGTATATACACCCTACTGACCAGAGTATTGACAAGTACTCGGCTAAATACTCTCTGAATACTTGTTTATACTCTGACAAAGTTTTATTCACATTTTTTAAGTTTACTTTGTATGTAAACCTTTTTGGCAAGTATATACATAGTATTGACCGAGTACTGGCTAGTACTTCACGAGTACTCGTTAACGGAGTACTCACCAGTACTCGAGAAGCACTGTGTATATAATCGTCACTGTGTATATAATCGTCGATTTCAGAAAAAAAATCTTACTAAATTTCATCTTAAAAAGATTAATAATATCTCTATCATGCTGTTGTTTAATCTGAAAAAGTTCAGAATTATATAAATATAAACATTTTTACTCATGTTTTAGATTACATATTTTTTATTATAATTGAAAAGTAAATATATACTTAAATCTGAATGTTCTGTAAGCTAAAAAGTCATGACTGAGACATCTCATCTTAATGTTTAAATCGAAATTTTTCTTCTAAAAATCGAATTTTATTACTTTATAAAAGAAACATATTACATTTTCCCTCAAAATAATACTGTTTCTTTAACTGTATAGTCTGCCAATTAAAAAAAAAATGTATCTGGAGTCACTGTCATGTTAGTTATTAAAATGGATTGAAAAAAAAAACTAACCCTAAACTCTTATTACCTTACACAGAAAAACATGAAAGCAGATGAAACAACAATGCACCAAGAAAATCTCTCCTTCAGTCGTTATTCCTTGCACAGCGAGTAATCTTGGTACAAGGCTTTCTGTAAGGATTAATGGGGTTAGATTTCCCACAGTTATAATAAGAACTCCCCCTCTCTCCGCAAGGCACGGCATCCCGTTGCATCGCTCCATTACTTATATGGTCCCCGGTCTTCAAAACCCTCCTGTTAGTTTCTGAGTCCATCAACATTTCTTCCTCTGGAAAACACTCTCCAATCGTCCCCTCGCAATTCTTCGAAGAAGAAAACGAAGAAATTTTCATGAAATTGCCGTCTCCTCCCCACGTAACGCCCGCAGATCCCACAGGGCCCTCCGCATCCGCCAAGAAAAGCACGAACAGCAGCAAAACGCCTGCGCTCAGACTCGAACCAGAAACCATCTCCATGGCCAAGAAACTTAAACACTTAACTTTTAAACAAATCTTTGATGTTTGGTGCAAAAGGAAGAGGGTGTATAAAAAGGTGAATTCGCAGACTGAGAGTCAAATGTAACGTCTTTCTCACTGTCAGCTTGGCTGGTTAAATAAGGATTCGGACGTTTTTTTAAATGCCCAGATTACGTTACTTAAGTTAGCATTCATTGTTTATATCATCTAGATTGTCCTCAAAATCATGAATGCCACTTCCATTGGCTAAACTCTCCAACTTCTGTACATAGTGTCTTCGATTGTCATCATCAACATCATGTAGTGAATGTTGGGTGAGAGTCGCTGTGAAAATATTAGGGCTTGTAGTCTCCGGATGAAGATTACAAAGCTTATTAGGGCTTTGGATAGAGTCCTCACACTTGTGATAGAAGATGCAAATTGGTATGTACAATTATTAAATCATACATATTTTTGGATTTCAACTTGTTTCGTTGTTGAGTGGATAAAGGCATATGTACTTCAATTTCGCTCTGCTAAAAATTTATTAACCTCTCATTACAGAAAAAAATTGTTAAAAATATCAAATTAGTAACAATGTATAACAAATGAAAATATAAATGATTAACTTAATAAAATTATCAATTGTGTACATGTAAGAGAATTTTGATGGCAATAAGTTCTAAGTACTTGCATCATGACTATGTACAAACTTTCCATTGATTGGAGTCATGTGTACTTATTAAAAAGAGCCTCAATTTCTCCATGCTACCTTTTGAAGTTATAAACATTCCATTTTCATTACAGACCACACTGGTTACAAATGGATAAAAAAAAGTCTTTTGAATGCTACCTTAGTTTCTTTTATAACTTTTACATCATTATATGGTGGTTGCCTATTTGGTAACTGAAATATTTCACCATTGTAATATATAAGATTTAACACATATGTGAGTAGATGCAATGGGGTGGTCACTACCTCTTCATGATCACACTCTTAAATATATTGTAAAATTTTTCTTTACGATCTTGAATTTTTTTGTATGATTTCTCACATACTCTCAAACATGGAGTCAATTTCATCTTAAATTTTTCATATGCAAATTGCATCTGTATATGTATATTTAATCATAGAGAAAGTAGGCTCTATAAAATTGAGTAAGTACTCAACCTTGGCCCACGAAAAATCATCAAGGATCAATGTTTTATTTTATGAGCTCTATTAGTGTTTATTTGCCTCTACATTATCTAAACATTATTGATCACCATACTACTTAAGGCCTCTTTTACTTTCACAAGTCATCTCAAAATGAATGTGTGAGAGGAAAATATCATCTCACCAACTTAAAAAATAAATTTAAACTTTTACAAAATTTTAATAAAATATAAATTTTTAAAAATCAAATTACAAAAAGTTAGAACTTAGAAATCAATAATTTCAATTTGTCTCTTAAGTTAGCTTCAACAACTCCAACCTCAAGAATAAATGAGAGCTAAAGAGAGGGCTAGTAAATTTTTTGAGATCAAGAATTTGGAAACTTTTGACAGTTACTTTGTGATTCATATGGGACTATGTAACTGTAGGATGAGAATCAATGGAAGGCATGTAGAACAGTTCTGTCAACTAGAAAAATCAATCCATGGATTGGCCATGAAAAAAATATGAATTTCACATGATTATTGCAGCATACAAAAATATGCAACACTATTATTTAGTGTGAAACTTGTGGCATGCTAGCTATTGTGGCTATTGAGTAAATAAATTTTCAAAACATAGCCATTATGCAAATGGGTGGTGGTAACATGCAAGTTACACTATGAGGAAAACATAGTGAGAGACATGAAACCAAAACCTATAGTAGATGACACCAATCTATGGAAAGTTGGCTGGAATCAAAAACATAGAAAATTGAAGAGCAAGGATATGTAGCCTCTACAAATAAGTTGGTGTAATATTACAACAGTTGGTGTTCTTCAAGCAATGGAGGTAGGAATTTGTAGCAACAATATGCGGAACTTGTAGCCTTAACATGATAAAGTCACAAAGGTAGTAGAGGCCTACAAATATAGAGAAAGTTCATGTAATAAGTTAGAAAAATAATCGTAAATATAGGGGAGACAATAGATTGATTTATTGCTTTGTTTTTGTTGTTCTAGAGTGGCTAACAAGCTAGTTTTTAACTTAGAATTTTTTTAAATAAAATTCATTCTCTTATATTTTATTTTTTCCTTTTAAGTGGCTAGAAATCTGGTTTTCAATTGTTCTTTTTTATCCTTTTTTAAACTCTTGATGAGCCAGTAAGCTGATTTTTGATTAAAACTTTTTATTTACCAGTGTTGGCAAGAGCATGCAGCTATTGCATGAAAAAAACAATAGAAAACATGACTATAAAACACCCAAGAATTCATGGCAATCTATAAGAGAACCCAACTAATTTTTTTAAAATGATAGAGTGAAAAACCAAGATTTATGGCCAAAACAAGTATTCATCCATTTACCCCTACATAAATAATTGTCTCCAAAGTACTACATGCAAGAAGTTGTAGCAATAAAATGTTTGAACATGTAGAAATAATAAGCTTGAACTTGTAGCAACTAGGAGAGAACATGTAATAACTAAAAAAAAATGTATTCAGTAGAAAATAAATTTTAGTAACACGTGATATGTAAATGAAAGGTGTTGGTAGCCAATATATTGTTTATTTATTTATTTATTTTTATTTAATTTTATTGTAAGTGAAAAATAAGTTGGTTTTCCACTTAGGACCATTTATTCAGTTTTGATTAGGCAATAATTTGATTTTCTAATCAAGACTGTCAACAATGTTTGAGGATTTTCATTGTTGATTTTTTTAATTTTTTTCAGAATTGATGATATGATGAAAGGTTAGGAAAATGTTGTATTGGAACTTCCAAATCAACTCGATACTTGAGTATCAACATGAATTTGTCCTTAGTCCTGACCTCATTTTCCAATATCTATTCAACTTTGAGCCATCATTTCTACATGAAAGCATGAAGCGATGTATAGTTTTTTAGTGAAAATATTTTTATTTAGCAAACCCATCATGCCACAAGTTTCTTAGTTGTTGAGTGACCTCAAGGTGATGTAAAACTGCTTGACATAGTTCATCAAAGTGTGCGAGTTTTCCCAAATGCCAACATTGTGATTGTATTTTAGTGTATCACTTGATAAAGAAAAATGATTGGAAGTCTATCATGCAACCAAGTTGATAAAAAATTAAGGAGATTTCATTAAAAATTAAAGAAATGTTCACTATCTCCTATAGAATTTATTTAGCAGATATTAGTTGTGAGATAATTCAGATACGAAATTATCTTATTTATACTTATATAAAATCATAATATTGAATTCCTTAAATAATAGCAACCTTATAATAATCTAACCTTTAAGAATTACTTTATGCATTTGATATTAGATGGTTGGACATGAGTAATATATTCAATATCATGGTATCTATTAATGTAATGGAAAAAAATATTTATAGCATATATAACCATAAGTAATTCATTCACAACCATCATGCAATTAAAATTTGTGCAAGAAAGGTGGTTGTTAATGAAGTGTAATCGGCCAAAGACAACCCCTAGTGCTATGCCAAATGCATATGTAAGGATATGGAAAGGACATTCCAATTCTATTCATGGTATTGATACAAAAGTGTCTTGCAAAGTATTAATTTTTTTTTTTTGACATACATGATTACAAATAAAAGCAACTTTATTAGAAAATAAAACACATGGTTGTGCTGAAATTTGGTTAAGATCCTCAATGAATTTGTAATAGTAACTTGCAAGCTCTAGGAAATACCTTATTTTTTAGGCATGGAAAAAATTCTGAGCATTTCTATCTCAAGTGGGTCCACTGGAAGTCCATTGGATGATTTTAATTGCTTCTTTCATTGAGATTCCAATTAACTGTTTATGTTAAGAGATCATCTAGGAAGGTTTATAATAGTCTTGGTTAATGCAAGAATGGATTATAGATTTTATATAAGATTCTTAAGGAAGCATTGATGTGGTAGAATTGTGGAGAGTAATAGAATCCCCAATAAAATATAAATATCCCTTATTTGGGAGGATATTTCTAGAAATAAAATTAGTGTGTCAGAGAAAAATTATAGATGGATTGATTTGGTGTATGTATGTTATGTACATAGTTAAAAAAGAATGTGTCTACGTTTGGTGCACGTAACATTGGAATTTGGTCAATGGTGGGAATACATTAAATAGGATGATGTTCATTTTCATTTATGCCTAGCCAAAGGGTTTGTTTTATCTCTAATGAGGGTTGGGCGGGTTAGTAGAACATACAATCTTATGTGTTGTCTACATTTGGAATGACCATGTTACCTAATTTATGACTTATGTATGCATAAATTATAGACAACCAAGGTATACCTAAGGTGAGTGTGTGTGTCCCAAAGTGGGATTTGAGATTTAATATCATGCAAACTATAAGTTATACCCATCAATCCATTTTTTTAGTAATATTTTTTGTAACCCCATCAAGTTTGACAGTTGGATTATCTACTATTTGGAGGATAGAAGGGGTGTTATAAAGACTTTAGACCTTTTGTTGCTCCATTGTCTCATTGATTATGGATACCCCTAAATTTGTAATTGGGTTCATCATAAGAGGAAAAACATAAATATGTATCAAAAATAGGGTTGTGTAATTTAGATTACTTGGGAGAAACTATGTTCCCAAGCATAAGATTAGAAAGTTTTCTAATTACTTGGATTACATGAGAATATTTCTTATTTTTTCTGAGCGTCCTTAAGTGTAACTCTTAGATTGCCTTTTTATATGTGGATACATTCTTGATAGCTTTAAAATAATAAAATATGGACACAAACATTCTTTAGCTTATTTACAAAAATAATTTTTCATTGAGGCTTTTCCCTTGGATGATCAAACATTTTTAGAAAACATAAATTTAATGGTACAACATTACTTGTAGATGGACGTGGTTTAATGATTGGCTCATTTATTGGTAATGGAGTGTTAATTTCAGCCTTGGATACTTCCTTAAAAAATAAATATCTAGTATTATGGTTGATGTGGTTGTGGTTCTACTATAATTCTTGAATGAGGATGTAACTCTACTAAGTTTAGTGCATGGGAAGGCTATCATTTATTTATTATAAACTAGATGAGCTATCTTATGAGAATATTGAGCCTAAAATTTAAGTGTTTAAGGGGAAGGTTTGGATGGGTTATTGGGCATTTGGAATAACACAACCTATTTTGGTTTTGGGTGTTATGGTAACCCATCCTTTTTTGGTTGTTCACGTCAAAGTGGTGGCTGCCATGTCTGGGCTTGATATTATATCCATTGGGTACATGGTTATTGATAATAGTTTTTCTAATGTTGGGAACGTGGTGTTACGTGATTCTAAGTTAGGTGAATACCAAATATGGGCAACATTATTTAAAAAAAGAGTGGAAGAGCAAAATGACACTTTACATACCTGAATTTACTTGCATTGTTGTCCAAAGTCCCTTTTGAGCTACATAGTATACTTGTTCCATTCTATCTTCAATGTCTTGCATATTTGTTGTAGATTGTATCACCTTGGTTATGTTTTCCTCATTTTCTTGAGTGGCTTAACATCCACACTCAACCTTCTTCTTGCAGTAGTCAAGACAATAAATAGTCAAAGCTTCCTTTGCTACTTGGTCTAAGAATTCCTCAATTATATTTTCATGCTTGGCTCTAGGAATAACCTATGTAGATGGTTGTATTACTATTGATGGAAAATGGTAACATTTTAGCTGCATTCATTAGGAAGGAGAGTTATAATTTTTTTTTATCAGAATGGTTCATCCACAAATTTAGTCTTTAACTTTGGAGTTTAGAGCTGGGTCTAGGGCAGTACCTCCCAGTGGCATCAAGGGGTAATGCCATTTTTAGGGTGTATACACATAATATTTTCAACATTTTATCAAATACTAATGCTTTACATCTTTTAGGAACCTGTCGTCTCAATCTCTCTAAGTGCATGCCTTAAGGGGTGCACTGAGAAAGGGGTGGGCAGACCATTGGTACTTCATAAGATTTTTGTCCCTTTTTCCACTTGCCATATACACACTTGTCTCCTAAAACCATTTACCCTAAGATTATTCTTCTTAGTTCTACCCATTCTAGTAATTTACCATGCTTTATCCCTCTTTTCTTGCCTTAATTCCCTTTTGGATAGTCAATTATACTATGTCGACTGGGTCAACCTTGTACTGTTTAGGGTATTTTTCATTCTTTTGGGTTTGTTAGCCTTTCAACTGACCTAGCTCAGACCTAGTGAATTAGCCTTGAAAACATAGAGGGTCGACCAGGTCAACCCTGTATAACTGACATATCTGAGAGGATTTAGGGCAAGATCCACCTATATATACAAGTTCATTTCCAACCATTTTTAAGAAGAGAATAATTAAATGAAGAAGTGTGAATGAACATTTGATTATTGACCATTCTATTTAAGGAATAAGGCTTTAGGGTTTAATACTTTCTTTGGAGATACAGATCTTGTCTTGTGGAGAAGTCTTTTGGATGCATAGATAGGTTGTGTAGCCTAGAGATGATTTGTATTTATTATCTTTACATACCATAACAATCTCTTGTAAAGCACCTTTGCCAAGGGAGAGATTGAGGCTTGATAGGTTCGTCTTCAAAGATAAGTATTTCTAACTTTAATTCTCCTTTGTAAGAGTAGATAGATAATGAATTTGTATTCTTCTCCCATGCATTAGGATTTCATATATATTGACATGAGTATATGTCTTATATGCATGCTTAGTTTAGTTTTTTATTTTGTTTCTAACCCCCACTTTGAACCACAAGCTTTGGTGTGCACTAGATTAGATTTACTTTCTTGTTATTAGCATAAGTGAATGTTTAAACCTTATGGCTCTTTTAGGGTTGTTATGTGATTATGTTAGACTGTAGGCTTTGGAACCCTACCTCACATGGTGTATTGTGACAAGTGATCCCCTAATCAGGTCTAACAGATCCCCATATTGGTCATGCTTTTGCTTAACAAGTGTATCCCAATTGAAAGTGTAGGTATGCTCTATCTCATCTGATCCAGGATTGATTTATGGACATGATGCATTTTTGATTGCATACACAGGGCTCCTAGGTAATACCAACTTATAAAAGTTTATATTATTTAGTATATGTATAAGAAGTCGATAGAAATTGAACATCTTAAATAATTGGTGTAAGGGAAACTGTTGCATGTTACTCTTTTTTACCGACAAGTGCAAGAGAATCTATTGTAAGTTGGCTTTCACCAATAGGTGTAGAAGTTATTATGGGATCAATATTTGCATGCAATTTTTCCTCATCAATAGATGCATGAAATGTTTTAATTTTTATATGTATTTCATGAGCACTAGGTGTAGGAAATTTTATACGAATAAATGCAAACATTTCCTTAGTAGTGTGTTTTTCTTCCACTTCTTTTGTGATAGTTGAGGCATGGAACCTGTTATTTATTTCTTGTATCTCATTTATATAATATAATTGAGGATTCCATCTATTTGTATATAAAAATTAGTTGAATATTTTAAAACCAACCTGTACTAGCATTTACAACTAAAACTTCCTCAAAATTGTCTTGCTCAACCATTGTTTCATTTGCACAGGGTTAGTCTAATTAGATATTTTTTTGAAATTTTCCTAATTAATATTATATAATATAAGGAAAAAACATGTGGAATGATCTTCCATAGTTTACCCTTGCAATGAAATCCTATCTGAGCTTTTCAATAATTTAGTACTTTGATAGCCTTTTCCTAGAAATGATGGTAAAAGCATAGGGGCACATAATTAAACCATCAATTGTATGTTGAGAAATTTATCATAAATCTTGGGGAAATATAGATTGGCAACAATTTGAATTATTGATTCTATGATCTTTCAAACAATTTTCAACTCAGGGACATCTAATTTTACATGGAGTTTGCATTTTATATGTAACACTAAACTACTTTAAATAATTGAGTATAAGTTAACTAATAATTTAATTATGTATAGGAAAACACATGTACTGAAAGTAAATCAAATTTGTAGAAAATAAATCACACATACAAAAAATAAATCACATTTATGAAAAAAAATCATACTTGCATAAAGTAAATTTTAAGAAATTAAATTTTGGAAGTGAAATGTTAATATAGGTTTGAAAATTCCTACACAATACAAAATTAAAAGGTACACACATGGAATTGAAAGGTACCCACATATAATTGACATATACATAACATGAAAGTAAATTGTTATAGATAAAATTATATATATATAAAGGAAATAAAACACACGTATATAAATGGAATTTAAATAAAATGCTCACACAACATAAATTAGCTAACAAATGGACATGAAACTAAACCAATGAATCCATATGAGTGGTCCATACCTTAGACTCAAATTTGAATCCCTTCCTCACTTAAGATAGGATTAATTAAATGAAACTATTATTAATTTAACTATGGTATCTAAGGAATCACTACAGGTTTGATTATAACCCGATCTTAATTGTACTTTCACTCCCTTGATTACAAAATATTAATTCATTAACACAAATTCTCTCTTAAATAGATAAGGAAAAGATTTTGTTAGCAAACTAAAATCCTAATGATTACAATAAATGAACCTAAAAAAAAATTAGAATAGAAGAAGTTACAGTAATATCTTCTAAAACAAGTTGTGGGAGCTAATCTAGAAAACACGAAAACACATAAAGTTCCCGTAAATTTATTTTTCAACACTCACAAATGGTGGAGAGAGTGAATCAAGGAATATATTAGAACAATATATAGCTACAAAATTTTATTTATTTTCCTTATTATTTGTATCAACCTTTTATTATTCAATCATAGTGAAGAGGAATCTTGTAAATCACAACATAATAAAATAAATAAATTAAAACAAGAATTTTTGGATCAACTTTAGTTTGCAAGTTGATTATTTATTTAACTCAAATATATAATAAAACTATATATGTTATGATCATGACATGTGGTAACTATTTTAATCAACTATATCAAAAAACAAGATACAATTGTTGATACATGTAAGCTAAGAAGGGACTGCAAGTGTCGCAAAAAAGTGGCTACATGGATCTATAATAGTTATTGTAGGTATATGTACATACATAAGGTGACACACTAACCTATGGACTCTTAATCTTGAGGTCTATCCAAGACAACTGACATAATAGATAGATGGATGGGCAAAACTATGGATTACACTAATTGGTTTGAGGAATGGGATTATGGATGGCAAGAGCTAAACAATGCTTATGATGGTACTAGAATATCTCTGTTGCATCAAAATGTTTGTTGAAGATTTATAGTTATGATGACATAGGACTCTAAGGTCCCTTGGTATTAATGATGAAGTTCCTAATCAATACTAGGAATAATAAAGTGGGTGTAATTCCATTAGATAAATCTATGGACCTAATCGATCCTATCAAATTGGTTATGCCTACTCAATGTCATACAAAAAAAGAATGAACATGTGATGAGGCTAGTCTTGAAGATAAAATAAAAAGGGAGATGGGTGGCTAAGCTTGGATGACGTTGTATTAACAACCTTGGGTTTTGTGGTAAGATGACTATGGGAGGATCAAGTATTCATTTTTTTCTCATCAAAGGTGTTAAGAGAGTTAATGATGAGGTAAGTAATAAGGGTGGCACAAAATAATTCTATACTAAGTTCTGTGTTAGTGTCACTTTATATGTTTCTTCCAAAAATGGTAGCTCTAACCCTAGGAAGAAAACTCGATCTAATAAGATAAGCGCATTTAGGAAATGTCTTGGAAGACTAAAACAAAGTTGTTTTTAGGTGTATTAAAGCATATAAATTTGTTTGGAAAATGTTTTTGAAATGATATACTTGGTGTTTTGAGTGTTGAATCAAGGTTTATGGCTTGTGCTTGTCTCGAGAAGGCTTTTATGGACATTTGAGTTTTGTTTTGACAATGTTTGATAAGGAAGGTGAATTCTATACTTATTAAGAAAATAAAGAAATGAATGCTAAAAGTAAATGGAAGGAAAATACTTATTTTTGTTCTTTTTTAATGATTTGAATGCATGCAAGATTAAAACTAAAATTTTGAAGGAAATATGCAAACACTGATTTTTTCCTAGCTTTCCTTATTTTATAAAATGGCTTGGATAAAGGAATCTAAGTGATTGTATGCACCCAAAATTTACAAAATACAATATTTATATTATGATGTCTAGTGATGAAGTAGTGATTTCCTACTTTAAGCTAAATTTGGATTCTCTCTAACATTCTATTCCTTTTCCCTCCCTATTTCTCTCTCGAGCCTCTCAAACCCCATTTTTGCTTGATGTTTGAAACCTCTTTTAGCTTGTTTTAAAAACCTCCATAGAGGACAAAACCACCCGTCTAGGTAATGGGACCATCATTGCCCATTATGGAACCACCCCTAAGGTGAAAAAATTATCGTGATGGAATGGTCATCGACAAGGTGATTTTGTATTACTATATCATGATTCTATCATTTTATAGGGTGACTCTATCACGTAGGTTAGTAGTTGCATAACTATCTCTACAAATAGGAGAGGTTCCATCACCTTTGGTCCATGTTCTAAATTTAATCTCTAGAACTTGATTTTTTCACATGTTTGAATATTTTCTTCACATTTCTATCATTTTCTATCTTAATTACACCTCATGACTACCCAATTCACTCCCACTCTTGTTTTGATCACTCCCCATCCTTCCTATGTTTAACTTTTAGTTAACCAATAATTAAACTCCTCCTTGCAATTCACATGCTTCTACAACTATCTTATTTTTAGATGAAATTATATCCTAAAATTTGCATTGGAAATTGAAGTTTTGAATCTTTCTATAGCAACAACCTACTTACCTTTGCTTTTGAGCTTTACCTTTGATCATTTTTATGTTATACTAGATGTTTGAAGTAAGGAAAGTCATTGAATTAACAACCAAATCTTTGCAGTCAGTGCACTAGCCAACCACAGTCAGATGATTTTTTGATTGGAGTTGTGTTTCTCTCATATTATTCCTTTTATACTATTATTTTATCATTTTCCTTGGTCATAGAGTTTCTAAAATTATTTGTTTGAGCAGAGGAGCTAGTATGCTAAGGACCAAATCACAAATACATATCTTATTTCTAGTTGGTCTACATCTTGATCAAATTAAAAGTTTATAGTTTTAGTTTTCTTTATTTTTTTAGTAAATCAGATCAATTTATCTTCCTCTCTTTCACTATATTAGATCTCTATTTTGAAAATTCAAATAGATAGGAAAATTAATTCTTCTCCCTTCCCATCTTTACACCAAAAATATTAGTTAGTTTTCTTACTTATTGTATCCATGCAATAGATTATTTTAAAGCATATATATCTATATTCAAACCCTAAGTATATATTATAAAACTAAATAAAACACTTTTGGATTAAAAAAAAATAAGTTTTTAGTTTTAAACAAGCTCTTGTTCATGCACAAACATGCACAATAACAAGTAGAAAACTCTAGCCAAACCTAGGAGAGCAAAAGTGATTATCTTGATATTGATTTTACATGTTTGGATAAATTAAAAACCTTATTTTATTTTATTAAAATATATAAATAAAAACTTATATATCAACTTTCATTTGATACAAATCATTCGTACTTAGTGTGCATTCATCTAGAAACACCAAAAACTAGTTTTAGCTTGTGTATACAAAAGAATAGTTAGATACTTAGTAGTATTGCTGCTTAGGATATAGAGTTGGTTTCATATTTTATTTAATGTAATAAAATATCAGTTTTAATAATAGATTAATTCATCTATAATATGAAACACAAAAACAATTTCATTAATTTGCACCTAGAAAACCTAGAAATCAACACTTGCATGGTTAGCCTAGATTTTATTTTCTAAGTATTGCATGCAATAAAAATTGAATTGAAAAGTGCCCAAAAAGTAATTATTTAATTTATTTCCATATATTCATTTAATTTCAGTCATTTTATTTCAACAAGTAGTTAAATTTATTTACAATCAAAACATTACAAAAACCCAAAAAAAAAAGTCAACAACCAAAGCCTTGTCCAAAATGAGCACAAGCATTCCAAAATATTGCTTCTCATAGGACAACATATCCTACCACATACCAATTTAAAAACAATATCTTACACTTATACATTACATCACCTTTCCTCTTAGATGACTCTCCCAAATCATCCCTATATCCATAGAGTAGGTCTTTTCCCTAGAGTTAGAGCCCAAAGTCTTGGCACCAACACCCAGTCTGACATTAGCACTGAACTCAAGAGATAATATTTTTATTCCACATTTATTCCACACCTCATTCTATATTATCTCTCAATGTTATAGAAGCATATGAGCAGATACTAGATCCCCCCATCATCATCCTCCCCCAAAACTGAGGTCATTAATACAATATCATCTTCACCTAGTCATTCATTCCCCCTTTCTTCTCTCCTTGGGTCTATACTCATCATATATCATTCACATTTATGTATGACATTGATAGGGCATAGTCAACCCAACAAATTCAACCATATTCCCTAAGTCATTCAACCAAACCATTCCCAATTTTAAATTCCTAAAATTGATTAGGAGTTTCGCCTCCTTATCATCAACAATATCAAGGGACTTAGAGTTTGATTTTTGCTTAGTTGGATGCTATTAATGAGCAATGTGAAGTATTGAAACTCTTTTGGTTTCATCATGAACATCCCTTTCCACTCGTAATTCCAAATCCCATTTCACTAATAATCCCTAAAACACATTTCGTAATTATTAGTCACCACATTGGTTTGCAAGGGTGACTAATAATCCACCACTATTTAGCCTTTAGAGTTACATGCATCCCATGTACACTCATACTTCTCAAACTATTCATGTGCCACCCTATATCCCCTTGGGATATGTGCAAACCACATATACCCTTCCTCAACAAACCACCAACGCTTCTGCATCTAATAGTCTTCTTCCCTACTTCCATATGTTATCCAAGTATAATCATCTAGATAAATATTTTCTAGCTTACTCCATGTCACCCTATCAAGCTTCTTTCATTCCTTCAAGTGGTTGTCCAAGCAACACCTACACAATCCCACCCTTCTAGTCCAAGTTGGCCATGTCAACAATCGACTTTAAAAACATGGGGGCCTATATTGAGTATCTTAATAAACCTCTCAATATTAACATATGAGGAGTTATTCTTCCACATCCCCTAGCAGACCTTCCCAATTTCAAATGGGAGGGGGATCCCAATGCACATGTCAAGGCTTATGCTATGGTTGTTAGGGAACTCTTGCCTTAGGATGGGGTTGTTGCCAAGATTTTCCCTAAAAGCCTAGAAGGAATCACTCTTGATTAGTATTACCAATGTGATAAGGGGTCCATTTATTCATTCAGATAATTATGGATGGATTTTTTAAGGCCTTTGATGTGAACAAGCTTCTCAAGTCTAACATTCGATAATTCTTTAATATCAAACAAAAACATAATGAACATGGGTACCCATTTCATCACAAGATGGTGATAGGTTCTATATTTGACTACTAGTGCACCTCACATGGATTAGAGGGAATTGTATGACATTTTCCTTCTCTCCCTTAACAAGGAGACAAGGGAAGACATCTAAAAGTTCCCCTATCAGTCTTATGTAGAATCCATTGAAAGTGATTTATGGATTAATCAAATGAACATTGATAGTGGTCATCGAACTAATGGGGTCAATGGGTGCATTATCACCCTAAACCGAAATAATGGGGGATTTTAAAATGTGAGCGAAAATAATGTCAATAATAAATGCCCCAAAATCCTTAATTGAAACATGAATTCCACCATTGATGGCATGATCGATTAGAGTAAAAAGACATGTTCAGTGAATAATATTCAATCTCCACCCATGAACAAAACCAATACAAATAACAATGTGGGTGTTAGCAACCAAAATCCTCTACCTACATTTCATGTGGTTGAATTAAATTAACCTCCACCCCACAAAATGTAATATCAAAACCAAAATGATAACCAATTTTAGCATGTTGAGCATTTTCCACAATCTCAAAACTAACCCTATTATAAAAGAAATAATCAATAAGGGTTTGGTAAGTAGGGAAAAAATTAGAGGCATAGGGAATATGATTGCAACGTCTACTATCTCTTTCACTGAGTTATTGGTCATGATAATTAAAATTACAAGGACTAATACAAGTTCATCCAAAGGCTCCCTAAGGAATTAGAGCCAAACTTTCATCGATAGTTTCCTAGAGATCAGGTGCAAACCCTTAGGCCCTTCAAAATAGTCCCGTTAATCCTCATAACCAATATATCTAGATCTACTAGCATTGTTATCTCTCTTTTTAGATGTAGATTTGGACTGGTATATTTGGAATAATAAACATTCTCATATAAGAAAAAACAAAAAATGAGAGCCTAAAATATCTAAAAGGAGGGAAAATAGTTATGGGGGAGGACCCAAAAATGAAAGAAAATCATTAAAAAGAAGAGTAAAGAAAGATATCATCCTTCAAAGGAAGAGGACGAGGCCATGGAGGATGTTTCTACTTTGGAATTATTAGATACAAAACTTTCCAATGATACATATGTGAGGAAGGAAGATTAGGAGTAAGACAAATGTAAAGATAACACTACCTTTATTACCAACACTAAATTTCATGGTAATACTTCCAAAATTGAATGGATTATTGATTCAGGTTGTACTCATCACATGTCCAATATTTCTTCCTTACTATATTATTTAAGCTCTCCTAACTCTTCCACTCTAATTTTAGGTAATGGATATATTTTTTTGAATAATGGTGAGATAAATAATGTATACCATCATTTACTTTAGCTTGGTATGAATTTAATTTTAGTTTATAACATTTCTCAATAAGGGAAGAAACTTGAGTTTTAGCTAGATAAATTTGTTGTTAAGGATATACACAACAAATTTCAAATCATGGAAATAGGGTAAATGGAAAAAAGATAGAACTCATAAAAGTTTACATATTTTGGTGATAACAAGTGTCAAATCCCACTTGCATAAATCACTAAGGTTTATGAGGATATTCAATTATGGCATGAGAGGTTAGGGCACCTAAAGTTTTAAAGCATATAATTGATGGGTCTCTTTCAGATGGCACATGGGATTACCTCCATCAACTCATAAAAGTGAGTTTTTGAAGGATGTGTTTTAGGCAAGCACCATAGGTTGAAGTTAAACTAAGGTAAGGCTTAGAGAGTTACTGATCCAAGCATCAATTTAGGTGACAATTCGGGTGACAGTTCCACCCCAATTGATGACGAAACTTTCGAGAGCCATAACTTTTGCACCGTAGCTTCAATTGACTCGCCGTTTGAACCGTTGGAAAGATAAGAATGAGGAGAACGTCATGAAATATAATTGAGCTCTGATCAATGAAGTTTGACCCCCGAAAACCCAATGGAAGTGCCTCAAATTTCAATTTTAGTAGTGTAGTTTAAAAATAGTAAGTTTCTAAAAATAGTAATTCCTTGAATTTTGTATTGTTTTAAATATTGGAAGTCGAACCATTTCATATCCCTCGAGATTGGTGACCTTCCACATCCTCCCCATGCTTTCAAATTGTGTATAAAAGAAGAGGTAACCCGAAATATGAAGACAGACATCTCTTCCCAGAGATAAACATATATTTGTATTGCGATCTTGAGTAATACTACATCTCTTCTTAGAGAATTCATTGTTACTATGTTATTTCTATGTTATTGTGATATTTATCAACCAAAACTTTTGAGTTTTGGATCAGTGGTATCAGAGTGGTTTGTCTTGAGAGTGTATGATCCCGGGGATGAGGTCAGGCTACAAGAAGCTTGGGTGGGAAACAACAGAGCTTCCAAATTTTCCACTTGTTCGCTCCAAACGACTTCAAATGTTAGACGACACCGAGACATCCAATCCTTTTAAGGAAATGGTGAATGAGGCCCTCCAACGGCAACAAGCACAGATGCTGCAACAATTTGCCCAAATTCTTCAAACACTTCTGATGGGAAATCTTGGCTCTGTGGCTCGACTTCTTGGTTCCTCATCCAGGGAACGTCCTTTCAGTGCCCCGACACCCTTCAAGGTCCAGGTAAATTTTGATATTCCTACATTTTAAGGTAAAATCAATGCTGATGCAGTAGAAAATTGGTTGGATCAACTGTCTTCCTACTTATCTGTAAATAAGTTCACCGATGGAGAAAAGATTACTTTTGCTCTTTTGAAATCAACATTGCCTGTGAAAAACTAGTGGGAAGTGTGCAAAAAGAGGTTCAATACAGATGACATTGGCCTTGAGGTGGAACCTACCTGGGATGATTTTGTGGAAGCAGTGAAAGAAGAATACTACCCCATCGGAGCATATGATGATCTCTACATATAGTGGCAACAACTTCGCCAAGGTAAGGACCAATCTGTTCAAGATTACAAAGATACTTTTCATTCTTTGTCTGCAAGGTTGGGAATTCAAGATAGTGAGAAACATAAGACTCTCAAATATCATGGTGGACTAAAATGGTACATACGGGGGGAAATGGAACTCTTCAATTTGGAAACCCTCGGTGAGGCATACAAATTTGCAGTGAAGATTGAACAGAAGCATGGTAGAAAGAATACAAAGAATCAACCCTCAAAATGGAAAAGTGACAAGGAAGGTCAAACATGAGGCCCAAATTGGAAGCAAAAGGATTTTTAGGATAAGAAATCCCAAAAAGGGAAGGCTGGAAAATGGTGTGATTACCACAAAACTGGAACTCACTCCAAAGAAGAATGTCGAGCCATCAATTCATTGCTTTCTGAGTCACAATACTTGTCATCCACTACTCTGCCTCATACACAACCCACAGTCGAAGAGGACGAAAAATAAATTGTAGATGCTGAGCCTGACACCATTATCGCTTCATCATAGAACCGTGAGGAAAGACCAGATGACAAGGAAAGATTATTCCACTCCAAATTATGGGTAAAAGGTAAGCCTTTACATTTCATTCTTGATAGTGGGAGTCAAAAGAATTTAATCTCTGCTAAAGTTGTGAAAAGTCTAAATCTATCCTTGAAGCCTCATCCAAAGCCCTACAGTATTGGATGGTTAAGCCCAGGGAGAGACCTCCATGTCACCCATAAGTGTCTTCTTTCATATGCTATAAAACCATTCCAAGATGAAGTCTTGTGTGATGTGGTCAATCTAGATGTTTGTGATGTACTCCTTGGTTAGCCATTCATGTATGAGTGACATGGCATCTATGAATCAGGAACCTGAAGGATCACCCTCACTCTTGGAACATGGAGCTATAGGGTACCAGAGGTACCAGCTCCTACATCTGTCTCCTTGATCAGTGTGAAGCAATGCAAGAGATTGGTGGAGAAAACAAAGCAATTTATCCTCATGGTGGTCAAGCCACAAAAATCTAAGAAGGCCGATGTTGCAGTCCTGACTACACAATCAACACAATAACAAAATTAGATAGGACACATCACAGGAGAATATGATGACTTATTCAAGTCACCCACAGGAGTTCCATTGCATTGCCAGGTAAAAAATTCTATCAATTTGATCCCAGGATCACCTTTGCCTAATAGTCCTGTGTATCGCAGATCAATTTTGGAGAATAATGAGATAAAAAGATACATTCAAGAATTGATCCAAAAAGGTCACATCAGGCCAAGCTCTTCACCTTGTGGTAGCCCAATTGTCTTGGCACCGAAGAAAGATGGAACATGGAGGCTTTGCATTGACTATCGAGCCCTGAATAAAATCTCTGTGAAGAATCGCTATCCTCTCCCCAGGATTGATGACCTACTGGACCAGCTCCATGGTGTAAAGTTCTTCACCAAAATTGATCTCAAATCTGGTTATCACCAAATTCCCATCGATCCCACTGATGTCTGGAAGACTGCATTCAAATCTAAAGAGGGGCTCTTTGAATGGTTGGTTATGCCTTTTGGCTTAACTAATGCACTTGCAACCTTCATGAGGATGATGGATGACATCCTATGACCCTTCACCAACTCATTTGTGGTTGTCTACTTAGATGACAGACTCATCTATAGCAGAACATGGGAAGAACATTTGAAACATGTTCATAAGGTGCTTCAAACTCTTTGGGAGCACAAGTTGTATGCAAATCTTGACAAATGCACATTCGGGATGACAACAATTCAGTACCTTAGGTACGTTGTGAATGAGGAAGGGGTCCATATTGAACTAGAAAAGATTTGGATTATTGGAGAATGGCCCACACCAAGGACCCTCATAGAGCTTCGTAGCTTTTTGGGTCTTGCAAATTTCTACCGCAAGTTTGTTCTTGGATTTTCACATGTTGCTTGGTCACTAACCCAAGTGACTAAAGGAGGAGCTAAAGCTACATTTCAGTGGGGTGAAAAGCAAAGGGCATTTGAGAATTTGAAGAACAAACTCTGCTCAGCCCCTGTTCTTGCCTTGCCAGATTTGCATCAACCTTTTGAGTTGATGACAGATGCATCTGAATATGCCATGGGTGTTGTCATCATGCAACATGGCCATCCTGTTGCATATCACAGTGAAACTTTCACTGATACAGCCAAGAAATATCCAACATATGATAAGGAGCTCTATGCCATTGTGCAAGCCTACAAACAATGGAAACACTACATCTTGGGGAAAGAAACAGTCATCCACACTGACCACAGACCATTGGAATTCATCCAGATGTAAAGCAAGCTCCGAAATGAGAGGCATCAAAAATGGGCTACATATCTTTAGGAATTCCACCTGATAATCAAACACAAAAAGCGGAGCTCAAATACAGCTGTAGATTGTCTGAGCTGCCCACCAATTATTGCACTCACAACAGTTTTGGACCTGTTCGAACATGAGACTGCCACTTGGGGTGCCCTGTATGAAGCAGATCCTACCTTTGCTGATACATATCAAGCAGTTCAAAAAGGTACAAATGATTCTGATCTCTATTTGCAAGATAATGTCCTTTGTCATATGGGACACATCTATGTTCCAGTTGCAGAGCAACAAAAGATGATATGGGAAGCATACTTCAGTAGGACAGGTGGACACTTTGGTATTGAGAAAACATTGGTAGTTCTTCAAAAACACTTCTACTGGTCCCATATGCAAAAGGATGTGGAAAGATATCTCAAATCTTGCACCCCATGTGCGATATCCAAGCCAAAAAATAAGAAGCAAGGATCGTACATGCCATTGCCAGAACCATCCAAGCCTTGGGAATCCGTCTCAATGGATTTTCTCTCAGGTTTGCCCACTTCAAAACATAGTTAGGACTATATTTTTGTGGTAGTTGATCATTTTTCAAAAATGGCTATCATGATTGCCTATAAGAAAAATATATCTACTGAGGAAACTGCTCAACTATATTTTAGTAATGTATGGCTCCATTTTGGTCTTCCCAAGTCCATTGTCTCAGGTCGAGATAGCAGGTTCTTGAGCATCTTCTGGTTCACTCTATGGAAGATGATGGATACTAAGCTGATGAAGTCCACAGCCTTCCATCCACATATAGATGGTCAAATAGAGGTGGTAAACCGCTTGATTGTTCACATGATTCAGATGTACCACTCCAAACATCCATGCACATGGGATGAGGGACTTCTTTTCATACAACATGGATATAATCGGGCACTGCACAGCTTGACCAAGCACAGTCATTCCAAGTATGTTTTGGGTTCCAACCCATGGCACCAGTTGATATAACATTTCCATTTTCCACCATGGAATACACACCTCATGGAAGATCTAAGGCAGTAAAAGCTACCAAGTTTATTAAACAAATGCAACACCTCCAGCAACAAGTTCATGACATCTTGGAGAAGATGAATCAAAAGTATAAGCAACGCCATGAAAAACACAGGATTGCACACCATTTTGCTGTGGGTGACAAGGTTTGGTTGTGGCTTTTGAAGGAATGACTTGCAGGCCCACACAAAAAGATTCGGCCTCTATGATATGGTCCCTACACCATCACCAGAAGAGTTGGAGAAAATGCTTTTGAGTTGAACCTACCAACCTACCTTGGTCTGGACCCAATATTCAATGTGGAGCTCCTCAAACCATATCATCCACCTCTCTTGGACACTTCAGTTGTATCAGAACAACTCGACATTGATGAACTTGATCTATAGAGTTTTGCTCTAGTGGAAGAGGATCAGATTGTGGATAGCTGGATGAAGACAACATGAGGACACTCTATTCCGCTTTATTGAGTGGTCAAAAGGGGCCAACTTAGCCATCATCAAGAAAAAACTACCACACCTAACGGGGAGCATTGATGCAATGGGGACCATTGATTTTCAAGGAGGGAGGAATGATCCAGGCATCAATTTAGGTGACAATTTGGGTGACAGTTCCACCCCAATTGATGACGAAACTTCCTAGAGCCATAACTTTTGCACCGTAGCTCCAATTGACTCACCGTTTGAACCATTGGAAAGATAAGAATGAGGATAAAATTGAGAAATGTTAAGGAGATCTGATCAATGAATTTTGACCCTTGAAAACCCAATGGAAGTGCCTCAAATTTTAATTTTAGTAGTGTAGTCTAAAAATAGTAAGTTTCTGAAAATAGTAATTCCTTGAATTTTGTATTGTTTTAAATATTGGAAGTCGAACCATTTCATCTCCCACAAGATTGGTGACCTTCCACATCCTCCCCATGCTTTCAAATTTTTTATAAAAGAAGAAGTAACCCGAAATGTGAAGACAGACATCTCTTCCCAGAGATAAGCATATATTTGTATTACGATCTTGAGTAATACTACATCTCTTCTTAGAGAATTCATTGTTAATGTGTTATTTCAATGTTATTGTGATATTTATCAACAAAAAATTCTAAGTTTTGGATCAGTGGTATAAGAGCGGTTTGTCTTGAGAGTGTATGATCCCGAGGATGAGGTCAGGCTAAAAGAAGCTTGGGGGGGAAACAACAGAGCTTCCAAATTTTCCACCTGTTCGCTCCAAACGATTTCAAATGGCAGACGACATCGAGACATCCGATCCTTTTAAGGAAATGGTGAATGAGGCCCTCTAATGGCAAAAAGCATAGATGCTACAACAATTTGCTCAAATTTTTCAAACACTTCTGATGGGAAATCCTGGCTTCGCAGCTCCACTTCCTGGTTCCTCATCCAGGGAATGTCCTTTCAGTGCCCCAACACCCTTCAAGGTCCAAGTAAATTTTGATATTCCTACATTTGAAGGTAAAATCAATGCTGATGCAGTAGAAAATTGGTTGGATCAACTGTCTTCCTACTTCTCTGTAAATAAATTCACCGATGGAGAAAAGATTACTTTTGCTCTTTTGAAATCAACATTGCCTGTGAAAAACTGGTGGGAAGTGTGCAAAAAGAGGTTCAGTATAGATGACATTGGCCTTGAGGCAGAACCTACCTGGGATGATTTTGTGGAAGCAGTGAAAGAAGAATACTACCCCATCGGAGCATATGATGATCTCTACATACAGTGGCAACAACTTCGCCAAGGTAAGGACCAATTTGTTCAAGATTACACAGACACTTTTCATTATTTGTCTGCAAGGTTGGGCATTCAAGATAGCGAGAAACATAAGACTCTCAAATATCATGGTGAACTACAATGGTACATACGAGGGGAAATGGAACTCTTCAATTTGGAAACCCTTGGTGAGGCATACAAATTTGTAGTGAAGATTGAACGGAAGCATGGCAGAAAGAATAGGAAGAATCAACCCTCAAAATGGAAAAGTGACAAGGAAGGTCAAACACGAGGCCCAAATTGGAAGCAAAAGGAGTTTCAAGATAAGAAATCCCAAAAAGGGAAGGCTAGAAAATGGTGTGATTACCAAAAAAATGGAACTCACTCCAAAGAAGAATGTCGAGCCATCAAGTCATTGCTTTCTGAGTCACAATACTTGACGTCCACTACTCTGCCTCATACACAAACCACAGTCGAAGAAGACGAAGAATAAATTGTAGATGCTAAGCCTGACACCATTGTCGCTTCATCACAAAACCATGAGGAAAGACCATATGACAAGGAAAGATTGTTCCACTCCAAATTATGGGTAAAAGGTAAGCCTTTACATTTCATTATTGATAGTGGGAGTCAAAAGAATTTAATCTTTGCTAAAGTTGTGAAAAGTCTAAATCTATCCATGAAGCCTCATCCAAAGCCCTATAGTATTGGATGGTTAAGCCCAGGGAGAGACCTCCGTGTCACCCATCAGTGTCTTCTTTCATATGCTATAAAACCATTCCAAGATGAAGTCTTTTGTGATGTGGTCAATCTAGATGTTTGTGATGTACTCCTTGGTCAGCCATTCATATATGAGCGACATGGCATCTATGAATCACGAACCTGAAGGATCACCCTCACTCTTGAAACATGGATATATAGGGTACCAGAGGTACCATCTCCCACATCTGTCTCCCTGATCAGTGTGAAGTATGTAAGAGATTGGTGGAGAAAACAAAGCAATTTGTCCTCATGGTGGTCAAGCCACAGAAATCCAAGAAGGCCGATGTTGCAGTCCTAACTACACAATCAACACAACAATAAAAGCATATAACATGCATCACATGAGAATATGATGACTTATTCAAGTCACCCACAGGAGTTCCACTGCATTTCCAAGTAAAACATTCTATCGATTTGATCCCATGATCACCTTTGCCTAACAGTCCTGTGTATCGCAGATCAGTTTTGGAGAATGATGAGATAAAAAGATAGATTCAAGAATTAATCCAAAAAGG
Organism: Torreya grandis; assembly: GCA_037957365.1. Classification (NCBI taxonomy): domain Eukaryota; kingdom Viridiplantae; phylum Streptophyta; class Pinopsida; order Cupressales; family Taxaceae; genus Torreya; species Torreya grandis. The sequence continues at coordinate 4,510,832 of JARHVA010000405.1, forward strand.
TCACATCAGGCCAAGCTCTTCACCTTTTGGTAGCCCAATTGTCTTGGCACTGAAGAAAGATGGAACATGGAGGCTTTGCATTGACTATCGAGCCCTGAATAAAATCTCTGTGAAGAATCGCTATCCTCTCCCTAGGATTGATGACCTACTGGACCGGCTCCATGGTGCAAAGTTATTCACCAAAATTGATCTCAAATTTGGTTATCACCAAATTCCCATCGATCCTACTGATGTCTGGAAGACTGCATTCTAATCTAAGGAGGGGCTCTTTGAATGGTTGGTTATGTCTTTTGGCTTAACTAATGCACTTGCAACCTCAATGAGGATGATGGATGACATCCTACGATCCTTCACCAACTCATTTGTGGTTTTCTACTTAGATGACATACTCATATATAGTAGAACATGGGAAGAACATTTGCAACATGTTCGTAAGGTGCTTCAAACTCTTCGGGAGCACAAGTTGTATGCAAATCTTGACAAATGCACATTCGGGATGACAACAATTCAGTGCCTCGGGTACGTTGTGAATGAGGAAGGGGTCCATGTTGATCCAAAAAAGATTTAGGTTATTCAAGAATGGCCCACACCAAGGACCCTCACAGAGCTTCGTAGCTTTTTGGGTCTTGAAAATTTCTACTGCAGGTTTGTTCTTGGATTTTCACATGTTGCTTGGTCACTAACCCAAGTGACTAAAGGAGGAGCTAAAGCTACATTTCAGTGGGGTGAAATATAGCAAAGGGCATTTGAGAATTTAAAGAATAAACTCTACTCAACCCCTGTTCTTGCCTTGCTAGATTTGCGTGAACCTTTTGAGTTGATGACAGATGCATCTGAATATGCCATGGGAGCTGTCATCATGCAACATGGCCATCCTGTTGCATATCAGAGTGAAACTTTCATTGATATAGTTAGGAAATATCCACATATGATAAGGAGATCTATGCCATTGTGCAACCCTCCAAACAATGGAAACACTACATCTTGGGGAAAGAAACGGTCATCCACACTGACCACAGACCATTGGAATTCATCTAGACGCAAAGCAAGCTCCGAAATGAGAGGCATCAAAAGTGGGCCACATATCTTCAACAATTCCACCTGATAATCAAACACAAAAAGGGGAGCTCAAATATAGCTACAAATTGTCTGAGCCACCCACTAATTTTTGCACTCACAATAGTTTTGGACCTGTTCGAACATGAGACTGCCACTTGGGGTGCACTGTATGAAGCAAATCCTACCTTTGCTGATACATATCAAGCACTTCAAAAAGGTACACATGTTTCTGATTTCTATTTGCAAGATAATGTCTTGTATCATATGGGACACATCTGTGTTTTAGTTGCAGAGCAACAAAAGATGATATGGGAAGCACACTTCAGTAGGACAGCTGGACACTTTGGTATTGAGAAAACATTGGCAGTTCTTCAAAAACACTTCTACTGGCCCCATATGCAAAAGGATGTGGAAAGATATCTCAAATCTTGCACCCCATGTGCGATAGCCAAGCCAAAAAATAAGAAGCAAGGATTGTACACGCCATTGCCAGAACCAACCAGGCCTTGGGAATCCATCTCAATGGATTTTCTCTCAGGTTTTCCCACTTCAAAACATGGTAAGGACTGTATTTTTGTGGTAGTTGATCATTTTTCAAAAATGGCTATCATGATTGCCTGTAAGAAAAATATATCTACTTAGGAAACTGATCAACTATATTTTAGTCATGTATGGCTCCATTTTGGTCTTCCCAAGTCCATTATCTCAGATCGAGATAACAGGTTCTTGAGCATCTTCTGGTCCACTCTATGGAAGATGATGGATACTAAGATGATGAAGTCCACAGCCTTCCATCCACAGACTGATGGCCAAACAGAGGTGGTAAACTACTTGATTGTTCACATGATTCAGATGTACCACTCCAAACATCCATGCACATGGGATGAGGGACTTCTTTTCATACAACATGGATATAATTGGGCACTGCACAGCTCGACCAAGCACAGTCCATTCCAAGTATGTTTTGTGTTCCAACCCATGGCACCAGTTGATATAACGGTTCCATTTTCCACCATGGAATACACACCTCATGGAAGATCTGAGGCAATAAAAGCTACCATGTTTATTGAACAAATGCAACACCTCCAGTAACAAGTTCATGACATCCTGGAGAAGATGAATCAAAAGTATAAGCAATGCCATGACAAACACAGGATTGCACACCATTTTGCTATGGATGACAAGGTTTGGTTGCAGCTTCAGAAGGAACAAATTGTAGGCCCACATAAAAAGATTCGGCCTCTACGATATGGTCCCTACACCATCACCAAAAGAGTTGGAGAAAATGCTTTTGAGTTGAACCTACCAGCCTACCTTGGTTTGGACCCAATATTCAATGTGGAGCTCCTCAAACCATATCATCCACCTCTCTTGGACACTTCAGTTGTAGCAGAACAACTTGACATTGATGAACTTGATCCATAGAGTTTTGCTCCAGTGGAAGAGGATCAGATTGCGGATACCTAGATGAAGACAACATGAGGACGCTCTATTCCGCTTTATCGAGTGGTCAAAAGGGGCCAGCTTAGCCATCAAGGTGAGTGGCTCACAGAGAATCAAATCAAGAAACAACTACCACACCTGATGGGGGGCATTGACGTAATGGGGACCATTGATTTTCAAGAAGGGAGGAATGATCCAGGCATCAATTTAGGTGACAATTCGGGTGACAGTTCCACCCCAATTGATGACGAAACTTCTGGGAGCCATAACTTTTGCACCGTTGCTCCAATTGACTTGCCGTTTGAACCGTTGGAAAGATGAAAATGAGGAGAACTCATGAAATGGCATGGATCTCTACTCAATTAAGTTTTACCCCTGAAAACCCAATGGAAGTGCCTCAAATTTCAATTTTAGTAGTGCAGTTTAAAAATAGTAAGTTTCTAAAAATAGTAATTCCTCGAATTTTGTATTGTTTTAAATATTGGAAGTCGAACCATTTCATCTCCCTCAAGATTGGTGACCTTCCACATCCTCCCCATGCTTTCAAATTGTGTATAAAAGAAGAGGTAACCTGAAATGTGAAGACAAACATCTCTTCCCAGAGATAAGCATATATTTGTATTGCGATCTTGAGTAATACTACATCTCTTCTTAGAGAATTCATTGTTACTGTGTTATTTCTATGTTATTGTGATATTTATCAACCAAAACTTTTGAGTTTTGGATCAGTGGTATCAGAGTGGTTTGTCTTGAGAGTGTATGATCTCGAGGACGAGGTCAGGCTACAAGAAGCTTGGGTGGGAAACAACAGAGCTTCCAAATTTTCCACCTGTTTACTCCAAATGACTTCAAATGGTGGATTACATCGAGACTTCTGATCCTTTTAAGGAAATGGTGAATGAGGCCCTCCAATGGCAACAAGCACAGATGCTACAATAATTTACCCAAATTCTTCAAACACTTTCGATGGGAAATCCTGGCTCCACTTCCTGGTTCCTCATCTAGGGAATGTCCTTTCAGTGCCCCAACACCCTTCAAGGTCCAAGTAAATTTTGATATTCCTACATTTGAAGGTAAAATCAATGCTGATGCAGTAGAAAATTGGTTGGATCAACTGTCTTCCTACTTCTCTGTAAATAAGTTCACTGATGGAGAAAAGATTACTTTTGCTCTTTTGAAATCAACATTGCCTGTGAAAAATTGGTAGAAAGTGTGCAAAAAGAGGTTCAGTATAGATGACATTGGCCTTGAGGTGGAACCTACCTGGGATGATTTTGTGGAAGCAGTGAAAGAAGAATACTACCCCATCGGAGCATATGATGATCTCTACATATAGTGGCAACAACTTCGCCAAGGTAAGGACCAATATGTTCAAGATTACACAGACACTTTTCATTCTTTGTCTGCAAGGTTGGGCATTCAAGATAGTGAGAAACATAAGACTCTCAAATATCGTGGTGGACTACAATGGTACATACGAGGGGAAATGGAACTCTTCAATTTGGAAACCCTCGGTGAGGCATACAAATTTGCAGTGAAGATTGAACAGAAGCATGGCAGAAGAATACGAAGAATCAACCCTCAAAATGGAAAAGTGACAAGGAAGGTCAAACACGAGGCCCAAATTGGAAGCAAAGGGAGTTTTAGGATAATAAATCCCAAAAAGGGAAGGCTGAAAAATGGTGTGATTACAAAAAAATTGGAACTCACTCCAAAGAAGAATGTCGAGCCATCAAGTCATTGCTTTCTGAGTCACAATACTTGACGTCCACTACTCTGCCTCATACACAACCCACAGTCGAAGAGGACAAAGAAGAAATTTTAGATGCTAGGCCTGACACCATTGTCACTTCATCACAAAACCGTGAAGAAAGACTAGATGACAAGGAAAGATTGTTCCACTCTAAATTATGGGTAAAAGGTAAGCCTTTACATTTCATTATTGATAGTGGGAGTCAAAAGAATTTAATCTCTGCTAAAGTTGTGAAAAGTCTAAATCTATCCATGAAGCCTCATCCAAAGCCCTACAGTATTGGATGGTTAAGCCCAGGGAGAGACCTTCGTGTCACCCATCAGTGTCTTCTTTCATATGCTATAAAACCATTCCAAGATGAAGTCTTGTGTGATGTGGTCAATCTAGATGTTTGTGATGTACTCCTTGGTCAGCCATTCATGTATGAGTGACATGGCATCTATGAATCACGAACCTGAAGGATCACCCTCACTCTTGGAACATGGTGCTATAGGGTACCAGAGGTACCACCTCCCACATCTGTCTCCCTGAACAGTACGAAGCAATGCAAGATATTGGTGGAGAAAACAAAGCAATTTATCCTCATGGTGGTCAAGCCACAGAAATCCAAGAAGGCCGATGTTGCAGTCCTGACTACACAATAAACACAACAATAGAAGCAGATAGGACGCATCACAGGAGAATATGATGACTTATTCAAATCACCCACAGGAGTTCCACTGCATTGCCAAGTAAAACATTCTATCGATTTGATCCCAGGATCACCTTTGCCTAACTGTCCTGTGTATCGCAGATCAGTTTTGGAGAATGATGAGATAAACTGATAGATTCAAGAATTGATCCAAAAAGGTCACATTAGGCCAAGCTCTTCACCTTGTGGTAGCCCAATTGTCTTGGCACCGAAGAAAGATGGAACATGGAGGCTTTGCATTGATTATTGAGCCCTGAATAAAATCTCTATGAAGAATCGCTATCCTCTCCCTAGGATTGATGACCTACTGGACCAGCTCCGTGGTGCAAAGTTATTCACCAAAATTGATCTCAAATCTGGTTATCACCAAATTCCCATCGATCCCACTGATGTCTAGAAGACTGCATTCAAATCTAAGGAGGGGCTCTTTGAATGGTTGGTTATGCCTTTTGGCTTAACTAATGCACCTGCAACCTTCATGAGGATGATGGATGACATCCTACGACCCTTCACCAACTCATTTTTGGTTGTCTACTTAGATGACATACTCATCTATAGCAGAACATGGGAAGAACATTTGCAACATGTTCGTAAGGTGCTTCAAACTCTTCGGGAGCACAAGTTGTATACAAATCTTGACAAATGCACATTCGGGATGACAACAATTCAGTGCCTCGGGTATGTTGTGAATGAGGAAGGGGTCCATGTTGATCCAAAAAAGATTCAGGTTATTCGAGAATGGCCCACACCAAGGACCCTCACGGAGCTTCGTAGCTTTTTGGGTCTTGCAAATTTCTACCGCAGGTTTGTTCTTGGATTTTCACATGTTGCTTGGTCACTAACCCAAGTGACTAAAGGAGGAGCTAAAGCTACATTTCAGTGGGGTGAAATATAGTAAAGGGCATTTGGGAATTTGAAGAATAGACTCTGCTCAGCCCTAGTTCTTGCCTTGCCAGATTTGCGTCAACCTTTTGAGTTGATGATAGATGCATCTGAATATGCCATGGGAGCTATCATCATGAAACATGGCCATCCTATTGCATATCACAGTGAAAATTTCACTGATACAGTCAAGAAATATCCAACATATGATAAGGAGCTCTATGCCATTGTGCAAGCCTGCAATCAATGGAAACACTACATCTTGGGGAAAGAAACGGTCATCCACACTGACCACAGACCATTGGAATTCATCCAAACACAAAGCAAGCTCCAAAATGAGAGGCATCAAAAGTGGGCCACATATCTTTAACAATTCCACCTGATAATCAAACACAAAAAGGGGAGCTCAAATACAACTATTGATTGTCTGAGCCACCCACCAATTATTGCACTCACAATAGTTTTGGACCTGTGCGTACATGAGACTGCCACTTGGGGTGCCCTGTATGAAGCGGATCCTACCTTTGCTGATACATATCAAGCACTTCAAAAAGGTAAACATGTTTCTAATTTCTATTTACAAGATAATGTCCTCTGTCATATGGGACACATCTGTGTTCCAATTATAGAGCAACAAAAGATGATATGGGAAGCACACTTCAGTAGGATAGCTGGACACTTTGGTATTGAGAAAACATTGGTAGTTCTTCAAAAACACTTCTACTGGCCCCATATGCGAAAGGATGTGGAAAGATATCTCAAATCTTGCAGCCCATGTGCAATAGCCAAGCCATTAAATAAGAAGCAAGGATTGTACACACCATTGCCAGAACCAACCAGGCCTTGGGAATCCGTCTCAATGGATTTTCTCTCAGGTTTTCCCACTTCAAAACATGGTAAGGACTGTATTTTTGTGGTAGTTGATCATTTTTCAAAAATGGCTATCATGATTGCTTGTAAGAAAAATATATATGCTAAGGAAATTACTCAACTATATTTTAGTCATTTATGGCTCCATTTTGGTCTTCCCAAGTCCATTGTCTCAGATCGAGATAGAAGCTTCTTGAGCATCTTCTGGTCCACTCTATGGAAGATGATGGATACTAAGATGATGAAGTCCACAGCCTTCCATCCACAGACTGATGGTCAAACAAAGGTGGTAAACCACTTGATTGTTCACATGATTCAGATGTAGCACTCCAAACATCCATGCACATGGGATGAGGGACTTCTTTTCATACAACATGGATATAATCGGGCACTGCATAGCTTGACCAAGCATAGTCCATTCCAAGTATGTTTTGGGTTCCAACCCATGGCACCAGTTGATATAGCGGTTCTATTTTCCACCATGGAATACACACCTCATGGAAGATCTAAGGCAGTAAAAGCTACCAAGTTTATTGAACAAATGCAACACCTCTAGCAACAAGTTCATGACATCTTGGAGAAGATGAATCAAAAGTATAAGCAACGCCATGACAAACACAGGATTGCACACCATTTTGCTATGGGTGACAAGGTTTGGTTGTGGCTTCAGAAGGAACAACTTGCAGGCCCACATAAAAATATTGGGCCTCTGCGATATGGTCCCTACACCATCACCAGAAGAGTTGGAGAAAATGCTTTTGAGTTGAACCTACCAACCTACCTTTGTCTGGACCCAATATTCAATGTGGAGCTCCTCAAACCATATCATCCACCTCTCTTGGACACTTCAGTTGTAGTAGAACAACTCGACATTGATGAACTTGATCCATAGAGTTTTTCTCCAGTGAAAGAGGATCAGATTGTGGATACCTGGATGAAGACAACATGAGGACGCTCTATTCCGCTTTATCGAGTGGTCAAAAGGGGCCAGCTTAGCCATCAAGGTGAGTGGCTCACAGAGAATCAAATCAAGAAACAACTACCACACCTGATGGGGAGCATTGATGCAATGGGGACCATTGATTTTCAAGAAGGGAGGAATGATCCAGGCATCAATTTAGGCGACAATTCGGGTGACAGTTCCACCCCAATTGATGACGAAACTTCTGGGAGCCATAACTTTTGCACCGTAGCTCCAATTGACTCGCCGTTTGAACCGTTGGAAAGATAAGAATGAGGAAAATGTCATGAAATGGCATGGCACTATGCTCAATGAATTTTGACCCCAAAAAACCCAATGGAAGTGCCTCAAATTTCAATTTTAGTAGTGCAGTCTAAAAATAGTAAGTTTCTAAAAATAGTAATTCCTCAAATTTTGTATTGTTTTAAATATTGGAAGTCAAACCATTTCATCTCCCTCGAGATTGGTGACCTTCCACATCCTCCCATGCTTTCAAATTGTGTATAAAAGAAGAGGTAACCCGAAATGTGAAGACAGACATCTCTTCCCAGAGATAAGCATATATTTGTATTGCGATCTTCAGTAATACTACATCTCTTCTCAGAGAATTCATTGTTACTATGTTATTTCTATGTTATTGTGATATTTATCAACCAAAACTTTTGAGTTTTGGATCAGTTACACAACCACTTTATCACATAGATTTAGATAGACGCTATATGAATCATCTCTATCTATCCAAAGAAAGGTATATATTGACCTTTATTGATGATAATAGTAATATGTGTTGGATATACCTCTTAAAATAAAAATGTTTGTTTCTATAAATGTCTATTTAATTCAAAACAATGGTTGAAAATAAATATGGTAATTTCATTAAGTGCATTAGATTTAATAGAGGAGTAGAATCTGAAAGAAATTGGATCATTTTTTTTATCAAAATGGGAATTTATTGTAAATAAAAATTACTTACACACCTCAACAGAATAGTGTGGCTGAAAGAAAGAACATGTCCCTCATTAAAATGCCCTGATGTCTACTAGAAGAAAATTAATTATGTTATAAATCCTATGGGGAATTAATACTCTATGCAAACTTTATTCTTAATTATATTTCCCACTAAGGTTATACTATATGTAACTCCATATGAAAAATAACACAAGAAAATTCCTACCAATACTCATTTTATGTTTTAAGATCCATTGCTCAGGCACATATTCTAGATGAGAAAATAAAATATTTGGACTTGAAAAGCCACAAATGCATGATGATGGGTTATTTAGAGGCATTAAAATATATAGGTTGTGGGATCATACTAGTGCCAATGTCATCATATGAAGAGATGATATATTTGATGAAAAATCAAAATTTAAGGTTGCAAAAAAATGCACATGTCAAGATTGGGTTGCACCATCTTTAGTCCCTCTTGATCCAACTTTTTCCAATGATAAATTCACTATATGTATTCCTAAATTTTAAATAGGGTTTTCTATTATATCTATGAAACAAGACAATGATGTTAATAATGTGTTTGAATATGAAGATATCACCCATAACATATTGAAAGAGAAAAGATTCAAGAAGAACCAATTGTTCAAGAGGTAAAGACGTTTCCTAAACATGCCAACACATTGATATATTAATCCAAAGAAAGGGAACCATATTTTTTTACTTATTTTTTTATTAATATTATCCAAATAATATTAAACTATGAATATTCAGATTATGTAAAATAGGGAAATTATCATAACAATCTAAAAGTAAAAGGGTAGATTGATAATACAATTATTATATTTAGATTTGGAAAAGCAAAAAAATGGAGATACACTTAGCTTATTATAATTTGATTTTTCTCTCTATATATTTCATTGTCATTGAAAATGATTGATGTCTATTTTGTAATTGCTCATATCAGGAAACATGGATTCAAAACTTGGCTGGACACTACCAATAAAATTAAGACCCATGTGGTGACTTGTATTGTCTATGTCCTAACAATAGTGTCCAATTCGACTATGCAAGTCTATGACACCACACGACTGCACCTACACCTATAACTACCTCATGTGTGTGTGTGTGTGTGTTTGCCTTTGAGCTTGTGCACTTATCTATGTTTTCTTTCTCTTTTCTTGAAAACCTTAATAACACTTCCAAAACAAGATGACCATTGAAAAAAGGGACAATAATTGGGTTAGATGGCCCTAACCATGAACCACTAAATGACTTAGTGTTTCTTATATCCAAATAATATAAATAGGGCTAAAATCATACATAAATATCCCACCTTTATGTGTATGAACACCATTGTGATCAATCTAGAATGCAATGCAATGTTCGGATTTCGACACTTGGCACTATATAAAATTAACCTATGTTTGTATTGAAAATTATCTCTAGGAGTAATTTTTTGAGGGATATTTATACATATATGCCTTTGCGATAATGAATCAAAAGAGTGTTAATGAATATCTCAAGCTTTTAGGTGATTATAAATCTAATAAACAAGTTAGTATAAACTTAGGATTGGTTTTTATTTATAACCGACTCTTTGATATTTATTTCCATGATTGACCCATGAAATGTGTCTAGGCCAATCTCATAGAGACTTTACAAATTAAAAAATAAATTGTTAGTGATCCTGCACACTATTGGTAGAGGCAGACACTTATGGACAAACCACAATTATATGACTATTGCTAGTACTATCTTGTGAGTGAAAATTGGTGATCTAGGATATGGTGATAATATATTTAAGATTATGGAAGATTATTGCATAGGGTAGGATGATCATGAATATGTGTTTCTAATAAATTAGGCTATCCAAGATAATAGGTAATTATATTAATAGGTCAAAGTGTTCAAAATATTCAAATGTGTATTCAAATTCTAAGTATATCAAATTTTTCTAAAACTGATGTTTCCAAACTATCTAATACAAAATCTAGGTGTCTATACTTGTATACTCTATTGATGAATAGGATAAGAAAAATAAATTATAATTTCATAAATAAATAAATGGATATGTGTAATCCAAAAATATATGAAGAATCTATAGGAAATTATGAATGGGAAGAGGTCATGAATGAAGAGTAAAAATCCCTAATGAAGGTCCAAACATGGGATATAGTTCCTCATCTTAAGGGAAATAATGTGGTAAAATGGAAATGGTATATAAAACAAAATGTGCTTATGATTGATAATTCAAGATATTTAATGCATGCTTTGTACAAAATGCTTTTCATAAAAACAAGTAATATATTACAAAAAAACTTTGTGCCAATGTAAAAAATGGATTTTTTTAGGATTGTACTCTCTTCAATAACCAAGTTTTTGGATGGGAGGTCCATCAAATGGATGTAAAATTTTAATTTCTTCATGGAGATGTTTAATAAGAAATATATATGGAATAACCTCCTAGATTTGAGAAACATCAAAATACCAACTTTGTGTGTAACATAAATAAGTCCTTGTACTGACTCAAACAAGTTCTAGGAACTTGTTATGAGAATATTTATAAATTATTCATAAAGAAAGGATTTACTACATGTCAATTTGACCAAAATGTTTAAATTAAGAGTGAAATGGTAATATTATAATTATTGTTCTATACGTTGATGATTTAGTTTTCATAGACAACTCACCAAGTATAATTGAACATATGATAAGTGACCTAAAAAAGCATTTGAAATGACTAATATTCAATTAATTAGTTACACATTTATCTCTCAACCAAATTATGCCATTGATTTTATTAAATTTTTTAATATGATAGATTGTAAGATTGCCTTCACTCTCTATCAGTCTGGAGTGAAGTATAATTTGATTGTAATTATCCAATAGCAATTCCACATTATACAGGAAACTTATTTGGAGTCTTATCTATACATCTCATACTAGACCTGATATTTCATGTGGAGTTAGTTTAGTCTCATGTTTCCTACAACAAACAATGAAAAATTAGTGGAAAGATGAAAAAATAATTTTTAGATATCAAAAGTACGACTCATGTGGGAATCAAATATTTAAATAACAATAGCTAGAAATTATTTGGTTACACTGAATTAGACATGGATGGTGATATAGATAAACAAAATTCTACTTCAGGATAAATTTTCAATTTGGGATCTAGAGGAATTACATAGTTTTGTAAGAAACAACATATGGTTGTTCCTTCTAATACAGAAGTAAAGTATAGAGGAGCGGTCATTTCTCTTTAAGATATTTATGGGATCTAGAAACTTCTAGGAGAATTTTGCTTGGTTCAAAAAGAATGAAATACATATTTTTTTATAATCAAATGGCCATTCAATTTTCTCACAATATTTGTACTCAAGCCAAAACCAAACACATTGGGATACACATAAACTTAATTAGTAAATAAATTTATGATGGATTAATTGATCCCAAACATTGTAAAATAGAGGATCAAGTGGTAGATATTTTTTAAAAACCTCTCACATAAGTCACGCTCATATGATTGAAAGACATGTTGGGAATTCATGAAACTATCATCAAGGGGAAATGTTAGTAAAATGAAATATTCTACGTTTCTTGGATACTAGGATTTAGTGGGAACATTATTAAGGAAAATGTTGACTATTGTATGAACCTAATGACCAATATGTATGAAAGACTTGTCAGTATCTTTCTGAACCTAGTAATTATTAGGTTTAAATAACATGTTAGAATGTTTAGGGAACCTAGAATTCACTAGGTATAAATTACTTATCATATTTTATGAGAACTAGTGACCTCTATGTATGAATGACTTGTCATATTTTATGAAAAGCTAAAAATCACTAGTTATTTTATAATTGTCATATTATTCAAAACCTAACGAATGCTAGGTATCAATGGTTTGGTTTATTCTTGGTAACCTAGTGACTCCTTAGTATCTTTGACTTAATGTATTAATGGGAATATAATGACCATTAGGTGCCATGAACTTGGCATATTATTTTGAACCTAGTGACCACTAGGTATAAACAACTTGGCTTATTCTTTGGAGCCTAACTACCTCTAGATATCTTCGACTTGACGTAATATTTGGAACCAAATAAGTTCTAGGTATTAGTGTCTTGGCCTTTTTTAGAACCTAAAGACCATTAGGTATATTCTTGTGGTCCCATATGGTAATTGCAATGTAGGACTCTATGAAGATTCATAATTATTACCATATAGAAGGCTACTTAAGAAAGTATTTGATAGCTTCTTGATGATATGAAAAATTGTGAAATTATATTAGTCTATTAAACTAGATATGTCTTTTGATACCTCCATTATCTTCTTGTTTATTTCTCTGCACATGTTGTTTTCAAATTAATAGGATTTTTGTTAGAATCAGGAAAGATGGATACATTGGCATGATTGAAAATAATGTTTAGGGAATTATGCAAAGACCATATGAGTATTACTAGAAATAGGTCAGGTTAAGTATGAGGTGGGTGCATGTGTTGCATGGGGATGCATGAAGGTGGTTTCAAACTTTAGAAAGAAGCATAACAATTTAGGTAGACTAAATTTGGACCATTCACCCATACATAGATAAATTTTTATAAAACATATAAGATATGTGAAATAAATTCCAAGTTTCATTTTTAAGACTTTACATTTTTCCCCAATTTGAGATGTGTGCTTAATAACAAACTAGGTTGTGTGGGAAGACACTTCAAAGTATAACATATAAAAAAGGTTAAATATGTTATCTAAATATGGGCATCTAAATGTAATAGGATGCTAAGTCTTGGAAATTAAAAGAAAACTTACCTTTCTTGCACAAACATTGGTGAGCATAAAACATAAGTGTTAAATGCAAAATGAGATACCTCTTTTTCCCCTATTATGGATAAAAATTCCCATGGATCTATCGTACCATCAAATGATATATAAAGTGGAGTGGAGGTGAAACCCATATAACGCTGTCAGGAAATGGCACCCCATAATTGAAAATGAATCAGTGCCATCAAGCATGATGGGTCACATACCACTTTATCCTCAATAGATAGTGGAAATCCATTCGGTTTGTCATATAGTTAAAGAAATCATGGCCATTTGAAACATAATTAGTATTATATTCTACCCCTTTTGATATCTGGGGTGAATTCATAAAGATCATATCTCAAAATGATCTAGTTGCATATTTGAAACATAACAGGCATATTTTCAAATAAAATTTTGTAAAAAGATTATAAAATTTGAGTAACATGCACAAATAGATAATTTACCTGTAATATCCCATTTTCATATGCAGGGATTTAAGGAACTTGTCCTTGATTAGCATTGCAAAGCATAATTAATAATGTTTGGTTTCTATGAAATTTGGCATTGCTTTTTATGATTCATTTAATTGTTTTTATCATATTTATATGCTTATAAATGTTATACAATTATGTGAAATAATTATCAATATCATGCTTTTACTATCATGTGATTTTTATATCATGACTTGGATAACTATCATTTATTCACTTGTCTATGATACATGTACAATCCTCAGCCTAAGGGAGAACATCATCGAAGAGGAGGATCTAGATACAAACTATAGGTAATAGAGAGAATCATATGGAGTGCGATGTAATCATAAAAAAGAAATACATATACCTCACCTATCTTGGCACAAGTGGTGATCATCAGGTTTGATGATTCTTTTGTCTTTCTAAGGTTGCTTTGTCTTCTATTTTAGATGATGTTATTATAGATGAATTATTTAAGGACTTGCCTTATCAGGTTTATGCTTTTGGTCAACATGCCTCGTTGCATTTTGTGACTACATAATCCATATGTTGTAGATCCTTGGGTCTGCAATCCAATAGGCCAACACAATTAAACTAAATCAACTATTTATGCATCACACAACTATTTGACCTAGTCTCCAAGCAACTTTTTAAAGGGCTACTCACTAAATTTTATTTATAACCACGTAACATTTTCGAGACAACACCTTGTGGGATTGTTGTTGTCATGATATGTTAACGTCGATTTAAGCAGTTTTATTAACATGATAGACAAATTAGATTTAACAATAATGAAATCTTGAATGAACTTTCACAACATATAAAATAATGGAAATGAGTATTTAAAATTGGTTAACGTGACATACAAAGCATTTGAAATGAGAATTATTATTTAATCTACCTCTACCACTATGGAACACCATTCAACCTTTAAATATTATGAGAAGATAATTGATAAAAAACAAACAAACAAACAACTAAAACAAAACAAAACCTCTAACATCTTAATACGCGTGTTAGGCCAAAGAAAATGAATAAAATTATTTTCAAAAAAAAAAAAAAACCACTTAAAAATTTTGTGTCAAATTAAAACTCTTTTCTTTTAGAATATGTATTAGATTGTGATTTATCTTCAACAATTGCACCATGCTTGTAATAGACAATTTTGTAATCTAAATCAAAATCAATCTCCCTACTTATATATATTTGGTTTTATCTTTTAAACAGTCTTCCAATGTAAGTTACAATAATATGTTAAGGGCATGCTTCCACCTATTCATACGTGTCTCTAAGGCATTTGCAATTGCAACATTTGATACCAGTTAATTTTGCTTCCACCTATTCTTTTCTATTTATTTTAAAAGCTCTTCTTGGGCTAGGTTGTAATTATGCCGAAAAAAGAGAGCAGTTAATTTTGCTTGTCATCAATTTATTTGATGATAATTCTCTAAAATATGTTAGACTTTGAAAATTAATGTAATTCATAGTTGTTGAATGAATTTATTTATTTATTTTTTAAAAAGGGGTAAAAATTTTATTAAACTCAGGAAAACTGATTATAAATCACCAAAGGGTTAAAGCCCTAGAAATCAAAGAAAACTACAAAAAAATTTAACGAAAACCGTCACGCTCCGATACCATTTCCGTTTTCTTTAAGAATCTTTTCCAGGTTCTGACATAACTCATTGGGTAACTGCGCCCAATCATCCACCTTCCGACCATCAATATCTTCTAAAGCCCACTTTACCAGGGAATCGACCACCCTGTTCCATTCCAGTTGTTGAATGAAATTGATAAAGAGGAAATATATATATTTATTATAATTCTTTATTGAATGCTGTTTTAGCTTGTCATGCACGTCTACAACATGTAACAATAATAGATTGAGATTAAATAATTACTTGCATGTTGAAAAAAAATCACTGTATGCTGACAATCCAACGCTTCATTTCATCTTTCTAATTTAAATGCATGTTAAAAAAATCCAGCCCTTCATTTCTTCTTTCTAATTTTAATTTGAATGTAGTTTTTTAAGGTTGTTTCTAAAATAAGTTTAATACTAAAATTTTGCATGAAAAGTTTTCTTTTCATATGTATTAGGAAAATAATTAAATATATTTATTCTATTAAATTTAAATAAATAATATTACATATATTTAATTAAAAATAATAATTTAAAATATTTAAAAAGATTATATTAGAGAAACAATTAATTGATGCAAAAATAATTAAAGTATTTCATGAAATTTGATTTTATATAAAATATACATTTTACATATTTTTATTCTAAATATTATTACAATTATTAAATCATAAGTAAGGATCAAAGTACTTGATGTGATTTATTTTTCAAAAATTAAATAAATTATATATTATTTGTAATGTAAATTTAAATGTTTTAGATATGTTTATATCTTAGTTTTAATGATTATATAAAATTTAGTTAAATGTAAGATAAAGGAAGAGAAGAGCAAAAGATGGATTAGACTATACGATAACTATGTAATGTGTAATAAGAAAAGGTTAATCTTAAATTTCTTTTTAAATTGATTAGACAAGTTGTAAAAGCATAGCCAAACACAAGAGAAAAGAAGATAAGAGCAGAAGATGGATTCGACTACATGATAACTATGTAATATATAATAAAAGAATGTTAATGTTAGAAGAAGAGAATAATAATAACAAATAAACATTTTCATATTCATAAAAATATGTATTATTCAAATTAAGAATTATAAAATATAATAAATATAGTAAATAATATTTAATTATTTGTATAATCAAACATGAAAGGAGATAAAGGGGATCTTAACTTTTCAAAATGGCTTCTAAGAATTTTTTAATTTTGTAGTCTAAAAATGAAATTGTTCATGTAAATCAACCACTTATTTAAACTTTCACTAACTCAATATGGACTTGAAATGGGGACAACCCCAAGACTATATAGATGATATCACTCAAGTCAATGTTAAGGCTACACATTTAGGATTATATGGAACAGTGCTAAAGCTTTATGGATGGGCCTGTGTCAGGAATCTAGAACAACAAACATGCTCTGACTCCACTGTTAAGATCTAGGAAGCACAATTGATTACCATGTACAAGCAACTTAAATATGCGGAATTAACCAGAATGCACAAGTAACTAGAATTCAAAAACAACACAGAATATGAGAGACAATACCCAATTGTATTAATACTCTTCCAGAAGGAAATACAACAAAAAGATGCCATAGTCTTCTTCCTTACACACCTCTAGGGCTCCCACACCTCTAGGGCATAAACAATAAATCTCTTCAAGAGCTCACTCTCTCTCTTACGGTCCCAACACACAACTCAAACACAGAGTTGGTGTTCACCTCCAACCAGTCAGTATCACTACTACCAGTACACCGAGTATACACACATACTCAACCGAGTACACAACGTACTCCAAGTAGATCTCCCTTGAACTTGCAACAACTTGCAACTCAAATGATCTTACTTTGGAAGGATTTACCTTGCCTTCCTTTATTGCTCTCCGACCGAGTACACACCGTACTCCAAGTAGATCCTGCCTGATCTTGCTCCCTGTTGTGTTGCTGATCTACCTGATCCTGCTGCCACCTGCAGATCAATCTGGTCTTGCACACCTGCTGACCAACCTGGTTTTGCACACCTACAAACCTAGATCTTGCACACACGAACACCTGCAAATCAATGATCTTACTTACCATGTAGATCTCCAAACGTGGCCTTGCACACCTGCCGACCAAGATCCTACATACATGAAGAATCCTTCTGATTCTCCAAACCAGCACCCATACTTGGCACTGTGGCACTAGGAGGAACACACCTTGCTCTCTTCACTCTGAAGGAGATAATTTTTGCTCTCTTACTCTCTAGCACAAATTACAATATAGCCCATGAGTCTATTATATAGATCCCATGCAAACAATAATTAGACATCCAATTACAATAATTAGATCCGCAGCTCAAGACTATAATTAGCCTTCTTACATGCAAACAACCGATTCGTTAACTAATTGTCCGTGAACTAGCAGTTTTGGAACTGCACAGGCGACTGACGTCGGTCCCTGTCTGCCTGGGGGTGACTGATGTCGGCCGATCAATGACCGTTGTTGGCAGATTCCTGTCTCCACCTGACCGACGTCGGTTGGCCTGACCAACGCTGGTGACTGTGACACTCAGCACCCTCCTCCAATGTCTGCATCAGTGAAGCTTTTAGCTCCACAACCTAACAACCTGCTCATAACCTACAACTTTAAAATAAAAAAATCCAATTTTTATTTCCTACATTCAATTTATTATTAGTACTTATTGGTACTATTGTTTTCACCAAACCATATTATTTTTACTTGCTTGTTGTTGGTAGTGAATGGCAAGTTGTTAGTTTCTAAAAATACATACTATTTTCCAATGTTTTGAGAAATTTTTTAATATTATATTATATTTTCTAGTTGCTGCTAAGCCCTGGATAATTTTATTTGACTACAGTCAGCAACCAATTATAATGTGGAGGTGTAAAGGGAATGGAATGATTTCTGAATGTCTATGGAAATTAATATTATTTTTTGCTTTTGATAATTACCACTAAACAACCAACGGATTATATATCCTACATGCAATAAAAATGTCAAAATTTTAAACAAAGTTAAAGTCAACCAATTATATTATTGTTTAATAAACTACCCATAAATGGGACCAATTGTTAGTGAGTGACAACAATTATGTGTCTTCAACTATAGACAGTGGCAAATGGTGATGAAAGTTGTCCTGCTAGAACATAAGGAAAGACACCTGTCTTTTATCATGACAAGTGACCGACATTGCAACCTCAGATATTGTTGGACTCTATTATGTTCAGGAACATTTCAGAATTTGGTATTTCTTGCACCATTGCACCTTGCACAATGATTACGGCTAACAAAGACTTGTTTTGCATATTACAATTATTTGTTATAGTGTTATTACTATTTCATTCATAAAAACTAAACATTGTGAAATAATACAAGAATTGAAATTATTAATTTATAGAGTGATAAACAAAGGCTTCACAAAATTTTTATCTATTGATATTATATATATTTTGGTTTGCAAGTTCATTCTAAATTTACTTGCAAGCAAGGTGAATTTCAAATTGTTCTCATTTTCAATTGCTATATTTTGTATTGCAGGCCCTATTACCTTAGCATTCCATGCAACAACATCTATTTAGAGGCATTTTTGTGAAAATCCTTATGAAGCTAAAACTCTGCCTTAGAATAATATTATGCATGTATTAATATAATAATTATTAGAATTCTAAGATTATTTTTACAAGTTTTCATTTTTTTTAACACAAACTTATCCATAAAAAAATGATTATTATGACATGTTTTCTTTTCCATTGCAGGAAAACATAGGTGTAAACAATTAAATGAAAGTTTACCATTTTTGGCAAGCTCAAATGTCGAGCAATAATTATTGCACTTGCAATAATAGTGGATTATTAGATTATGGAGTGGAATTTGGTACTCTGCATATCTTAAACCATTGCAAACAAACAAGTGCCGTTTTCAAATCCCAAAAATGATTTTTTCTCCATCCAAACCCAAAACATACCTTTCATGGCTGCTCTCACAATCACACTAAGTGAATGACATAGGATTCCTCATAATTCTTCAATTGATGTAAGATTTGTCACAAATTTCACTTTTTTTTTTTTTTTTTAATACTCAAAATTTGAATGCAAACAAAATCATTATGCTTCAAATGAAGTTGGCAGGGAAGAAGTTGACAAGAGGCCTAGAAGATGAGCTATTGTTATTTTTATTACACAATTTTTAATATAGTCAAACACTTATGTTACAAGGTAGGGATGTTGTTTTCCCATCTATTTTTTAAATTTGAGAGTTAGCATCAATTGGATCCCATAGAATTCAACTCTAAAATTATCATTTAGTTAATAGGTTAGTCACTATTAATGGCAACCATTACAATGGAATGTTGTTCAATTGTAAACACATGTAACATTTTACACAGCTTTGATGCTATGTCATTTGCTTACCAGAACCATAAAAAACAATAAAATCAAAATCCCCTATTTTTCCTTTTGATTATAAACATCTAGATACAACTGCAAGAGGGGAGATTAGATTGAAATTCAATGCCATTAAGAAAACATGTGCATACAATAGATATGGAGGGAAATAAATTTAAGACAAAATATTTGATTTCCATCGCTTTGTTTTCAAGGGCAATGTCTATTATATTTTGGTAGCCAAGTTCTTCCCAAATAATTTATTACAACAGGTACTAAAGCCACTTCACGACGCTTTTTTATGTGTTTCAAATAGCTATGAAATGAAAAAAACGTAAAACTAAAATTGGGGAGCATATGGTTTGGGTGTTTCGATAGATACTTTGTTACATTGTGGGGCTTGAGATAGTAAAATGTTTAGTACCAAAAAACTTGAATTTAGATCTTCTAAAATTAACAAACTTACATATTCTAACTTAGATATTTTAAAATGAATTAAATCTAAACTTTTATCTAAATTCTTAAATTTTATTAAATATTTCAAAAAATTTGTTTTAATTAAAATTTTAAACAAATTTTGGCCCTTAATTGGGACACACTATTTTTGTTTGGTTCCTATTTACCCTTTTAATTTTTTTAGATCCCTCAAAGCATATAAAATGAAATTATAAGTTGTTAAAAAAAATGAATAATAGTGACAACACCATTTAAGTGCTCTAAATAAGTTTTTGATAAACACGTGATAATTTCTTGATGGTTGAATAATATAGAGAAATTTTATAAATATCAATGAACAAATTTAAACTTTGGAAAAATCAACACACATGGATGGTATCTAATGACTATGAGATGATACCAAAGAAGATCTTGATTGTTGTATGAACAAAGCTACCTCTAGGTATGAATAACTTATTATGATCTGATGTATAGTCCAAAATTTTGGAGGCTATAAATTTTGATCCATAACTTCATTTGAGCTATCGTTTGTACCAAAAAATTCATCTCAAAATGTTTGATGTAGTTATAACCTACCCTATCTAGTTAGGGACATTTTTGAAACTTTTAGGAGGCCATACATGACCATCTGAGGGTCTAAAACTAAATTTTAATATTTTTTTGGAGTTTTTTCTATTTTTAGAATTAACATATTTTTGTAACCGGAAATGAAATTTAGTTCAAATTCATCTATTAGGTTAATTATAGTGTTCAGGTGATATGTGGAAATTTTTAGGTCTACTTGAGCTTGTATGCAAAACTTACTAAAAATAGTAGTTGTTAAAAATAATAGGTTGAGTTTTTTTATTTTTTTTATCTTTTTGAACTTTGCATGTCAACTTCAATTTTGAGTTGAGGTTTAGGTTTATTTATAAAATTATGTATAATTATTTCATTCATTCAATACGAATCAATATAGGTTATTGTTTCAAAAATTCTATGTATTGTGCCTATTGTTTTTATTTTGCCTTGATAGTATTTGGGTTCACTATTTTTAGTAACAAATCAATTTTGATTCTTCGAGGTGTAAGAGATCATGAGAGGATGAGGAGGAATTTCTCAAATAAACATGACTATACAATAGTTGTAGTAGAGGCAAGTGGAATAATTAATTGCAATTGTCACAAATTAAAGACAAAAGAGAGTAGAAGATGAAGTAGAGGAAGAAATAGATCATGAAGATGAAATTTTAAAAAAGGACGAACAACTACCATCAATGGAGCAAGGATGGTTAGGGATTTGGAGGGAAGGAACGAAGGAATCAAGGTTGACATTTTATATTATGGAGGAAGTTTTAACTTAGAGGAGTTGATAGACTGGATGAATAGCATGGAGAAGTTTTTTGAATGAAAAACTCTGAGAGAAGACAAGAAATTAAATTTTTCATGTACGAACTTGAAGGGTCATGCAATCATTTGGTGGGATCACCTACAAAAAGTGAAATAGATAAAAGGTAAATAGAAGATCAATAAGTGGAAAAGGATGGAAAAGAAGCTAAGAGAAAAATATCTTCCTATGGATTATGCACAAACCTTATACAAAAGATTCTAGAATTTAAGGTAAAAGGATCATAGTATACAAGAGTATACAATTGAATTTTATAAGATTTTCATGCAATTGGAGCATGATGAAACAGAAGAATAGATGGTTGCAAGGTAGTAAATAAAATAAAATAAAATAACTTTGAAGGCATAATAAAAATAAAATAGACATAATTTTAGAAGAACATTTATTGGTCTAAGAAGAGGATAATCCCCTCTAGTAATGAGATGAGGTGGGTTTAATACCACTAGAGGTGGGTTTAATACCACTAAAGGTGAATCATCACGTGGTGGAAAAAGACAAGAAGATAATAGACAAGGGTTTAAATACCAACAAAGAGGAAGAAGATTTCAAAGAGGACAAAGATATGGTGGTGATAAAGGATGGTTTCCAAATTAGCATGGGTCTTATGTTTGTTACATATGTGTAGAAGGACATAGATCGTTTGAGTGTCCAAACTATCAAAATCAATAAA
Organism: Torreya grandis; assembly: GCA_037957365.1. Lineage (NCBI taxonomy): Eukaryota > Viridiplantae > Streptophyta > Pinopsida > Cupressales > Taxaceae > Torreya > Torreya grandis. The sequence goes on from JARHVA010000405.1 coordinate 4,533,257, forward strand.
AGAGGCAAGAGGATTGCCCAAAAGTAAATTTAGTTGAGGCTGAGATAGAAGAGTAAAATACTAAAGTTGCAGTAGTGGATATTGGAGAAAATCTCATGATGAGAAAAACAATGATTTCTCCAAGGAAAAAATAGGTGCAAAACAAGGAAGGCAATGATGCACGACTATGAACAAATATTTTTTGAATAATGTGTACTTCAGGAGGTAAGATATGCAAAGTAATTTTCGATAGTGATAGTTGAGAAAATATGGCTTATAAGGACATGATTGAGAAATTAGGTTTGCAGTGTGAAAAGCATCCTAATCCTTATCGAATTTTATGATTTTATAAAGGGAATGAATTTACCTTAAATAAAAGGTGCTTAATCAAGTTTTCTATAAGAGAAACTTATAAGGATGAAATATGGTGTGATGTTATACCAATGGATTCATGCCATGTGTTATTGGGAAGGCCATGGATGTTTGATAGAAAAGTGATTCATGATGGAGCAAACAATACATATACTGATGAGGGTCATTAATCTCCTTCATTTAGTAATGTTAATCCAAGGCTGGTGTTTGAAGGCTGTATGTAATAGGAGAAAGAGATCTTTGGTAAATGGTTCCTTCTATCACACTCCACACTTTCAAGAATTGAAAATCACACTTGTAAAAATTAAATCACACATGCATGAAATTAAAGCATACTTGTAGAAAGAAAATTGCTAAATTAAAAATAAATGACAAATAAATAAAATACTTGTAGGTTCATAACAAATTGTATGAAAAGAAATGTTTACAAAAACAAAGAAATAAAATAATAATTTACAACAAAATGATAATTTTAGAACAAAGAAATAAATAAAAATACATTAACCTATATTCTTTGGAATGAGTGGCCAACTCATTCCTCAGAAGAGGATTTCACTTAGAACATAAGTTTTAAAATACACTGCTCATAATAATGGAAAGAAAATTATACTGATTGATTTCATTTAGGTGTGGGAGGTTGTATTTATAATCTTATGCTTCCAACCAACACTTTATTTAAGAGTAGCAACCTAGATATTCTATCCTATCTCAATCTATGCAAAATATGGAGAAAGATATTTATTATAAGAATGAAATCTATTACAACATAATCTCAATCTCCACCAAATATGGAGAGAGATACTTATTGGAATAAATTTACCTAAATCTATATTTGAATACAATAGAAAGTCTATACATAGAAATTTATATATAGAAAGACTCCAAATGGAAAGCATTCTTTGTGATAGCTAGAATAGACCAACCAATCATTAAGATATATTTAGAAATACTTTCCAAACAAGTCTATAGCAATTTTGTTGAAGTCTATAGTAGTCTGATGAAGTTTGTGGCAAACTTGCTAAAATCCATAGCTGGTCTGATGTAATTCATAGCTGGTCTTATGTAATTCATAACTAGTCTAATGTAATCCATAGCCAGTCTGATGTAATTCGTAGCTAGTCTGATGTAATCTGTAGCTAGTTTGATGTAATCTGTAGTTGTTGTGGGAGTCTGTAGAAATCTTGTAGGAGTCTATAACATGCCTGTGGGAGTTCGTAACTTGACCAAAATATTATATCCATTGTAGAAGACTCTAACACTACTCCAACATTTTTCTTGAATGGTTAATCTTCATACTTTGAATCATTCTTAGCTTAGTATGAACTGTGTATGTACTCATTGACATATTTTCTCCAATAATCATTAGTAATAGCTAAAAAATAGATAATAATGAATTCTAAAAACATAACCATGATATATACTTGCTCTTTTATTCTAAATAAACCATTATTTTAGAGACTACATTTAAATCCACTTCTTATGCAAGAAAAAGGATGTTATTTTATAGATATAATGATCCATATTATGGTCTCATCCTATACTTTTTATAAAGGTGGTACGAAGGTATTTTTATTACCTCTTAAATAAGAAGAGCAGGCTTAAAACATTTTGTCCATAAAATAATTTATCAAAGACATGAAGATGACATGTTGCTATTATACATTAGTAGTAAAGAAAGAAAAATAGAAGTGGTGAAAATACTACCAGAAGTAGTAGAGGTGTTGAAATAATATGCAAGTGTTATAATTGATGAGTTACTATATGGTTTATCACTAAAGAGAGAAAGTCACCATCAAATTGATTTGATTCTAGGATTAACTCTACCCAATCAAGTAGTTTATAGTATGAGTCTAATAGAACATGCAGAATTGAATAAGTAGGTTATTGAAATGGTAATAAATGGGGTAGTAAGGGAGAGCATAAGTCCATGTGCAACATTAGCATTTATAACTCCAAAAAAAGATGGAGGGTGGAGGATGTGTGTGGATAGTAGAGCAATAAATAAAATTACCATCAAATACATATTTCCTATAACTTGTTTAGATGATATGATGGATGTTCTTGTAGGAAAAAAATACTTTACCAAGATTGATCTAAGGATTGGATACTATCATTCTCATATTCATGAAGGATATGAGTGGACAACCACATTTAAGACTATGGATGGCTTATATGAGTGGATGGTGATGCCATTCAGATTATCTAATGCACCTAGAACATTTATAAGGGTGATGAACACAATGATACAAGATTACATTGGTAAGTTTATGGTGGTTTATTTTGATGATATTTTGATATTCAGTAAGATTAAAGAAGACCACTTAAGGCATTTTAGAATGGTATTAGAGTTTTTAAGGAAGGAGAATACCTATGTGAATTTGAAGAAGTGCAATTTTATGTAGAAAAATTTAGTATTTTTGGGATTTGTAGTTTTAGTAGATGGTGTAAGAATGGATGAAGAAAAAGTAAAGGCAATTGTTGAGTGGAAAAGAAAATATTTACTATTGTATGAAGAAAGATACCTGTAGGTATGAATAACTTGTCATGATATTTGTATAACTTGTCACAATCTTTGGGAACCTAGTAACCACTAGGTATGACCAACTTATCAGAATGTTTTGGAGCTTAACGACCATTGGGTATTATTAACTTGTCATATTCTATGGGAGCATAGTGACCACTAGGTATAAATAATTTTTCATATTCTATGGGAACATAAGAATCATAAGTTATCTAGAAATTTCATATTCTTGGTAACTTAAAAAACATTAGGTATAAGTCACTTGGAGTATTATTACGAACCTGGTGACTACTAGATATCTTCATGTTGGCGTATTCTTGGGAACCTCACAAGATTCAGTAAGTATCAATGACTTGGAATATTATTTGGATCCTAGTGATCGATAGGTTTCTTTGGCTTGGATTATTCTTGGTAACCTAACAACCACTAGGATTACACTTTTTATTGTTCATGGTACTTGCAATTTTGGCCTCTATAAAGATTAAAGAGTATTCTTCTCTAATTTGATTTTAAAGAAATTATTTGATAGTTTATAAATGATGTGAACATTATGAGATCCTAATATTATACTTATCTACTGTGTCTTTTCACACCATGAATATCTCCTTATTTGTTCCTCTTCACATATTTTCAAATTTATAGTGTTTCAAATATTTTATCAGAACTAAGAATAAGATCATAGATCATAATTTTATATGATATTTTAGCTATGGTGAAAGAGAGTTGTTCTCAAAATTTTAGACTAGGTTAGTGAAAATAAGGTCTTAGTGTACCTAATTACTCACACACTAATGCATATTTTTAAGATGCACTTGTAATGCTTATTTGTAATTCATGGGTAGGAACTAGTTGGTGCGTACTTATCCATAACCCATTATTACAGAAGATTATCAATTAAGTAAATAAGTAATTGACTTCCACTAATAATATATTATTATCATTATATTTATTACTACTCTACAAAAACCTAACCCTAACCCTAGTCTCATCTCTTATCTATATAAGAACATATAGTGTTAGTGGGTGAGGAACATTATGGATGAGAGTTATTGTTACATTGGTAGATTTATGCCAACACTCTTAATTTAAAGAGCTAGCTATGATACTTGGATAAATTTCTTATATCTTGTTTTTAAGATTTCAAAGAATTATATATGCATGTATTATTGGTGTTTTTCTTATGGTAGCTAACATGAAACTAAATCTTATCCAATTTTTTTAATAAAATGGATTCAATGAAAATTGGTCACACAAATGAAGAATACTCTAGAAGAATCATTTTCAAGATTTTAAATTCAAAAAAAATTCTTCTCTGAAAAATTAAAATATGGATAAGGGTATGAATGTACAACACTCAAATGATTAAACTATAGATCATGGAATCAAGAGACGAAGCTTTAAAAAATTCTTGTGGTGAGTAGTAAATGGAATCAAACCTACACCAAAGGATGAAGTAAAGTTAGTTGAATACTTATATCTACTTGACAAATCCAAACTGGTGATGATAAATAATGTGGAATTCAATCTTAGATTCTACTTGTTTGGAAAAGACTCTTCTCACGATGTATGTGACATTTTGGATAAATTATTCAATGTAATAAATGAAGTTCAAATATACAAAATGGATAAATAATTGATTAGACTTGATTTAATAGAATATGAAAAATTTGAGAATTATCTTTCAAAGATAAAAGGTACTCAATACCATCTTGAATAATGTCAAAAGGAGTTTAAAAATAATGACTAATATCTTTTGAATAAAGTGATTAAAAATCTAAATCCTCCTAATTAATCTTTCCTATCCTTTTTCATTTCTAAAGATAAAGCTCAAGTTTCCTTCGAATAATTATGTCAAATTTTTATCATAGAGAAGGATAAAATTATAGTGATAGGGTAAATTTGGAATAATAAACATTCTCATATAATAAAAAATAAAAAATGAGAACCTAGGAAATCTAAAAGGAGTGAAAACCATTGTGGGAGAGAACCCAAAAATGAAAAAAATCATTACAAATAAGAGCAAAGAAAGATATCATCCTTCAAAGGAATATGACGAGGCCATGGATGATGTTTCTACTTTGGAATGATTGAATAAAAAACTTTCCAATGATACCAAAATAATAAAGATATGTGAGGAAGGAAGATTACAAGGAAGACAAAGGTAAAGATAACAATGCCTTTATTATCAACACGACATTTCATGCTACTACTTCCAAAAGTGAATGGATTATTAATTCAATTTGTACTCATCACATGTTCAATAGTTATTCTTTACTATCTTCTTTAAACTCTCCTAATGATTATAAGGTGTTAATAGTTGATTATTCATCCACTCAAATTTTTGGTAAAGGATATATTGTTTTGAATAACAGTGTTATAAATGATGTACACCATAATTTACTTGAGCTTGGTATGAATTTAGTTTTAGTTTATAACATTTATCAACAAGGGAAAAAACTTGAATTTTAGTTAGATAAGTTTTTTGTTAAGGATATACATGAAAAATTTTAAATCATGGAAATAGGGTCAATAGAAAAAAGACATAACTCATACAAGTTTACATATTTTGGTGAGAACAAGTGTCAAATCCCCTTTGAATTAATCACTAAGGTTTATGAGGAAGCTCAATTATGGCATGAGAGGTTAGGGCACCTAAATTTTTAAAGAATATAATTGATGGGTCTCTTCAAGATGACACATAGGATTCCCTCCATCAACTCATGAAAGTGAGTTTTTGAAGGATGTATCCTAGGAAAGCACGATAGGTTGAAGTTGAACTAAGGTAAGGCTTAGAGAGCTACACAACCACTTGATCACATAGATTTAGATAGAGATTATATGAATCATCTCTCTCTATTTGAAGAAAGGTACATATTGACCTTTATTGATGATAATAGTAATATGTGTTGGATATACCTCTTAAAATAAAAATGGTTGTCTCTACAAAATTTGATTTAATTTGAAATAATGATTGAAAATAAATATGGCAATTTCATTAATTGCATCAGATCTAATAGAGGAGTAGAATTTGAAAGAAATGAGTTCATTTTTTGATATCAAAATGGGAATATATTATAAAGAAAAATTACTTACACACCTCAACATAATGATATGGCTAAAAGAAAAAATATATCCCTCACTAAAATGCCCTAATGTGTGCTACAAGAAAATAAATTACATGATAAATTCTATGGGGAATTAATACACTATGCAAACTCTATTATTAATTATATTTCCCACTAAGGTTATATGATATGTAACTCCATATGAAAAATGGCATAAGAAATATCCTACCAATACTCATTTTATGTTTTAAGATCCATTAGGCACATATTCTAGATGAGAAAATAAAATATTTGGACGTAAAAAGTCATAAATACATGATGATGGGTTATTTAGAGGCATTAAAATATATAGGTTGTGGGATCATACTAGCTTTAATATCATCATAAGAAGAGATGGTATATTTGATGAAAAATCAAAATTCAAGGTTGCAAAAAAATGTGCATGTGAAGATTAGGTTGCACCATATTTAGTCCCTCTTGATTCACCCTTTTCTAATGATAAATTCACTATATGTATTCCTAAATTTTAAGTAGGGTTTTCTAGTATTTCTATGAAATAAAACAATAATGTTAATAATGTATTTGAATATGAAGGCATCACTAATAACATATTGAAAGAGGAAATATTCAAGACGAATCAATTATTCAAGAGGTAAAGAAGTTTCCTAAATGTGCCAACACATTGATATATTAAGCTAAATAAAATAAGGGAAACATATTGTTTTACTTATTTTTTGATTAATATTATCCAAATAAGATTAAACTATGAATATTTAGATTATGTAAAATAGGGAAATTATCATAAAAATCTAAAAGTAAAAGGGTAGATTGATAATACAATTACTATATTTAGATTTGGAAAATTAATAAAATGGAGATGCACTTAGCTTATTATAATTTTATTTTTCCCTCTGTATTTTTCATTATCATTGAAAATGATCGATGTCTACTTTGTAATTTCTCATATTAGGAAACATGGACTCAAAACTTGGCTGGACACTACCAATAAAACTCAGACCCATGTGGTGACCAATATTGTCTAGGTCATACCAATAGTGTCCATGTCAACTATGCAAATATGTGACACCACACCACTACACCTACACGTATAATTGCCTCATATGTGTGTGTTTGCCTTTGATCTTGTGCACTTATCTATGTTTTCCTTCTCTTTTCTTGGAAACCCTAATCACACTTCCAACACAAGATGACCCTTAACCACTCCCTACTAAGTGAGTTAGTGTTTCCTATGTTAAAATGATCCAAATAAGGCTAAAACCATACATAGTTATCCCACCTTTGTGTGTATGTGCACTATCATGATCAATTTAGAATGCAATGTAATATTTGGCTATGACACTTGGCACTATATAAATTTGACCTGGGTTTGTATCAAAACCTATCTCTAGGACTAATTTTTTGAAGGGTATTCAAATAAATATGCCTTTGTGATAATGACTCAAGAGAGTGTTAATGAATTTCTCAAGCTTTCAAGTGATTATAAATCTAATAAATAAGTTGGTACAAACTTAGGATTAATTTTTATTTATAATTGACTCTTTCATATTTATTTCCATGATTGACCCATGAAATATGTCTAGGCCAACCTCATGGAGACTTTCCAAATTATAAAATAAAATTTTAGTGTTCCTGCACAATATTGTTAAAGGCAGACACTTGTGGAAAAACCACAATTATATGACTGTTGCTAGTACTATCCTATGAGTGAAAATTGGTGATCCAAAATATAGTGATAATATATTTAGGATTATGGAAGGCTCTTGCATAGGGTAGGATGATCATGAATATGTGTATCTAATAAATTGGGCTATCCAAGATCATATTTAAGTATATTAATAGGGAAAAGTGTTCATGATATTCAAATTCTAAGTATATAAAATTGTTCTAAAGCTAATGTTTCCAAACTATCTAATACAAAATTTAGGTGTCGATACCTATATACTCTATTGATGACTAGGATAAGAAAAATAAATAATAATATCATAAATAAATAGATGGATACATGTAATACAAAAATATATGAGGAATATATAGGAAATTGTGGATGGGAAGAGGCCATGAATGAAGAGTAAAAATCCCTAATGATCAAACATGGGATATAGTTCTTCGTCTTAAGGGAATTAGTGTGATAAAATGGAAATGGATATATAAAACAAAATACGCTTATGATGGAGAATTCAAGGGATGTAATGCATGCCTTGTAACAAAATATTTTTCACAAAAAAAAGTAATATATTATAAAGAAACATTTGTGTAAATGTCAAAAATGGATTTTTTTAGGATTGTACTCTCTTTAATAGCCAAGTTTTTGGATGGGAGGTCCATCAAATGGATGTAAAATTTGATTTTATTCATGGAGATGTTTAATACGAAATATATATGGAATAGCCTCCTAGAATTGAGAGACATCAAAATACCAACTTTGTATGCAAGCTAAATAAGTCCTTGTATGGACTCAAATAAGTTCTAGGAACTTGGTATGAGAATATTTATAATTTCAACATAAAGAAAGGATTTAACACATGTCAATTTGACCACAATGCTTAAATTAAGAATGAAAATTGTAATATTATAATTATTGTCCTATACATTGATGATTTAGTTTTCATAGACTGCTCACCAAGTATGATTGAACATATTATAAGTGAACTAAAAAAGCATTTGAAATGACTAATACTGAATTGCTTAGTTACACATTTATCTTCAACCAAAGTATGCCATTGATTTTATTAAAAAGTTTAATATGATAGATTTTAATATTGCCTCCACTACCTATCAGTCTGGAGTGAAGTATAATTTGATTGTAATTATCTAATAATAGATTCCACATTGTACAAGAAACTTGTTTGGAGTCTTATCTATACATCCCACACTAGACCTGATATTTTATTTGGAGTTAGTTTTGTCTCATGTTTCCTACAATGAACAATGAAAAATTAGTGGAAAGCTAAAAATTATTTTTTAGATATCAAAGGTATGACTCATGTGGAAATCAAATATTTAAAGAACAGTAGCAAAAAACTATTTGGTTACATTGAATTAGACGTGGATGGTGATATTAGTAAACAAAATTATACTTTAGGATAAATTTTCAATTTGGGATCTAGAGGAATGACATGGTTTTGTAAGAAATAATAGGTGGTTACTCCTACTATAGAAATAGAGTATAGAGGATCGATTAATGCTTATTAATATATTTATGGGATCTCAAAACTTCTAGGATAATTTTATTTGGTTCAAAAATATTGAAATACATATATTTTTTATACTCAAAGGGCCATTCAAATTTGTAACAATATTTGTACTCAAGCCAGAACCAAACACATTGGGATACACCTGAACTTCATTAGGAAATAAATTTATGATGGATTAATTGATCCCAAACATTATATAATAGAGGATCAAATGGTAGATATTTTTTTAAAAATCTCTCACATAAGTCAGGTTCATATGATTACAAGATATGTTGGGAATTCATGAAACTATCATCAAGGGGAAATGTTAGTAAAATGAAATCTTCTATGTTTCCACGAAACTAAGGTTTAGTGGGGACATTGTTAAGGAAAATATTGACTGTCATATGAACCTAACATCCTCTATGTATGAATAACTTGTTATAATCTTTCTAAACCTAGTAACCGTTAAGTATAAATAACATGTTAGAATGTTTAGGAACCTATAATCCACTAGGTATAAATTACTTATCATATTATGTGGGAACCTAGTGACCTTTATGTATGAATAGCTTTTCATATTTTATGGAAACCTAGAAACCACTAATTATTTTATAATTGTCATATTATTTGGAACCTAACGAATGCTAGGTATCAATGATTTGTTTTATTCTTGGTAACCTAGTGATACCTAGGTATCTTCGACTTAGTGTATTACTAGAAATCTAGTGACCATTAGGTGCCACAAACTTGGCATATTATTTTAAACCTAGTGACCACTAGGTATCAAAAACTTGGCTTATTCTTTGGAACCTAACTACCTCTATTTATCTTTTACTTGACGTATTATTTAGAATCTAGCAAGTTCTAGGTATTAGTGTCTTGGCCTTTTTTGGAACCTAGCGACCACTAGATATATGCTTTTGGTCCCATATGGTAATTGTAATGTAAGACTCTATGAAGATCTGGAAGTATTACCATCTATAAGGATATTTAAGAAAGTCTTTGATAGCTTCTTGATGATATGAGAAATTGTGAAATTATATTAGTCTATTAAACTAAATATGTCTTTTGAAACCTTCATTATCTACTTATTTTTTCCTCTGCACAGGTTGTTTTATAATTAATAATATTTCTATTAGAATCATGAAAGATGGATACATTGGCATTATTGAAAAGGATGTTTAGGGAATTATATAAAGACCATATGAATATTACTAGAAATAGGTCATGATGAGTATGAGGTGGGTGCATGTGTTGCATGGGGATGCATGAAGGTGGTTTCAAACTTTAGAAAGAATAATAACAATTCAATAACACTAAATTTGGACCATTCACCCACACATTGATAAATTTTTATAAAACATTTAAGATAATATGAAATAAATTCCAACTTTCATTTTTAGGAATTTACATTTTTCTCCAATTTGAGATGTTTACTTAATAAAAAACTATGTTGTGTGGGAATACACTTCAAAAGTATAGCATATAAAAAAGGTTACTTATGTTATCTAAATATGGGTATCTAAATGTAATAGGATGCTAAGTCTTGAAAATAACAAAAGAAAACTTACTTTTCTTGCACAAACATTGGTGAGCATAAAACATAAGTGTTAAATACAAAGTGAGATACCTCATTTTCCATAGTATGGAGAAAAATTCCCATGGATCCATCATACCATCAAAGGATATATAAATTGGAGTGGAGGTTAAAACCATATAATGTTTTCAGGAAATGGCATCCCATATTTGAAAATGAATCAGTGCCACTAAGTATGATGGGTCACACACCCCTTTATCCTCAATATATAGTGAAATCCATTTAGTTTGTCATATAGTCAAAGAAAGCATTGCCATTTGAAATATAATTAGTATTATATTCTATGCCTTTTGATATCTAGGGTGAATTCTTAAAGATCATATCTTAGAATGAGTTACTTGCATATTTGAATCAAAGTAAACATATTATCAAATAGAATTTTTTTAAAAAATATAAAATTTGAGTAACATGAACAAATAGGTATTTTACCTATAACATCCCACTTTCCTATGCCGGGATTTAAGGAGCTTGTCATTGATTAGGATTGTAAAGCATAATTAATAATGTTTGGTTTCTATGAAATTAGGCATTAATTTATTTCATATGATTTGGTTCATTATTTTTATCATATTTATATGCTTATAAATGTTATACAATTATGTGTAATGTTTTTACTATCATGTGATTTTTATATCATGACCTAGATAACTATCATCTATTCACTTATCTATGTTGCAGATACAATCCTCAACCCAAAGGAGAACATCATCAGAGAGGAGGATCTAGATAAAAACTATGGGTAGTAGAGAGAAAATCATATAGAGTGAGAAGTAATTATGACAAAGAAATACCTATACCTCGTATGTCTTGGTGCAAGTGGTGATCATCAAGTTTTATTATTCTTTTGTTTTTCTAAGGTTGCTTTATCTTTTGTTTTAGATCGTTATTATAGATGCATTATTTAAGGAATTCTAGGAGCCTTATCAGGTTTATGCTTTTGGTTGACATGCCTCATTGCATTTTGTGACTACATAATTCATACATTGTATATCCCTAGGTCTGCAATCCAATGGGCCAATGTAATTAAACAAAATCAAGTATTTATGCATCATGCAACTATTTGACCTAGTCTGCAAGCAAATTTTAAAAGGGCGACCCTATAAATTTTATTTATAAACATGTAGCATTCTTGAGACAACACATTGTGGTATTGTTGTTATTGTGATATGCTAACATCGATTTACATAGTTTTATTAACATATTAGATAAATTAGATGAAATCTTGAATGGACTTTCATAACATATAAAAGAGTTAAAAGAATGGAAATGAATATTTGGAATCAGTTAACATGGCATGTAAAGAATTTAAAATGATTTTTTTAAAATATAAATCTACCACCATGGAATGCCATTCAACCTTTAAATGCTATGAGAAGACAATTGTTAATTTAAATTAAAAAAATAAAACTCTTTCTCTAACCTCTTGATGGGCATGTTAGCCCAAAGAAGATGGATGGAATTATTTTCTAATATAGGACCACATGTGGGTTGGACAAAATTAGGAGTTTGTGTCAAATTAAAACTCTTGTTTTAGATTATGTATTAGATTATGATTTATCTTCAACAATTGTGCCATGTGTGTAATAGAATGATCTTTGTCTTTTAGTAATTATACCTCACTTCCCTTTTGACAATTTTGTAATCTAAATCAAAATCAATCTCCCTACTTATATATATTTGGTTTTATCTTTTAAACAAACTTCCAATGTAAGATACAATAATATGTTAAGGGTATGCTTCCACCTATTCATACGAGTCTCCAAAGCACTGGTAATTACAACATTTGATAAAGATTCTTTTTTATTTATGCTCAAAGCTTTTTCTGAGGCATAAACAAGTGAGGTTTGATACAGAATGCATCAATTTTTCTATGGATTGCATCAGGTTTGTTATGGCTGCATCAAGATCACTATAGACTATATCAAGGGTGCTACAGACTACATCAAAGTTGCTATGTACTGCATCAGAGCTACTATAGGCTTCAATAAAATTGCTACAGACTTGTTTGGAAAGTATTTGTATTCTAATAATTGCTTGGTCTATTCCATCTTCATTTCACTTAGGCTGACCTATGTGAGTAAGATTTTTAAATAAGCTAATGTGAATTATGTTTTCAAAAGATAAAAAATCATTATATAGCCAATGATAGAGTTTTGTTTAGCTAAATTTCAAGAGGTTGTTGATCACAGTACGGTATATAAAAAAGATCAAATTATCTTTTTGATGGATGAATTGTGAGGATGATTATTTAAATTCACTAAGAATAGAGTAGAGGTATATTGAAGAATGGGTGAAAAAGAGGACGACTATATAAACTCGCTAAGGAGCAGAGCAAAAGTTTGTTGAGGAACAGATGGCTAGAAAGGCATGAGTATGAAGTAATCAAATGATTCATAAGAAGATTAACCCTAGAGTATACAAAATTGATAAAAAAGAGATGAGTAGAGATGACAAAGAGGATAGAGTATTTAAAAATAAAGAGAAAATAAAGAGAGGCTAATGTGTCTATTTGATTTATAAGTAGAAAAATAACAGAATGAATTTGAGATTGATAAGCATGAAAATAATAGAATGAATCTGAGATAGATAAGCAAAGAGAGCAAAATTATACCATCATCTATTGATAGAAGCAACTAAAAAAGGTGGATGATCTGGAGTAGCTGAGTTGTTGTCTTGGAAAAGGGGGTTGAAGCCTCCTGGTGTAGAGGGATTCTTAAAATTTGTCTTATTTGCATGAAAATAAGAAACACAATCCTATACTTACTAACTCTTACCTTTGTTCATATCCACCATGTTTTCACTTTGTCTTGTCTTGTTTTGATTTTATGCTCAAAACATCTTTGACTCTATTTATTCTCTAACCTGTACACATCTTACATCCACATTGGCATCTCATCAATTTACAACTTTATTTTATTCAATTACACTCACACTAGTCTTATTAGTCTTGAAGTTCCCTTAGATCACATGACTCAATATTTAAACAGAGTTTATATATACTAGATTTTATCAGAGATAACCTCTATTAGGTTGCATCAAAACTATTTTAATACCCCTCACACCTTCTCAAATTAGTTTGTTTATCATACATAACCTTTTCCCACTATAACAGGCTCTTTCAATAGCCTTTTTTTGGCTAAATCACATAGTACCGAATAGTACTTATTCCCCTTGAAAAATTAAACCCAATTTTCACTACCCTCTATCCATGGATAACAAAATAATTTTTTTTAGGCTTAATCTCTATGTTTTTACCTCTCTTTTAGTACCTTTTTGGTTTCAATTTATCCCAATGAAGTCACTGTTTACCTTTTCCATACATAGACCTTGCTATGAGTATAGATTCATACCTTTACAAAAAATAAAATTAAATATATTTTTAACCTTATTAAAACCCAAATAATATCCAAAATTTAGATAATTTGGTTGGTGTGAACTCTTAAAAACTCAATTTGAGTGACAAAACCCTAATACAGGGTTGCAAGCAGACTAAGAAACCCGAGAGGGTTTATTTACATTTCAATAGCTTCCAATTTAATTTCAAGTAATTGTGAATATTGTTTAAGCACTATATTATTAAAAAAAATATTTTAAAAGTGTTGGTTACCCCCATTAATACTTCTATTCACATTTTCTATGCCATTTTATGGTAATTATGTACAATAAACAAGACTGTATGTTGTTGTAAGAAGACAAAATTACTATCTAATGTTATTGAAAGGATTTCATGATTTTGTGATGGTTTCAAACTATATATAATAATAATTTATGCTTATTTCAAAAACTTAATTCCCTTTTAATAACTCTATTCAACAATTTTTATAAAACATTGCTTGACTATGTTGGGTTTTTTGACGACTATAGAACCGTGTTAGTTTTTTTGCTCATCCAAATACAGGGAAGCTACTTGAAAGCTCATAAAGACATCATGATAACATGAGATTAAAACTACCAAAATATTTATTTGAATGTTTTAATTAATATGTGGTTCTTCTCTTCAAGAAAACACATGCCCCAGTCCTTCTTTTCTTAGAATGCTAACGACACAAGGTATGCAAGCTTGGATTCTTTCTTCTATTTCATTCAAAATAGAATTATAAACCAAACTATGTTATGTGACCTTTGTCCTATGTTTAAACATATTATTAAATCCATAGTTTCTATGTATACCTCCTGTATTCAACTTTATTTACTCCTTTTACCAATTCCTAAGTGGATTGTCTGATGTTTCCTAGTTTGTGTTAGAGTATCCATTCACATGTAGGAAAACAATACCAAAGAATGTTTAAAGAAATTTTAATAACAAATAATATATTAAAAATTATAAAAATTAATATAAAAATTTATCTCTTTTGTCTCTATCATTCATATATTCTATTTACATCTTCATTACTATTGCATATATAGAAGATACAAGGTTTGTCTTGATTTTTTGGATTTCAACTAAGCAAAAACAATTATTTTATATTTTTTAGGGTTTATCTATATTAATCTTTGAAAATCCAACTCCTCCACTCTCCTATGACCAACCTTGAATTGAAAACAAAGCCATAAACCAGACTTTTATTTTCAAAATAACCATCCTAATGACCTATATAACTCCTCTTGTATGTTGGGAGTGCACAACTACCTAACCTACTCATCAAAGTGACCCATCATGTGAGTCATATGGGGATTGAACACTCTTTACCCATTATTAGAACATAACCACACAAATTATGCTATTGGAACCTTCATTGGATATGAATGATGCCCCCAAAACTCGATAAGAAATTTGAATTTTCAAATCATGAGTTTGGTCAAGAAAACACAAAAAGGTTCCTAATTCAAATTTGACACAAAACTAACACCTCAAAATGTTTCTTGGAGACCTAAAATGACCAAAAAAACCTACTAAAGACTCCATACATGAAAATTAGATGAATATTTACAATGTGGTAGGTGATGCTCCTACATCATACTACCGAAGAACAAGAAAAAATTTCCCATGAAAGTTATAAATGATCTAACATTCATGTTCTTTGAAACATCTTTCTTCCAAGTTATACCTAGATCCCAAGGCCTATTTGAGACTCATAGGCCTTCTTGATGCTTGATCACACTTGCTATGGATCCTCCTTTGCTATTCTTCCTCTTGCTATTCTTCTTGCTTTGATTTTTCCACCTAATCATAGGTAACTATTGTTTATTCTCTTTCCTCTAATGACATGCACATGAAGCAAACAAATCATTAAAAATCACATCTTGCTTGTGTTTTTGGATTTCACATTGTTCTCATTCAATTGATTGCTCTTTGGCTGATAACTCTCCTTCCTCTTACCTTAAAATGATCTCCAATGCCAACTCAGATACCATGATGCTCTTTGTGTCTCAAATGAGTCTCAAATCCTTTGATTCTTGCATGATAAGTTGTCATATCTACTCACCCTCTTTTTTATACTCATCCTCATCACCTTTTTCTACCTTTGGTGATAAACCAATCACCTCTACCTACTGTAACTCAAATTGTATAAGCACTTCATCATGGGATTCTCCTTCTTTCTCTTCACTCAAACTCATCACATTCTCTTCAATATGTTGTTCAACTTCATCTTCTTGTTCACTTTTCTTCCCACTCATCCTACAACTCATCATCTCTTTCCTAAGTTGATTACATAACAACTTTTTATGCCTTCTCTCCTCTCTTATGGCTTGCATTTTTCTTCTCTTTATCTACTACTTGATTGGACACTTGAGTGGATTCTTCCTCATGACCCATCCAAGATGTGGGTTCTCACTCTATCTTAGCTAATCTAGCATGGCCATCATCTCATCCATATACTACTTCATCTATGTTATCTGTTTCTCCATCTTATCCTCTTGGTGTCTTCATGCACCATCTTCTCTTTGTGGTGGCTCTTCTCAACTTGCCCTTTTTTCTCTTTTCTCTCTCTTTTCTTATCTCAACTAAGATTCCTATCAACTCTTTGGTCTCATCTAGACCTATTATTGTTTTTGACAAGCCTTCTCTCACTTTTCACATCATGACCTCTCTCTTGGGTTTATCTTCTTCTCTTTCCTCAAGCTCACCTATGAGCTCACTCTCTTGAGCTTCCCACTAGCTCTATCTCTTCTCTACAAGCCTCACTGGCTTTAGGGCTTTGCCACATATCTCTTTCTTTCTTTTAACTATCTCTACCTCTCCTTTATATCACTATAGCCTCTTCATTCCATTCCTATAATCTCCATTGACATGTTCTCAACACAACATTTAATGTGTACTCAACACTATGTATTAACAAACTAATATATTCAAAATCATGTAACATACCTTGCAAATAATATTTCAAGCTCTGATACCAAATGATGCAGAGGGCTTCTTAAAATTTGTCGTAGTTGCATGAAAACATGAAACACAATCCTACGCTTACCAACTCTTACCTCTGCTCATATCCACCATGCTTTCACTTTATCTTGTCTTGTTTTGATTTTATGCTCAAAGCATCTTTGAATATATTTATTCTCTATCCTTGGACCTTGTACACATATTACATCCACATTACCATCTCATTAATTTCCAACTTCATTTCATTCAATTACACTCATACCAATCTTCATTGGTCTTGAAGTTCCCTTAGGTCACATGACTTAATATTTGAATAGAGTTTATATATATTGGATTTTATTAGAGATAAACTATATTAGGTTGTATCAAACCTATTTCAACACCCCTCACACCTTATCAAATTAGTTTTTTTAATCATACATCACCTTTTCCCACTATAACAAGCTCTTTTAGTAAATTTTTTTTGGCTAAATCACATAGTATGAAATATTAATTATTCCCCTTGAAAAACTAAACCTAGTTTTCACTACCCTTTATGCATGGATAAAAAACTACAAAGTTTTAAGATTAATCTCCATGTTTTGAAATCTCTTTTTAGTCCCTTTTTGGTTGCATGTTAGCCCATTTAAGTCACTATTTACCTTTTCCATACATAGACCCTCCTAAAAGTATGGATTCATACCTTAACAATAAATAAATTTAAAAATAATTTAAACCTTATTTAAACCCAACTAATATCCAAAATTTAGATAATTTGGTTGGTGTGAACTCTTAAAAACTCAATTTGAGTGACAAAACCCTAATGCAAGGTTGCAAGTAGATTGAGAAACCTGAGAGGGTTTATTTGAATTTCAATGGCTTCTAATTTTATTTTAAGTAACAATGACTATTGTTTAAGCACTATAGTATTATAAAACATCTCAAAGTGTTGGTTACCCCCCTTAAGACTTATGCTCACATTTTTTATGCCATTTTGTGTTAACTGTGTACAATAAACAAGATTATATATTATTGTAAGAAGATAAAATGACTACCTAATGTTCTTGAAAGGATTTCATGCTTTCATTATGGTTTAAAACTATCTATAATAATCATTTATGTTTCTTTCAAAAAATTAAGGCCCTTGGAATAACTTTATTCAATATTTTTTATAAAACATTGCCTGATTGTGCTAGGTTTCTTGATGACTACAAAACCATGTTAGTCTTTTTGCTCATCCAAATATAGGGAAGCTACTTGAAAGCATATAAATACATAATGATCACATGAAATTAAAACTACCAACATATATATTTGAATGTTTCAATTCATTTGTGGTTTTTCTCTTCAAGAAAACACACACCCCGCTCCTTTTCTCAGAATGCTAATGACATAGGGTATGCAAGACTGGATTCTTTCTTCTATTTCATTACAAATGGAATTATAAACCAAATTTTTTTATGTGACCTCTATTATATGTTTACACATATTATTAAATCCACACTTATTGTGTATGCCTCCACAATTCAACTTTATTTACTCCTTTTACCAATTCCTGAGTGGATTGTCTGAAGTTTCCTAGTCTGTGTTAGAGTATTCATTCACATGTAGGTAAAAAATACCAAAGAATATTTAATGAAATTTTAAGAACAAACAATACATTTAAATTTATCACAAGTAATATCAAAACTTATATATTTTGCATCTATCCTTCATATATTTTGTTTACATCTTCATTACTGTTGCATATATGGAAGATATAAGGTTTGTCTTCCTTTTCTGGATTTCAACTAAGAAAAAACATTTATTTTCTATTCTTTGGGGTTTGTATACATTCCTCTTTGAAAATCCAACCCCTACAATCTCCTATGACTAGCCTTGAATGCAAAACAAAGACATAGACTAGACTTTTATTCTCAAAATAACCATCCCAACTACCTATGTAACTTCTCTTGTATGTTGGGAGTGCACAAATACCTAAGCTACTCATCAAAGTGACTCATAATGTGAGTTATATAGGGATTGAAAAATATTTACCCATTATTAGAACCTAATCAAACAACTTATGCTATTGAAACCTTGATTAGCTATGAATGATGCCCCAAAAACTTGGCAAGAAATTTGAATTTTCAAATCTTGAGTTCTGGCAGGCAAATACAAAAAGGTTCCTAATTCAAATTTGACACAAAAATAACACCTAAAAATGTTTCTTGGAGATTTTAAATGACCAAAACAACCTACTAAAGACTCTAGACATGCAAATTAGACCAATATTTACAATGTGGTAGGTGATGATCCTACATCATACTATCAAAGATGAAGAAAAACTTTCCCATGAAAGTTATAAATGATCTAACATTCATGTTATTTGCAACATATTTCTTCCAAGTTGATGTCTGCCTAGATCCCAAGGCCTATTTGAGACTATTAGGCCTTCTTGATGCTTGTTTAGACTTGTTATGGCTCCTCCTTTGCTATTCTTCCTCTTGTTCTTCTTATTTCTTTGCTTCTTCCACATAATCAGAGGCAATTAATGTTCATTCTCTTTCCTCTAATGAATTTCAAATGAAGCAAACATGTCAAGAAAAATAAGCTCCTACTTGCTCTATTGGAATTCACATTGTTCTCCTTCATTTTCTTGCTCTTTGACTGCCAACTCTCCTTCCTCTTCCCTCAAAATGGTCTCCAATGCCAACTCAACTACCATGATGCTCTCTATGTCTCCTAAAAGACTCAAATACTCTAATTTTTTCATGATAATATGCCATACCCACTCATCCTCTTCTGTATATTCATCCTCATCACCTTGTTCTCCCTTTGATGACAAACTAATCACCTCTACCTACTGTAACTCAAATTTTACAAGCACTTCATCATGTACTTCTCCTTCTTTCTCTTCACTCAAACTCATCACATCCTCTTCAATGTGTTATTAAAATTCATATTCTTGTTCACTTTATTTCCCACTCATCCTATACCTCATCATATCTCTTCTAAGATGCTCACATAACAACTTTTTCTACCTTCTCTCCTCTTTCATGGATTGCACTTTTCTTCTCTTTATCTACTACTTGATTGGCCACTTGAGTTATTTCTTCCTCATGACCCATCCAAAATGTGGGTTCTCACTCTCTCTTAGCTACTCTATCATGGTTAACATCTCATCTGTCTACTGCCTCATCTCTTCTATCTCTTTCTCGATCTTAATCCTCTTGGTGTCTTCATGCACCATCTTCTATTTATGGTGGCTCTTCTCAACCTTTCCCTTTTTAATATTTTCTCTCTCTTTTCTCATATCAACTAATATGACTTTCAAATCTTTGGTCTCATCTAGATGTATTCTTCTTTATGACAATCCTTCTCTCACTTGCCACATCATGACCTCTCTCTTGGTTCTATCTTTTTCTCTCTATCCTCAAGCTCACCTATGAGCTCACTCTCTTGAGATTTCCATTATCTCTATCTCTTCTCTAAAAGCCTCACTAGATTTATGGCTTTTCCACCTATCTCTTTCTTTTTTTAACTACATCTGCCTCTCCTTTATATCACTGTAACCTCTTCATTTCATTCTTGCAATCTCTATTAACATCTTCTCAACACAACTTTTAATGTATACTCAACACTATGTATATACAAAATAGTATATTCAAAATAATGTAACATACCTTTCCAAGAACATTTTAGGCTCTGATACCAAATGATGCAGAGGGCGTCTTAAAATTTGTCTTAGTTGAATGAAAACAAGAAACACAATCCTACACTTACCAACTCTCACCTTTGCTCATATCCACCATGCTTTCACTTTGTCTTGTCTTGTTTTGATTTTATACTAAAATAATATTTGAATTTATTTATTCTCTATCCTTGGACCCTGTACACATCTTACATTCACATTGGCATCTCATCAATTTACAACTTTATTTCATTCAATTACACTCACACCAGTCTTCATTAGTCTAGAAGTTCCCTTAGGTCACATGACTCAATATTTGAATAGAGTTTATATATACTATATTTTATTAGAGATAACCTCTATTAGGCTGTATCAACCCTATTTCAATACCTCTCACACTTTCTCAAATTAGTTTGTTTATCATACATCACCTTTTCCCACTGTAATAGGCTCTTTTAGTAGCCTTTTTTTTGGCTAAATCACATAGTACATAATAGTAGTTATTCCCCTTGAAAAACTAAACCTAGTTTTCACTACCCTATATCCTTGGATAATAAAATACAAATTTTTAGGATTAATTTCCACGTTTTGAACTCTCTTTTAGTCCCTTTTTGGTCTCAGGTTAACCCAATTAAGTCATTGTTTACCTTTTCCATACATAGACCCTCTTATGAGTATGGATTTGTACCTTCACAATAAATAAAATTAAAAATAATTTTAACCTTATTGAAACCCAAATAATATAAAATTTTTGGCTGGTGTGAACACTTAGAAACTCAATTTGAGTGACGAAACCCTAATGCAGGGTTGCAAGCAGACTGAGAAACCTGATAGGGTTTATTTGCATTTCAATGGCTTCTAGTTTGATTTCAAGTAACTATGAATATTTTTTAAGAACTATAGTATTAAAAAACATCTTTTCAAATTGTTGGTTACCCCCTTAAAACTTTTTTTCACATTTTCTATAGCATTTTGTGGTAACTGTGTACAATAAACAAGATTGTATGTTGTTGTAAGAAGACATAATGACTACCTAATGTTATTGAAATAATTTCATGCTCCCATGATGGTTTCACACTCTATATATTACTCCTTTATGATTATTTAAAAAACTTAAGGCCCTTGGAATAACTTTGTTCAACAATTTTTACAAAACATTACCTAACTGTGTTGGGTTTCTTGATGACTACATAACCGTGTTAGTCTTTTTACTCATCCAAATATAGGGAATCTACTTGAAAGATTATGAATACATCATGATCACATGAGATTAAAACTATAGACATATATATTTGAATTTTTCAATTCATATGTGGTTATTCTCTTCAATAAAACACACACCCCGATCTTTTTCTCAGAATGCTAATGACATAGGGTATGTAAGACTGGATTCTTTCTTCTATTTCATTCCAAATATAATTATAAAAAAATTTATGTTATGTGACAATTTGATATGTTTACACATCTTATAAAATCCACACTTATTATGTATACCTCCTCTATGCAACTTTATTTACTCCTTACACCAATTCCTAAGTGGACTGTCTGAAGTTTCCTAGTCTTTGTTAGAGTATTCATTCACATGTAAGAAAATAATACCAAAGAATGTTAAAGGAAATGTTAAGAAAAAAAAATACATTCAACATTATCACAATTAATATCAAAACTTATCTTTTTTGTATCTATCCTTCATATATTCTATTTACATCTTCATTACTGTTACATATATGGAAGATATAGGGTATGTCTTGCTTTTTTGGATTTCAACTGAGTAAAAACATTTCTTTTCTCTTATTTTGGGGTTTGTCTACATTAATATTTTCAAATAAAATCCATCCACTCTCTTATGACTGATCTTGAATGCAAAACAAAGACAGTGTGCAAGATTTTATTCTCAAAATAGCCATGCTAACTACCTATGTAACTCCTCTTGTATGTTGGGAGTGCATAATTACCTAACCTACTCATCATGTGAGTCATATGGGGATTTAACACTCTTTACCCCTTATTAGAACCTAACCACACAACTTATGCCATTGGAAACTTAATTGGTTATGAATGATGCCCCGAAAACTTGATAAGAAATTTGAATTTTCAAATCATGAGTTTTGGCAGAAAATACAAAAAGGTTCCTAATTCAAATTTGACACAAAACTAAAACCTCAAAATTTTTCCTAGAGACCTAAAATGACCAAAACAACCTACTAAAGACTCTAAAAATGCAAATTATACCAATATTTATAATGTGGTAGGTGATGCTCCTACATTATACTACCGAGGAGCAAGAAAAACTTTCCCATAAAAGTTATAAATGATCTAGCATTCATGTTGTTTGAAACATATTTAATCCAATTTGAATACCACCTAGATCCCAAGGCTTATTTTACACTCTTAGGCCTTTTGGATGCTTGTTCAGACTTGTTATGGCTCCTCCTTTTCTATTCTTCCTCTTGCTCTTCTTCTTGCTTTGCTTCTTCTACCTAATCATAGGCAACGTTAAATCTCTTTCCTCTAATGACCTGCACATGAAGCAAACATGTCAATAAAAATCACCTCCTATTTTCTCTCTTTGATTTCACATTGTTCTCCTTTAATTGCTTGCTCTTTGGCTGCCAACTATCCTTCTTCTTGCCTCAAAATGGTCTCCAATGCCCACTCAGATGCCATGATGCTCTTTGTGTCTCCTATGAGACTCAAATCATTTGATTCTTGCATGATAATTTGACATATCTACTCATCCTCTTCTAGATACTCATCCTCATCCTCATCACCTTGTTCTCCTTTTGGTGACAAACCAATCACCTCTACTTGTTACAACTCAGATTATACAATCTCTTCAGCATGTGATTGTCCTTCTTTCTCTTCACTCAAACTCATCACATCCTCTTCAAGGTGCTATTCAACTTTATCTTCTAGTTCACTTTCCTTCCCACTCATCCTATACCTCATCATCTCTCTCCTAAGTTTCTTACATAACAACTTTTTTTACCTTCTCTCCTCTCTCATGGCTTGCACTTTTCTTCTCTTTATCTATTGCTTGATTGGCCACTTGAGTGGCTTCTTCTTCATGACCCATCCAATATGTGAGTTATCACTCTCTCTCAGCTTCTCTATCATGGTCAGCATCTCATCCATATACTACCTCATCTTCTACTATCATCTAGGTGTCTTCATGCACCATCTTCTCTTTATGGTGGCTCTTCTCAACCTTGCCCTTTTTTCTCTTTTTTCTCATCTCAACTAAGATGATTATCAACTATTTGGTCTCATCTGGACCTATTATTCTTTCTAACAAGACTTATCTCACTTTCCACATCATGACCTCTCTCTTGGGTCTATCTTCTATCTCTCCTCAAGCTCACTCTCTTGAGATTTCCACTAGCTCTATATCTTCTTTACAAGCCTCACTAGCTTCAGGGCTTTTCCACCTATCTCTTTCTTTCTTTCTTTCAAATATCTCTGTATCTCCTTTATATCAATGTAGCCTCTTCATTTCATTCTTAAAATCTCCATTAACATCTTCTCAACACAACTTTTAATGTGTACTCAACACTATGTATTCAAAAACTAGCCTATTCAAAATACTGTAACATACCTTGCCAATAACCTTTCAATATCTGATACTAAATTATGTATAGGGCTTCTTAAAAAAATTCTTAGTTTCATGAAAACAAGAAACACAATCCTACACTTACCAACTCTTTCCTTTGCTCATATCAACCATGCTTTCACTTTTGTCTTGTCTTGTTTTGATTTTATTCTCAAATCATATTTGACTCTATTTATTCTATATCTTTAGACCCTATACACATCTTACATCCACATTGGCATCTCATCAATTTATAACTTCATTTCATTCAATTACACTCACACCAGTCTTGATTGGTTTTGAAGTTCCCTTAGGTCACATGACTCAATATTTGAACAATGTTTATATATGTTGGATTTTATCAGAGATAACATCTATTAGGTTATATAAAAATTGTTTCAATACCACTCACACCTTCTCAAATTATTTTTTTAATTATACATCACCTTCTTCCACTGTAATAGGCTCTTTCAGTAGCCTTTTTTTGGCTAAATCACATAGTACAAAATAGTACTTATTCCCCTTGAAAAACTAAACCTATTTTTCACTATCCTTTATCCATGGATAACAAAATAAAAAAATTTAGGATTAATATCCACATTTTGACCTCTCTTTTAGTCCCTTTTTGGTCTTGGGTTAGCTTAATTAAGTCACTATTTACCTTTTGCATACACAGACCCTCCTATGAGTATAGATTGGTACCTTCAAAACAAATAAAATTAAAAATAATTTAAACCTTATTGAAACCCAAATAATATAAAATTTTTAGAGAATTTGGCTAGTGTGAACTCTTAAAACTCAATTTGAGTGATAAAGCCCTAATGCAGGGTTGCAAGCAGATTGAGAAACCTAAGAGGGTTTATTTGCATTTTAATGGCTTCTAGTTTAATTTCAAGTAATGGTGAGTCTTTATTAAGCACTATAATATTAAAAAACATCTTTTCAAAATGTTTCTTAGCCCCCTTAAGACTTATATTCACATTTTCTATGCCATTTTATGGTAACTATGTACAACAAACAAGACTGTATGTTGTTGTAAGAAGATAAAATGACTACCTAATGTTCTTGAAATGATTTCATGATGGTTTAAAACTCTCTATAATACTCCTTTATTATTCTATAAAAAAGCTAAGGCTGTTGGAATAAATCTACTCAATATTTTTTACAAAAGATTGTCTGACTGTGTTGGGTTTCTTAATGACTATAGAAATGTCTTCGTCTTTTTGCTCATCCAAATACAGGGAAGCTACTTGAAAGATTATAAATAAATCATGACATCATTATATTAAAACTACCAACATGTATATTTGAATGTTTCATTTCATATGTGGTTCTTCTCTTCAATAAAACACATGCCCCAATCCTTCTTTTCTTAGAATGCTAATGACATAGGGTATGCAAGATTGGATTATTTATTATATTTCATTACAAAATGGAATTATAAACCAAAATATGTTATGTGACGTATATTATATGTTTACACATATTATTAAATCCACTCTTACTATGTATACCTCCTCTATTCAACTTTATTTACTCCTTTCATCAATCCCTGAGTGGACTGTCTGAAGTTTCCTAGTCTGTGTTAGAGTATTCATTCACATATAGGAAAATAATACCAAAGAATGTTTATGGAAATTTTAAGAACAAATAATATATTAAAAATTATCACAAGTAATATCAAAACTTATCTCTTTTGTATCTATCCTTCATATATTCTATTTACATCTTCATTACTGTTGCAAATATGGAAGATACAAGGTCTGTCTTATTTTTCTGGATATTAACTGAGTAAAAACATTTTTTTATCTTCTTTGGGATTTGTCTACATTTATATTTTGGAATCCAACCCATACACTCTCCTATGATGACCTTTAATTCAAAACAAATACATAGCCTAGACTTTTATTCTCAAAATAACCATCCTAATTACCTATGTAACTCCTCTTGTATGTTGGGAGCACAAAAATACCTAACCTACTCATCCAAGTGACTAATCATGGGAGTCATATGGGGATTGAACACTATTTACCCCTTATTGGAACCTAACCACATGAATTATTCTATTTTAACCTTCATTGGTTATTAATGATGCCTCCAAAACTTGACAAGAAATTTGAATTTTTAAATCATGAGTTTTGGTGGGAAAATACAAAAAGGTTCCTAATTCAAATTTACAAAAAACTAACACCTCAAAATGTTTTTTGGAGACATAAAATGACCAAAAAAACCTACTAAAGACTTCAAACATGAAAATTAGACCAATATTTATAATGTGGTAGGTGATACTCCCACATCACCTCCTGTCGATTATTGTTTACAAATCAAGGAGTTGGTGCTTCTTAGCAAGTGGGTGCTTATTGAATCTTTTTGTCAAGTTGGTGCTTGAATATTTGGGGTTGGTGCGTCAAGCTGATTTAGTGCTCAAAAATATTTTTGACTCATTGCATATCTGATTTAGGACATGTAGTCCATGCAATGACCACTGTGGGTTTTCTTCCCTTTAAGGGTTTCCCACCTATATCATGTGTTATGTCTTTATGTCCTTTGTTATGGTTTGATTTATCTATGGATTTTATATTGATGATTGACTAAAAAACTAAATAATTAGAATATTTTTTTATATCTCAGTGATTCACCCCCCTTTTAGTGGTTGTGCTTCCAATAATTGGTATTAGAGTAGGTCCTTTAAGGTCAGGTTTGACAAATGGAAGGTAGATCCTAAGAAGTTCAATGTCTAGTTATCAAGTACAAGAAGAGTTTTCAAAAAATAAGGCCCCTTTATTTTTTGGGACAAATTATGCATTTTGGAGCATTAGGGTGAAGGCATATTTGATGGATCTTGGGTTTGGCATTTGACAGTCAGATGTAGATGGATATATTATCCCTAAAACTCCTCCAACTGATGCTATAGGAAAGAAAGCAAGTGAGAATAATTCAAAGGCTATGAATACTATATTGTGTGGATTGGTAGAATCTAAGTTTGTCAAGGTGATGTAATGTGAGTTATCTAAGGAAATTTGGGACAAGTTATAGCTCATCTATGAAGGTGACACTAAGGTAAAATTGGCAAAACTTCAGATCTATAGAAGATAATTTGAAGGTCTAAAGATGAAGGAAGAAAAGAATATTGCAACATATCTTCTTAGAGTTAATGAAATAGTCAACATAATCAGAGGTTTTAGAGAAAAGTTTAATAAGTCAACTATTGTTCAAAAGGTTCTAAGATCCTTGACCCCAAGATTTGACTCAAAGGTGTTAGCAGTTAAAGAAGTAAAATACTTAGAAAAGTTACAAATGGATGAGCTTCATGGAATACTTACTACATATGAGATGAGGACTAATGATGTAAGATCTTCCAAAAGGGAAGCAACCTTTAAGGTTACAAAGAAAAAACAAATCAAAAGGGTTAAAATTGATAGTGACACTAATGTTGATTAAGACAAAGCTGAATTATTATTTGTGAGGAAACTAAAGAAAGGTTCATGTAGGTATAAATGCAATTTACCTTTCAAAAGTTTCAATTATGGTATTGGTCATTTTGCTACCAAGTGTCCTCAAATAGAAAGACATGATCATGATTAAGAACATGGTGAAGAGAATAATAAGTCTGAAAAGTATGATAGGAACAAGAAAATTTTCAATCAAGGTGACTAGAAGAAAACGTTATTCAATAACATAAAGATTCTATATTCTAAAGAAGATAGCAGCTCTTCTGAAGTCAGTGATTAAGATATCTCAAATAGTGATGACTATAGTTTAGACCATAGAAGTGATGAAACTTTATTCATGGCCATTGAATTTGAAGATGGGAATAGTTAAAAAGAACAAGTATTCATGGGTGATGAAGAAGTGGATGAAAACTAAGCCGAGGTTGATC
Source organism: Torreya grandis (assembly GCA_037957365.1). Classification (NCBI taxonomy): domain Eukaryota; kingdom Viridiplantae; phylum Streptophyta; class Pinopsida; order Cupressales; family Taxaceae; genus Torreya; species Torreya grandis. Next base: position 4,561,434 of record JARHVA010000405.1, read on the forward strand.
TTGAGGTAGAACTTATTAATGCTTTGAATGAATTGAAGATTCAAAGAAAGAAAAACCAATAGCTGAAGTCTCTAGTCAAAAGTCATGAAGAATAGATATGTATCCTGGAAACTAAGATAAGTAAGAGTGTGAAGGAAGTTGATGAGGTCATAAAAAATCTCAAGACTCAGTTAGAAGAAGAAAATTCAAGTCAAAATTCCAAGGAAGGAGAGTACAATGAGTACAATTTTGAGATAGGTTCACTGAAGTCAGATTTGGAATAGTTCATAGTCAAATTAAAAAATTGTCAAAAGTTTGAAAAGACAAATGGAATTCTTGATGACATATTGAACAGTCAAAGGTCACCACTCATAAAAATAGGCCTTGGATACATGGATGACTAGAAGAGTAACAAGGAAGAGTATAATATCCATAATCTAAAGACATATGTGAATGCTCTCAAGAAATTTGAGATTGTGAATGATAGCTAGAGATCAAGATAGGTTAAGAAGAATATCGCTCCTCTTAGAGATAAAAAAAGTGTCAATCTGTCTTTCAAAAATATTCAGAGGTCATTTCCTATTAGGTAAATGCATACAATAAGGTACATGAATTCATTATATGGCTATTGTTTTTCTTGTAATTAGTTTGGACATAGAGATGTAGATTGTAAATCAAATTCTAGAAACAATCATGCATGGGGAAGTGAGATGAATAGTCATGTATTTCCAAAAGAATTCTCAAATTCATTTGTTCAAAGGTCAAATATCAATAGAAGCAGTATGATTTATTACAATTGTAGTAGAATTAGACATATTGTAAGATTATGTAGATTGGGTTATGTAAAACCCCCTATTCAAAATAGGAAGGTGTATGTTCAAATTGATAAGAAGTCAAAACCTTTGAAAATACTAAAAAAGGAGCAAGAAAATGATGGTCCAAAGGAAGAAGAATCCATGTTAGCACAAGCTACTTTTCACATTCAAGATGAGTGTTTGAAATGGTACATTGATAGTGGATGTTCAAGACATATGACAGGTGACTAGAATAAATTTATATCTTTGAAGAAGACTACTAAAGGTATAGTCAAGTTTGGAGACAATACAACAAATAATATTGTTGGCAAGGGAATACTAAGTATTAAGAATGGGAAAACTAAAATTGAGAATGTGTTATATGTAAAAGGACTGAAGCATAATTTTTTGAGTGTTAGTCAAATGTGCAATCAAGGGTATACTCTAATTTTTCATACTAAATGATGTGAAATAAAAAAAACAAGTTTAGGAAGATTGGTAGTAGATGCTAATAAGACTGCATATAATTTGTATGTGTTGAATGAGATCAAAAAGGACAAGTGTTTTATGAGTCAAGTGGATGAGAGATGGATTTGGCATAGAAGAATGGGACATCTAAACTTTGATAACTTAGTAAAGATAAGTAAAAATAGATCAGTTAGGAACATGCCTAAGATCACTAAGCTTGTAAACACCCTATATAAGGCATACCAACATGGAAAATAGACAAGAATAAGGTTCAATCCAAAAGAATATTCAACTATAAAAAATTTAGAGTTGATTTATACAGATCTATGTGGTCCAACTAGAACTCAAATTATTCAAGGTGAAAGTTACTTCATGCTTCTTATTGATGATTACATTAGAATGACTTGGGTTGCTTTTTTGAAGGAGAAATTTAAGGATCTATTTAAGTTCAAGATGTTCAAGGTTCTAGTTGAGAATGAGATGGACTTAAAAATCAAATGTCTAAGATCTGATAGAGGAGGAGAATTTTGTTTAAATGAGTTTGATGAATTTTTTAAGGAACATGGAATCAAGAGACAATTTTTGGTTGCAAGGACACCACATCAGAATGGTGTGGTAGAAAGGAAGAATAAGACTATTCAGGAAATGGTCAAGACAATGTTAAGTGAGTCCAAATTGTCTGATAGATTTTGGAGAGAGGCTATAAACACAATAGTACACATTCTAAACAAAGGTCAAATCATAATAAACTACAATAAGACCCCTTATGAACTATGGAAAGATAGACCTGATTTAATGGAACACTAAGGTTTATGAATACATCAAAAAATGTAAACTTCTCTCTATTTTCAAATATAGAACCAAAATCATTTTTAGAATCTAGAAGAGATAAGCATTGGGTGAATGATATGAAGGAAGAGCTCAATCCAATTGAGAAAAATGAGACTTGGGAATTTATTCCTAGACCTAAGGACAAGAATGTCATTGGAACCAAATGGGTTTTTTAAAATAATTTGATTGAAGATGGTCAGGTCATGATAGACAAAGCAAGGCTAGTATGTAAAGGTTGTGCTCAAGTAGGAGGTGTTGACTTTGAATAAACTTTTGAACCTATAACAAGACTAGAAGCCATAAGACTATTTTTGGCATATGCTAGTTTCAAAAATTTTAAAGTATATTAGATGGATGTAAAGTCTACATTTCTCAATAGAAATTTAGAAGAAGAAATGTATATAGAGAAACCTAAAGGTTTCTCTTTATCAATAAATGAAGATTGTCTATATACTAAAGAAAACATTATATGGGATAAATCAAACCCCTAGAGCATGGTATACAAGACTTGATAGATACTTGCTTGATCAAGGTTTCAAAAGAGGTGTTGTTGATAGTAATCTTTAAATCAAAATAGAAGGTGAGAATCATTTAATTATAGTTGTGTATGTTGATGATATTATCTTTGGTAGCGACTATGACAAGATGTCTAAGGAGTTTGCAGAAGTAAAGAAACAAAAATTTGAGATGTCTATGTTAGGGGAACTATCATTTTTTATTGGATTGCAAGTAGTTTAGTTAGATAAGGGAATCTTCATCTCTCAAGATAAGTACATTAAGGAAATGTTGAAGAAGTTTGATATGGAATACTGTAAATCAGTAATTACTCTAATGACAACAAGTTGCAAGTTGAGTCAAGAATATAAGTCATCAGAAGTCAATCAAGCCTTGTATAGATCTATGATTGGAAGTCTATTGTAGACTTACTACATCAAGACTTGATATCATGCAAGAAATAGGTATAGTGGCCATATTTAGACAAAACCAAAATAGACGCACTTACAAGTTGTCAAGAGGATATTCAAATATCTCAAAGGTACTATGGACTTTGGTTTGTGGTACTTAAAAGGTAAGGATTTCACTTTAATAACATATATTGATGTAGATTGGGTAGGTATCATTGATGATAGAAAGAGAATAAGTGGTGGTACATTATTTTTTAGAAAGATTCATGTATCATGGTTGAGTAAGAAATAACCATCAATTTCCTTGTCCATAACTGAAGATGAGTACATAGCAGCAACATCATGTTGCACACAGGTTTTATGGATGAAACATACCTTGAGTGACTTTAAGATTAAGAATGATAGTCCAATTTATATATTTTGTGACAATAACGATGTCATTAACATCTCTAAGAATTGAGTCATGCATTCTAAGACTAAGCATATTCCAATCAAGTATCATTTTCTAAGGGAGAAGGTAGTTGATCAGATTGTCAAACTAGAGTATGTCACCACAAAAAAGTTGTAGACATTTTTTAAAAACCTCTTCCAAGGGAAACATTTGAGATCTTAAAGTAGGAGGGAGTAATTACTTCTTATGTTAGTCACTAAGGAAGGTATGGACTATTGTGGATATAACCTTTGGGTATCTTTTAGCTCTGAAGATCAAGAGTCAAGAGTTTATGATAGTCAAAAGATGTTCAAGTGGCAATGAGTAGTATCTTACAATTTTCTAAGGAGAAGTTTATGGAATTCTCATCCAAAAAATGAATATAGATATTATCAATTTTGAATAAGTAGCTTTTTTTTTGGGATCAAATATATTTCAGATTGTGCAACCCTTTGCCATTGATGTCAAATGAGGAGAATTAGCAAGCTGACTATTTTTAGGGAGAAATAGTGCAACAATAGTGATAGTTGTCTAAGGGAGAGAAATAACAAGTTGTGTAATTTTCATCTAGTTGAATTTAGTGAAGAAATGATAGGGGAAAGAGTAAACTAAGGTCATGTTCTAATTTAAAGATATGCTCATTATCTACTTAGGTCACCAACTTATAAAGGTTTGTCATTAATGATAAAGGGGGAGTTTGTTGAGATGTTGTCATTGATGTCAAAGGGTTTGCTTTTCATTAAAGAATATGGTCATTGATATCAAGCAATTTCTATGAGAGATACAAACTATATCAGGAATGTTATGGACTACATCAAGTTTACTACAGACTGCATTAGGTTTGTTATGAACTGCATCAAGTTTGCTATGGACTACATCAGGTTTATTATAGACTGCATCAAATTCACTATGGATTGCATCAGATTTGCTAAGGACTGCATCATGTTTGCTATGGACTGCATCAAGTTTGCTATGGACTACATTAGGGGTGATATGAACTATATCAGCTCTGCTATGAGCTGCGTCAGAGCTACTACAAACTTTAATAGAATTGCTATAGACTTGTTTGGAAAGTATTTCTAAATGTATTCTAATAATTGCTTGGTCTATTCCATATTTATTTCACTCAAGCTGACCTATATGAGTAAGTTTATTAAATAAGCTAATGTGAATTATGTTTTTAAAAGAGAAGAAATCATTATATATCCTACTATAGATTTTTTTTTGGCCAACTTTCAAAAGGTTATTGATCATAGTCTTGTATATAAGCAAGATCAAATTGTCTTTTTGATGGGTGAATTGTGAGGATGATTATATAAATTCTCTAAGGAGCAGAGCAGAGGTTTGTTCAAGAATGAGTGAAAAAGAGGATGAATATATAAATTCACTAAGGAGTAGATCAGAATTCTATTGAGGAACAGATGGCTAGAGAGGCATGAGTATGAAGTCATCTAATGATTCATAGGAAGATTAACCCTAGAGTATACATAATAAAAAAATATTATTAAAGAAGGTAGAGAGGATAGAGTCTTTGAAAATAAAGGGTAGAGAAATAAAGCCTAATGTGTCTATTTAATTGATAAGTAAAAAAATAGCAGAATGAATTTGAGATTGATAAGCAAGAAAACAACAGAATGAATCTGAGATCATTAAGTAGAGAGTAGAGAATTGTACCATCATTTGTTGATAGAAGAAATTGAGAAAGGTAGATGATCTGAAGCAACTGAATTGGTGCTTGGAAAATTGGGTTGAAGCCTCTTGTAGATTATTGTTTATAAATCAAGGATTTGGTGCTTCTTAGCAAATGGGTACTTGCTAAATATTTTTGTCAAGTTGGTGCTTGACTATTTGGGGTTGGTGCCTCAAGCTGAGTTGGTGCTTAGTAATCTTGTTGACTTATTACATATATGATTTAGGACATGTAGTCCATGCAGTGATCACTATGGATTTTCTTCTCTTTAAGGGTTTCCCACCTATATCATGTGTCATGTCTTTATGTTCTTTGATGTGGGTTGATTGCTCCATGGATTCTATATTGATGCTTGACTAACGAACTAAATAATTAGAAGATATTTTTAAGAGCTCACTGATTCAACCCCCTCTTAGTGGTTGTGCTTCCAATAGATATAAGTGGCAAGTATGTGTTATACAAAAAAGTGAATTTGAGAATTAAAGTTTATTTGAGCAATTAATTTTCCTAATGTATTTTTATTGTAATTAATGTCCAAAATTTAAATGCCTTTCGAAGTGTTCATAATGTAATCAACTTCCTTAATAAATTAGACTACTTGTCTCTTGAATATTATAGATTCACTATAATGGAGTTTGTAACCATGGAGAATTTTTACCATAATAAACCTTGTGAGATCATTATTATGATGTGTTAAAATTGATTTTAGTAGTTTTAATAACATGATAGACAAATTGGATTTAAAAATAATGAAATTGTGAATGAGTGGAAATGAGTTTTTGGAGGTGGGTAATGTAGCAGTAATGTAGCTTGTAAAGTATTTGAGATGAGAATTATTATTCAATCTACCTCTATCATTATGGAAAACCATTCGACCTTTATATTTTATGAGAATAAAAGTGTTAAGAGCTTGGGATCATGCCCAAGACAAATTTGGCAGAATGGATACCCCTCAATCATTAACACTTAAGCCAAAAAAACATTATATATATTTCATCTGTGTAAAAACAAAATTTCAATCCAATAAACCTTTAAATCCAACCTCTTGAAGGGTGTGATGGGCCAAATAATATGCATGGCATTATTTTTAGCAAAGTACCACACGTGGGCTATGCCAAACTAGGAATTTGTGTCAAATTAAAATTCTTATCTTCCACCAAAGACATTAAGTTTCCACATGTGTTGTGGAGTCAAATATATATTTTTCAATTATAACTCTTCCAATAATTAATATCCCCAACCTATACCCCTTTTTGGTAGATGGAAATTAATAAACTCAGCTAAAACTTATTCTATTTAAGGAGAACACCTTTTCAATGGAGGATTGTGCCATGAGAAGCAGGATGTCATTAAAATTAACGTTGATTGCAAGATGCCATTGACAAGCTTAGGATGTATTTAACAAGCCAATCTTGACTTACTTTTCTTCATCTCAAGATTAAATCATCAAAATAAATCTCCCTAATTATATATAATTGGTTTTCTCTTTTAAATAGACTTATGATTTAAGTTAAAACAATACACTACTTTTGTTGTGATAACATGAAAAACAATACACTAATTTTGTTGTGATAACATGAACCTAGTGGTCAGTTATTGAAAACATGAGTTTTATGGTCTTATATTTTAGTTAGACATTCAGGAATTTAAAGAAGTGATCATGTCAACATTGAATTTGTTTGTTCTTTGGTATACTTATATTCATATATTAACATTGAAAGATTATTATGAATGAATAAGGTTTTCCTTTAATATTTTTAATGTTTTCTTATATGGATGTAATAATATAATTGTTTCTTATATCATAACATGGGTTAGGTTTTAATTATCTAATCTTGAAAAACATTACAAATGACAAGATGCAACCTTGTGGATTTACTTATGATCAAGGAAAAAGTTATTTCTTGTAGGTGTGGAAAACATGCAAACTATAATTGCTTGAATTATCCTCATTGGATGGTTTAGATATGATGTTTGCATAGTATTTCTATGTCATCACCTAGAGCCTTGTCTCATTTGAAAATGTTTCTTTCAACCAAGGCTAGGGAAGCTATTAGACCTTGATCATGATAATCTAAATATTAGATTAGTAGAATTTGAATCAGGAATTAAATGTCTTTGAGATAGAATACAAGTTCATTTTTGACATCCATTGCCATATTTTGAATTTTTAATTCTTGAAAAAACATAAGTGTATGATATATTAAGGCTCCTTGTAAGCTTCTATAATCTCATTAAGGTGTATGACCCATTCTTTTACTGGTATCTCAAAAATATCACTTTCATAAATAGTGTGGAATGTTTACGTTATCACTTGATCAAAATATACCCCTTTTGCATATCTAAGATAATCCCAAGCTATAGTAACATTATTATTGATCTTAAATAATTAAATTCATTTATAATAAGGATTGGGCACCATAAATTCATTCAAGAGATTATTAAATCTTGTTGGGTATTAATCCCACATCAATAATTTTGAAATGTCAAACAACTATCCAATCAAGGAATGGGTTGATTGAAATGTTTTAATAGTCATGGATACTTGTTAGTATGACAAGGGTAATAAAATAAATCTAAAAGTTGTAATTTGGATTTAAGCATGACTTATCCATGCTTAATCCATAAATATTATACCCTTGGAAAAATGACATTTTACCTTTAAATGGGAAATCCTAATATCACATTTGGGGAAATTATATGTTGGATTAATTAATTACAACCTTAAAATATCTATTGAAGATGATCAACCAATACCTTTAAATATTAAAGGATAATCCCTTGAGATTGGACAACCTATATCCCACACTTGTACATTAGTCTAACTTGGGATAATGATAACTAAGCCCATATTATATAATTGAATATGTTGGGATGGGTATTACTCTAAATGTAAATGTTAAGTCCTTTATTAACATCTCTATGGGCATCAAACTACTTTATAATGTCATTATTTTGTTAAAATATGGTATTGATCATGTTTTTTGGAAACACCTTAGATTGGTGATAAAGTTATATTTGTCATACATAAACCTCACAATTGTAATTAGCATTAGGTCCTAGTTTGGAATCGTAATTACTAAAATATTAGTATTTATATGTGTATGTAAAAATGGATAAATGGGATTTGAATCCTGTGAAACTATTCTACTACATGGAGTAGAATATCAAACCTATTCTATTGTGGTAAGTAGTATGTCAAACCTATTTTACTACGTGGAGAATTATGTCAAAGTATTTTATAGAATGGATTAGTGTATAAAACTATTATACTATGTGGATTAGTGTGGAAAACTATTCTACTATATGGAGTAGTATCACAAACTATTCTACTATGTGGAGTGGTATGTTAAATTATTTCTACCTTAAGGGATTCTCTCTACCTGTCAATTGTTGTATCTAATACTTGGAAGGGAAGGGATATTATTAATGGATTAGAGGAGTGTATGGGATCTAAAATGATTTTTGGTTGGACTAAAATCCCACTAATGATTGTCTCCCTCTCTACATCTACACAATTTGTGACTGGTCTCAGATGTTCTCATGTTTATATTTTTTCACATGAAGGAAACACTTGTTGGATGTTATTTGGATTGTATCTATTTATTTGTAAAGGATGTTAAAAAAAAATTGTAACACTATCCATTATGTAATTTTGAGGATTTTAAAAATTAGAATTAAAACAATATGTTGTGTTGAAATGAGAGTAGACTCTATATGAATAGTACTTTATTTTATTTGTTGCATTATTATAAGCAATGTAATTGTATAAATCTAAAAATCAAGTAGCCATCATCATATGTTCTAATTTATGGAAAAGAATTGAGTTATAAAATTTTATTTCATTATTATACACATGGATAAGTGTCATAATTAATGAAGGATTAATTGTTTTGTGTGTGTATAGTTGTTGAATTGTCAATAGACTAGAAATAATGATGTTAGTAAGAGTAACTTGCAATTTTTTAATTTATTTCCTAGTATCATATTCATTGATGCATGCGAAGTAAAACATGAGGTACAATTGAATGAAGCACTCAACTAGTTCATAAATCCCATTGAAACATCATAAAAACCACAGGTAGTACAACCAATCAATCTAGATCAAGCTACAATTGATTCCATATGAGAGATTGCTCACATGGGAAAGGATACAAAAGAATGGTATGATGAACTGATTACAAGTGGAAACATGGCCTCTTATCAATGCTCGAGCATTATGGTATCATCATGGAGAGAAAGGAGATTCTGAAAGCATAGATTAGTAGCTATGAAGAGTAGGTCCAAACTCTGAACATGTATTATTTTAAGTTGATAGCCATAAAGTCAATAGATATGGATACCCTCATTGCTGATAATATATAAAATAATTTTATTGATCATGAGGAATTACATAGGGTTGCCCAATTTTGGATAAGAATATTGATCGAGTCTATTGAGTGAGCTAAAGAGGCTCATGATAAAATAATTGATGTGCTATATGAGATTGATGGCATGATGAATTTAATGTCATGCCAACCACTGGATGATACTAGCTATCTCTTCTAAGAAGAACATTTTTAGGAGAATTTTAAGATAATAGTTGAAAAGGAGTTTGGAAAAGACATAGTCTTCATCTTAAGTTCAATCCATAGGTTTATCAAATATGAGAAGGAAATTTATCAAATGAGAACTGAAATGCAAGGTATACGAATTTCTTGAAGAGAGTTATTTGATGTATAGGTAGACTACATAGCTTCTAACATTTATTATTATGGGCTAGATGAAGAATGAATATAGGAAATATTCAAGGCCTTTGATGCCTACTTAGAGAAGATATGAGTAGAAAGTGACAAAAACGCTGAAGCTAGCCTGAGGACCGATTAATTATTCCTCTCCTTCAGATATTTTAAAATTTTGCTATCACATGTATTTTCATCTTGAAAACATTAATTGTAATTTGTAATTAAAAAATAAAACTATGTATTTTTTATAAACTCTTTTGAAGAAAGAGAAGACATGTATTTTTCACCTTATATATTTTAAATGTGGAAGGTGCAAAAATCAAGTTGCAAATTGCACTTCCTATTTTAATTAATTTGAAATGAAAAGGTGCAAAGTCATAAATCAAATTGCACGCTCTCTTTTTTGGTAAAAATTGATAAAGGATTGAATGTTGAAAAGTCTCACTTTATTTTGCATGCTAGGGTTTGCATGTAAAAGAGATTTGAAATTTTATTTTCAATATTATCTTTTCTTTTTGAAGACCAAGTTATTTTAAGTGACACTTCTTGCATGGATAATTATTTCTAAGCATCATCCTAGGAGCCTTGCATGAAGATCTCTAGCTATGCCAAGGCCACTTACAGAATCATGCCCAACTTGTGCATGCCATTTTATAGCCATTCCATAGGTTCAGAAGTGCCAAAAATAGAGGAACTCATCCCCTTTGCATGAGAGTTTCATATTTGCATGATCTCCTTTAACTAGGCATTCAAGTTTTGTTAACTACATCTAATTTATAAGAGATTTTGTATAAAAATGGGTAGACCCCATGGCCCAATCTATCTTTTTGTTGTTAGTAATATTTTTTTGCATTTTCAATGTAGTCACTACAAGCCCTAGCCTTTAGAGAGAAATAAAGTTGAGTTTTGCCTTTCTTGTCTTTGGAATCTTTGTGTCATGCAAGTTATCTAATTATTTATGGAATTTTTTATCTTTTATTTTAGTTTCAAGAGAATTCATCTGTGGTATTTTTACCTCTTGATAGTATTGTTTGAAAATAAAGATATTTTCCCTTTGTTGAAGAATAGCTAAAATATTGCCTCTGATTTTCAAATTTGCATAAGTCATGCTTAAAATAAACTCAATCTATTTTCTGCCTAATTGTGATTTCCAAGAAAGCATCTAGATCCATTATATAAATTTGGTTCAATCACCATATTTTCAATTTTTATGCAAATTTCAATTCTTCAACCCTTTTCCCCATTGAAACCCTAGTTTAGGATCCAAAAGGCACTAAAGAGCAATATTTTCACAAGGCTGATATCTAATCAATTTGCATCAAATTTTAGTGAAAGGAAGTCATCCTTTTCTGAAGATTAACCTCAAATTTTCCAAGGTCCCACAACTTTGGAGGTTTTTCCATTGTTTCATTAGGCACTTATACAATAAGCTGCGGAATTAAGATAGGTGCAATCTTATGTGATAACAGGTACTTTCAATTATACCATTATTGAAAATATGTAATTAAGATATCATTGAATGATGTAAAATATTTTACATAGTATGTTGAAATTCATTTATGTACATATATACTTTCTTATTGCATGAGTGGAGTAGAGTTATACAAAAATACATATTATGCAGAAACACACTATACTTTGAGTGTATGAGCAATTGTCAAAAGTTTTTAAACATTTCCTTATGATGTATTAAATTGTTATAATCATTTACTACTCTTTTAAAATATATATTTCATGTTTGGATTGGTATTAGTTAAGAAACCTCTATGAAAGTGTGTTGTGTTATTATATATATTTAAATTTTGGTACATTTTCGTAGTACCTGATACAAGGGTTCTTGCAATAACCCATTCTACCTCATAATGATCTCACACCTTCACACTTGTTGTGAAATAGATGTAATGTATCAATTGTATTTTAATAAAATGTGGTCATAAGGATTGCAGTGATAGATGCATGGAATTTAGTCATGTTTTGTGGTAATATATTCCATTTAGGTTTGGCATGGTATTCAGTAATACAAAAAATAAAAAAATCCAATTCCTATTATGTTTTGATGGATGCAAATATGGCTACGTAGTGTTGCCTTCTTTATTATGCTCTAAACATAATTTTTATTATATTTTTAGTATGCCTTTTCCAATTATTTTAAAATTATGGTCCCATTGACTGCATTGATGGGATTAGGAAATTTAATTGAATTTTATGAATAAGAATAGATCTTATCATTTATTTTTTTATTTTTAATAAATTCATTTTATAATATAATATATTAACTTTAGTAAGAAGTGTCAAATTTTAAAAGTTTCAATGCAAAGATATTTATCATCTTAAGATATGAATCTCTAATACATGTCAACATCTATCGCTTTGCCACAAATTATATTTTGAAAATTAAATCATTCATATGTTATTAAATTGAAAGAAATATCTATAAAATTTAGTAACATATCAGACCATAATGCTAAGATCCTTGCTCATTTACCAAACAAAATTAAATTTAATAATTATATGACACCTTCACATTGGTTTTGAGATTAAGAAAATTTATAAATTATAATTTTTTATAAGATAAGGTTAATAGATAGATTAAGGGTCCCGTGCCCATTACAAAAAAGCTTAAAATATAAACAAGATAAAGCAATAGTACAAAAACAAATAGAGATTACAGAACTCAAGGACTAGCTACTACCACAGTCTTCAATCAAATGGATGCCAAAAACCCTGTAAAAACACCACAAAAAACTAGACACCAAGAGATTAATGGTCTAAATCTTTAGATTCCAAATAGAGAACCAATTTTTTGGTCCCAATGTTATCATTTTTATTCTCCCTATCTGTGGTGCAGTTGCCAATGCCTTGCATAGTTTTAGTGATAACCCTCTTCCTCTTCAACCATGTGGATTTGGTTTCCTCCCTTCCCTATTTTGATTCACTCTTATTTTATTCTCTGCCTCCACTATGATTATTCTTTACACCCTGAGGAGATTATTCGACGTTCACTTCTTCCTCCTCTTTCATATTGTCACCCTTTCCCATGGAAAATTCACTTGGGGACAACAAAGCTTCTAACTTATCAAACTCATCTAAAATTTCCAAACTTAGTAACCTCTAGATGGCCACCTTCATTTGTAATTTTTTCATAGAATGTTCAATTTCATCATTTATGTTAAAATAGAAATAAAAATGACCCATGCTGGCAATGGGTTTGACATAAACTAGAATTCCCTTATGGCTACCTGTGGGTTGGAAGTCCTCCTGGACATTTTCTACATCAAACCCTTCATTCTTCCCCCCTTTAGGTTCTATTTTTTGTTCTGATAAATCCTCATCATCCCTATTTGAGTCCTCCTGCTTACTAGTAGTGTGTATTTCTTTAGAATTGACTTGTTCTAAAGGGGTTCCCCCTTTTTGACCATAAGCAAGATAAGTCCCTAATGATTATGTATACCCAAAGGTTGCTTTTGAATTTTATGATAGAAACTTCAAGATATTTTAGTAAAAAGAAAGGGATATTGATTGGATGACCTCTAAAATGATTTATGAGTAATAAATGGTGAGAAAAAATCATAGTGTGTTTTCCCTCAAGTGTGATATATTTCATGATTTAAAGATAGACGTCTGGCCATTTCCTAGGGAGATCAACCCTAAGAAACCCTTTTTGATTCAATGATTTGGGTTTTATAAATTATATTTTGAAAACTATTGGTAACATGGATTTTATTGATGAACTTATGACATTTAATTGTGTTTTATGGTCACATTTTTCATTCATATCTATTATTGGCATTATTTATACAGTATATGACAAAGATCCATTTATTATCATTATGTTATATATGTATACAACCTTATATAGCATGGAATTATTGGTTGTGTTTCGAATATAATTTTTAATCTATTGTATATTATGCATTTACCAATTGCTTGATAATTTTGATTGCATAGCTTGTAATTTGATGGGACTAGGACATTTTCTTTGAATTTATAAATAGGAAATTATCTTATAATTTTTTAAAAATATTTCTTGAATTAATGTTTTTACTAAATATATTTATTTAAGTAAGAAGTGTTAAAGTTTGAAAGTATCAATGCAAAAATATATATCATCCTCATATAATAATCTCCCATACTTTTAAATATATATCCCTATTCCACATTTAGTGTGATAAATTGTAACATTCACATGTCTCTAGATTCATACCAACATCTATGAAAGTTAATAACATATCAAAGCTTAATGCTAATATCCTTTGTTTATTATTTAAACATAATTAAATGTCATAATTATCTCACACATTCATATTGGTAATTAATTTGAGGGAATTTATTAATTTTTTGACAAAATGTAGTCACATGGACTATAATAGTATACTTAGGTTAGTCAATTATGTTCACTGTATATATTTTGCATACATGACTACTAAGGTGATTTCAAGTACAATGTATGACAAATATATGTTTCTTATAATGCTTTGACGGATGTATATATGCTTAACTAGTGTGTTATTCTTGGTCACACTATAAATTAATGTTTTATTCTATGGATAATTAAACATTTACCAATTTTGGTCTCATTGAATATAATGGTGGGATTTGGACATTTAACTACATTTTGTGAATAGAAAAGGAGGTTGGTATTGATTTTTTATTTAAAATTGATGTAATTACTTATACAGTTTAATATGTTTATTTAAGTATGAAGTGTCTAAGTTTATAATTATCAAATCCAAAATATATATCATCATCAAGTAATAATACCTAACACGTATCAACATTTATCCATGCGCCCTAAATTATATTTAGAAAACTCAAATATTCATATGCCATTGCATTGAGAGCAACATTTATAAAATATCAAGCCATAATGATAAAATTATTTACTATTAACCAAATATAAGTAAATGTTAAAATAGTCTTGTGACTTCACCTTAGATCGGGTCATAATGTTAAGATGATTTCCTATTCGCCATAAAATTATATCTTAATGTTATGTTACCTTCGCATTGGTTATAAAATTTAGTGAATTTATTAATTGTTTAACAAAATGTGGTCACATGGACTACAATAATAAACTTACACATTTGTGTATTGTGACCATATTTTACATACATGTTTGACAACAACTACAACATATGAAAAATCTATGATTCTTATCATGATATTTTTGATCTACATGTCATTATGTAGTTAGGTCTTGTTGGTTACTATTCAAATATAATAATTATTTTATTATTCTCTATTCCAATATTAATTATTAAAAAACTATGGTTTTATGGACTGCAATGATAATATTAGGAAATTTAATCATTTTTGGTGAGTAAGAAAGGATCTTAATATGGATTTTTGGATATTTTGTGAATTATTTTTTTTAATTTAATATATTTATTCTTTTAATAATTGTTGATGTTTTAAAGTGTGTGTGTATATATAATCCTCATGTAAGAATATCCAATACTTGTCAACACTTATCTATATATTAAATATCATATTTCAAAAAATGAAATAGTCACATGTCATTGAGATACAAATGTATTAAATATATTAATATATCATGTCATAATGTTAAGATGTTTTCCTTTTCACTAAACATAAGTAGATGTCATAATGATATCATGCCTTTGTAACATTGTTTATAAAATTGAGGGATTCTCTCAATTATTTGAAAAAAAATTATCACATGGATTATAGTGTTTGACTTATGATAGACAACTATGATTGTTTTATCACATTTTGCATATATATGTTAGGGTATTTTCGAATACAACATCTAATAAATATCAACTTGCTATCAAACTTCATTATACATTTGTTGAAAAATTTTCAATTGCGATTGCACGGGAAAAAAATGATGGGATTAGGATATTTAAGTGTATTTTAAATAAAAAAGCCTCTTAGGATTGAAATTTCAGGAATTATTTATATAATTTAATATTTATTTATTTTTTCCAAATTTACAAAGTTTGTAAGTATCATTTGTTTTTAAAAAGGTCATGCACAAGTAAGAATATTGAATCTTTTTAAACATGTCATGCCCTTACTCTAATTTCCTTTTTTATTCACCAAACACAAGTAATTGTGATAATTATATTATTCCCTCACATTAGTTTTGAGGTTAGTGAATTTATCAATTACATTTCTACTGTTGTAATGACTAAAATGATGGAGAAATGAAATTCATTTAATTTTTTTTTTTTGGTAAGACATATTTTGTAATATACATATTAGTATGGATATTTGTAAATACAACATATGTCAAATATTGGATTTTGATCATGCTTTGATGGATGTACAAAAACTTCTATAGAAACCTATTATTGTTTCAAAAACTAATGTAATGATTACATTAATATATCTTAATGTAATGAGTGAGTTGATCCTAATACAACTTAAGTTATAAAATGTGGAATGAAGGAAGTATTGCACAATATTCTCCTTAATATTGAACCAAGGTGATGTTTAAAATATATTGTGAATTATTTTGAAGAACACTTAAGCTCCATAAATAAGTCATGCTCATTCCACACCATAAAATATCTCCTTGTATGAGTGGTTTGAATCTACTACTTGAACCCAAAAAATATGAATGGGGCCATTAGAAGTCAATATATATATATATATATATATATATATATATATATATATATATATATATATATATATATATATATAAAAATATAAGGAGACAATCACACTATAAAAACATCAAAAATACAAAAAGGAAAAATCTCAAAGAAGGTCAACATCACAATAGGTCATAACATTCATCAAAAGTGTAAGGATGGTATAATCATGTGTAGTTTAAACCTTGTACACACTATCATGCTTTGATTGTAAAAATTACATATAAGTGGAAGAGTACATGTATAATGAGTAGTTAATGTGCCCATTCATATAAGTGTTCATTATCATTACTGAAGTGCATAATTGGATAGAGAGAGAATTATAGGCCAAGAAAAAGATTGCATAACACGAGAAAACAACATAAAATATGATAGAACTAATAATAAAAACTAATATAGCTTATCATTATGTTCTATAAGAAACTATGAAATATAAATTATAGTTGTGAAAAAACAAAATAAGGGTAAACTTTTTATATTAGAAAATGTTAGATATAAAAAATAATTGAATGTAAACTAAGACAACAATGTTCTATAAGAACCTAACACAAAATTTAGATCATGGAAATGGATTCACCAATGCATTAAGTGTTTTAAAAAATTGGTTTATCCAAAATAAGATCAAGTTATATAAAAAAACTTACTTTAAATAATAATTTACTCCTTAATGGTTTCAATATCATATTTGCAAACTATGAAAAAAAATTACATGGAGTTATGATGAGTAGTTATCAAACCATAGTGCCTACATAAGTGTTGACTTATAAAAAAGGTCAAAAAATAGAGTCACACAGGTAATAATGAGTATGATTGGTGTTTCACACATAATAATAAGGTGATAATAATGAATTATTAAGATGATGCACTTATCTAGATGTTAGTAGGTATGTGGGAAAACACACTCAATGAGGGTCCAAATGGGTTGTATGAATATGTAGAATCAATATTGAATATGATGCATAATAGATAGAGTAATAGAAGTGTAACATAAAATTCCATTCATCCTTTAAATGTGCTATTGAATTTCTAAGTCACCCCTTGGTTGGCACAAGGCCTCTCAAGGCTTCCAAAGGAAAAACACACATATGAAGTCTCCAAAGCTCCAAGCAGAAAGTGTGTAGATGCTTCAAAACTACACCGAAGCCCAAGATAGAGGTGTAGACCTACAAAATGGTGTAGTAATGATTTTCACCTGCATGAATGTTTAAATGTGTACCTTTACTTAGGATTAATTGGCACACAAGTCAAGAGGCACATGAATTTTGGATGTAGGACCCCCAGGTTCTAAGTGGTTGAGTAAATGTTTATTGCAAGAAGTAGCTATTAATCACATAAGAAACATTAGATATTTGATATTCAGGTGCATCCCCATTTAAAGGCCTTCCTTGCACCTTTACTAAATAGTTATGCTTCACGTATAGGATCCTGCATCTACGCCTTTGAATTACACAAGATGCAAACTTCCTTCCACTGTTGCCACGTGGTAGCCTAATGCTTGATCAAACACTAAGAGGTTCTCAATTGCCTAGGAGAATCATTATCTCTGCATGTGGTATCTTGGATCTCATCTAAGACTAGCCCCTTTTAGTGAAATTTTAAGAAGCACCATTGGCCGATGAAAAGGAGAAAGGGGACCCACTAAGCAGTCATAGTGTAGAACAAATGCCAACCTTCCATGTGTCATGCCCATGCTCATATTACTTAAAAATCCAAGATACTCCTTTGAGATTCCACTAAGGCAACACATGTCCCCATAGCACCACATCTAGGGCCAATAAAAAAGCACCATGTGTTGAGTGGTTACTAGATATAAAGAAAGTAGTTAGAGGCAGTTGAGAGGAGATTGAGGCATTGTAAAAATAATTAAATGCAAAAGCATATATAAAACTTTGGGATTTGAATTCATGCCATCCTCTGACCTTTTCAAGGAAATATTTCATTCCCCTATGGACATGTATCCATAAATGATCCTACCACCAACTCCAAATCCAATCAACAGACATACTTCAAGAAGCATGGCTGTAGTGTTACAAAGTGATTAAATGATTTATCCACACCCCAAGTGGCACATTTATTGTAAAATAGGCTTGATCACTATAAAAGCCTAGTTTTTTCACTATAAATGGGTTGACATTTCTTCAATAGCATCATGCTACCAAAATTTTCCCTCCATGAGCACTTGTATTGGCTAAGTCTTGCAAATTAATGAGAATTAAGTTCACCCCCTTTTGTTCTTATGATGATTTGTGTGTTATTTTGTGTCTATTCATTTTTGTCTATGGGTATCATTTTCCCCTCTCATCACTGCTCATTCCCAACACCTCTTCATTGAACTCGAAGCTCACTTGTAGGTCGCATCTTGTGCACACCAGGGTCTTTGTAGGATTTATATGTGGATAAAATTCATCCCTCTCAACTTTGCACTATGTTCCCATGCATCTATGTGAAATACTTACACATTTGGAGTGTCCTTGGTAGAATATATGTGGAAACATCTTTTTCTCAATAGTTTGCATTATGTTTATGACATTAGGAGTGCTCACTCTATTTTGGGTGCATCACCTTTTTACTTTCAACATCTCTTACATTTTCCCTCCCTTTTCCCTTAAAAATCTTAGGTTTAAACTAGTGATAGTTTACCTTTCTATTATTTAGGTTTGCGTGATGGTCTTAAACTAGGTGAACTGAGAATAAAAGGAATTTGGCCTAATCTAGAGGCTCATCCCAAGGAGCTCAAGGGTCCCACACCTTGGGGGAATTCCCATAATTATGATGAGATAACCAATGCTCATGCATATCTAAGTGATAATACGTTCATGCTTAGTACCTCTACGTTCAACACCCCATCACAAAGCACTACTATGCCATAGAGCATCCACGAGTGTATGTTTTGAATGATAATAGTTTTTGGCAAGCTCAATGGGACCAATTTAAAGAGATAAGGAATTGGTGATATCTTTAGCTAACACGTGTAAAGACACTTTAAAGAGCACCTAGATCCATTGATGTGCAAGGATCTCTCCAAGGTCATTGAAGCCGATATAATACTTTCAATAAAACATTCATCATGGGTCACCAAATTGGTACCAGTATGAAAGAAGAATGGGGAAATACGTCTCTATGTAGACTTTAGGGACCTGAACAAGGCTTCCCTCAAAGACCATTACCCTCTCCCACCAATGGAGCAAATATTGAAAATGGTCATAGGGATGAAAATATTTTCATTATGGGATGGTTACTCAGGTTATAATCATATCCTTTTACATGAGTATGATTGTTACAAGATTGTGTTCACCACTAAGTTGGGAACCTTTGCATACCAATGCATGTCATTTGATTTGACAAACATAGGCATGAATTTACAAAGAGACATGGATATGGCATTCAAGGAACTCATCAATAAGATCATCTTGGTCTACCTTGATGATATAAATATTTTTTTTAAATACATAAAAGATCATTTAGATCATCTGGAGTACATCTTTCAAAGATGCTGTGAGTTTGAAATTTCTCTAAACCCTAACAAATGTATCTTTATAGTTCATGAAGGCACCCTCATTGGGCACATTATTTATAAATAATGGCTCATGATTGATCTAGAGTGAGTCAAGGTAATCTCATCTCTTCCTCTTCCAAGCCATAAAAAGAGTCTTTAGAGCTTCCTAGGAAGAATCAACTTTGTAATAAGGTTTGTGCCTAGTTTCACCATCTCGGTCAAGCCCCTCAGTCCAATGCTAAAGAAGAATGTTGTGTTCAGTTGGATGCACAAGGGTAAGGATAGTTTTAAGGCAATCAAGTATGCCATTACACAAGCTCCCACTTTAATCAACCTAGACTATAGCAAGGATTTTATCCTTTATGCATTCAGTGGAGTTGATGGAATCTTGACCATCCTGATGCAACAAAATAAAGAATAAATAGGGCAACCAATCACCTTATTCATCTAGGCATTGAAGGAATATGAATATCACTATAGCTTAGTGGAAAATCACATCCTCATAATTGTGAGAGCACTCAAGAAATTTAGGCATATACTCTCCAACAACATAATTCAATTCATGGTAGTGCATGTGAGCATCAAAGAGTTTCTGCTCAGCAAGGACATTAATGAGAAAAGAGTTGGTTTGATCATTAAAGTGATGGAATATGATGTGGACATTCAAGTCACCAAAATGGTGTGATGGAATGGACTCTATGAGTAGTTAGTTGAGGTAGCAAAACTAGAGGACAACATAGTCCTGGTATTACGTGAAGAAGAGAAAACAAGCCTAGAGGCTATGACCAACTAGGTGCAAGTTATGAAGGCCTTCCTCCTACATAACATATATCCTCCTAGCCTTGATAGGGCCAAGCTTAGGTAGATTATACTATAGTATATTACATATGTGCTTATAAGTAGCACACTCTTCTATAGGGATTTAAATGGAGTCCTCCTAAGGTGTATTTAAATAGAATAAACACACAAAATTCTTCAAGAATTACACGATGGCCCTGGAAGAGGCAATTATTCACCCAAGATTACTATTGTGAAGATCATGTAAGTTGGATATAACTAGCCAACTTTGTTTAAAGATATACACTCATATGTGTGAAATTTTAAGAAATACACATTCTTCATAGGCAAACAAAGGTTAACAGCCTTACCACTATGCCTGATTTAAGCTGACCAACCCTTGACATAGTGGGGCCTTGATTTTATAGGCATGATTAAATCCACTATCAAGTGATAAGCACAAATGGATCCTCACGGCCACCAACTATTTCACAAGGTGGACAGAAGTGGTTGCACTCAAAGAGGCTAATGAGACATCCATCCTCAACTTATATGAGGGCATTATAACAAGATTTGGTATCCTCGATACCATTATCTTTGATAATACATTGGATTTATTTAGAACCAAAATCACTGAATGGGTCATCAAACAACATCTATCTAGGCACCTCATCAAACTAGTACCCTCAAGGTAATGATATAACCGATTCCACCAACAAAAACCTAATCCATATCATAAAAAGGACTCTGGAGGATAACTAGTGAGCATAGAATAGGAAGCTTAGAACCACCCTTTGGGCTAATCAAATCATGCCCAAGAGTGTATTGCAAAATTTAGCCTTCATGCTAGTTTATAGAAGGGAAGATTGATTGCCAACATCCCTTGAGTTGCCCTCATTAGAACTGGTGCATCAGTTATAATTGCTTGAGAGTGATCCCCTCAAAGTAAAAATGATAGAGCTCATAGATCTCAAAAAAAATAGGGTGCAAGTTGTATGCACCATGAAAATCCAATAGACGCAAACCAAAAGGGTCTTTGACAAGAAGGCTAGTGAGAAAAGTTTTTAGGAGGGAGACTTAGTGCTCAAATGGGATGCAAATAGAGTGAAAGTTGGGAGGCACACCAATTTTGATGCAATATGTAGTGGTCTATACAGCATAACCAATTACAAGCAATCTAACGCCTTCTAACTCGCTAGATTAAATGGAGAAGAACTGCCTATCCCAGTCAATGGGATCCATCTCAAACACTATCTCTATTGATATTTTGTATATATTTGTAAATAAATAGATTAGATGCTTTTCATTTACCTAAATCACTTCACACACCTTATTTTATAAATAATTTCAATTCCTCTAAGTGCTTGTGTGCAGTACTTGTTTTAGCTTAGGTTATTTTCCTCTAAGCACCTTTGGCACAATTTTTATTTTGCCAAGTGAATCTTAATTCATTCAAAAGAAAGATGTGCTAAGCTAGTATGTTCAAGATGAAAGAGTCAGAAGGTTAGAGAATCCATACCCAATGGATCATTTAAAGGCTACTAGATTCTTTCTTAGTAGGAAAGCAACCCACAAAGGTTACCAAAAATGTTGACTTTCTAAATCACCCCCTAGTTGGTGCAAGGCTTCTCAAGGCTTATAGAGGAAAAATACACCTGCAAAGTCTCTAGTTCTCCAAGTAGAAAGTGTATAGACACTTACCTACTATTCCCAAGCCCAAGATACAGGTAAAATCTTGTACAATGGTGTAGTAATGATTTGTGCCTACATGAAGATTTCAATGTACACCTTCACATAAGATTGAGTGGTGCACAAGTCAAAAGGCAAACAAATTTTGGAAGTAGGACCCCTAGGTTCTAAGTGGTTGAGTAAAAGGATTAGCATAAGAAGAATAAATTAATCACATAAGACTAAGACACCTTATATCTTTGATCTTTACATGCATCCCATTCTAAAGGTCTTCCTCACACCTTCACTATATAGTTTTATACCCATGTGTAGGATCCTACATTTGCACTTTTGAATTATAAAAGATGTAAGATTCCTTTCATTGCTACCATGTGGTAGCCTAATGCTTGCTCAAACATTAAAAGGTTATCAATTACCCAAGAGAAGCACCAACTCTCCACGTGGTAGCTTGGCACTCATCTAAGGCATGCTCCTTTTGGGGAAATTTCAAAAAGTGTCATTGTTCACTGAAAAGGAAAAAGGGCACCCACCAAGCAGTCATAATGTAGAATAAATGATAGTTTTCCATGTATCATACCCATAATGTTATTACTTAAAAATCTAAGAGATTCCTTCGAGAGCCTGCCAAGGTGATACATGTCCCTGTAATGCCACATCTAGGACCAATTAGAAAGCACCGCATGATGAGTGGCTACCATATATAAAGAAAGTAGTTGGAGGTAGTTGAGAGGATATTGAGGCATTGTAAAAATAATTAAATATAGAAGCAGTTATCTAACTTTAGGATTTGAATTTACACCATCCTCTGACCTTGTCATGTAAATATTTCATTTCCCTATGCATGTGTATCCAAAAATGATCCTTCCACCCACTTTAAATCTGATTAATAGTTAGACTTTAAGAAGCATGGCCGTGGCACGGCAAAGTGATTAAATTATTTATCCACCACCCCAAGTGGAACATTTATTGTAAAATAAGCTTGATCGCTATAAAATCCTAGTTCTTTCACTATAAATGGGTCAACATTTCTTCAGTAGCCTCATGCTACCAAAATTATACCTCCATGAGCACTTGTATTGGTTAAGTCTTGAATATTAATTAGAATTAAGTTCACCCCCTTTTGTTCTTCTAATTATCTATGTGTTATTTTATGTCTATTTATATTTATTTGTGGGTATCAGTCACCCCTCTCATCATCATCCTTTCCCAACACCTCTTCATTGAATTCAGAGCTCACTTACAAGTTGTATCTTATGTGCACCAGGGTCTACATAGGCTTTTTTTATGGATAACCTTCATCCCTCTCAACTATGTGTTGTGTTCCTACACCTTTATGTGAAACACTTATGCATTTGGAGTGTCCTTGGCATAATATGTGTGGAAATGTCTTATTCTCAATAGTTTGCATAATTTTTACAGTAGTAGGAGCACTCACTCTATTCTAAGTGCATCACCTTTTTAATTTCATCATATCTTACCTTTTCCCTTAGAAAAAATAGGTTTAGACTAGAAGTAGTTTACCTTTCCACTCTTTAGGTCTATGTGCCAGTCTTAAACTAGGTGCACTTAAAATAGAAGAAATTTGGCCTACTCTTGAGGCTCATCTCAAGAAACACAAAGGTCCCACACCTTTGTGATGTTCCTATCATTACAACAATACAATCAATGATTACACGTAGCTGAGTAATAATACTTCCATGCTTAGTGCCTCTATGCTTAGTGTCCCACTATAAAGCACTCTTGTACTACAGAGCATCCATGGGTGCACATTTTGAATGACAACATGTCCTTATCAAACACCATTAAAATTTTAACTTGTATGAGAAGAAAAGTGTTAAGAGGTTGGGATTGTGCCCCGGATGAATTTAGTAGAATGGATACCCTTCATTCCTTAACACTAAGCCGAAAAAACATTTTATACACTTAATCCATGTAAAAACAAAGTTTCAATCAAATAAACCTTTAAATCCAACCAATTGAAGGGTGTGATAGGCCAAATAATATGCATGGCATTATTTTTATAAAAAGAGCACATGTGGCTTGTGCCAAACTAGGAATTTGTGTCAAATTAAAAAAATTCTCTTCCACCAAAGGCATGAAGTTTCCTCATAAGTTGTGGAGTCAAATATATTTTTTTCAAGTAGAACTCTTCCAATAATTAATATCCCCAACCTGCACCCCTTTTTGGTGGATGGAAATTAATAAGTTCAACTAAATTTCTTCTATATAATGAGATCATGTTTCCAAGGGAGGAATGCACCATGAGAGAGAGGAAGGATGTCACTAAAATTAATGTTGATTGCAAGACATCATTGCTAAGTTTAGGATGCATTTAACAAGCCAATCTTGAATTATTTTTCTCCATCTCAAGAGTAGCTCATCAAAATCAATCTCCCCAATTATATATAATTGATTTTCTCTTTTAAACATACTGATGTAAGTTAAAACAATACACTAGTTTTAATGTGATAACATGAACCTAGTGTCTAGTTATTGAAAACATGAGTTTTGTGGTGTTATATTTTAGTTGGACGCTTAAGGATTTAAAGAAGTGATAATTTCAACATTTAATTCATTTTGTTTGTGCTTTGCTATACTTTTATCCATACATATCTAAATTATAAATGTGACCATAGATTTGAAACCATAAGATATGCCTCTCATCATCTATTGAAGTAGAGAGTTAAAATTAATATTTGATTAATTTTTCATTATTTCAAATAACATGACTATGGTATAAAGAATAAATCAATTTTAGTTTCAAAATATTATTAGGAATGAAAGAGGTTTTCTTTTTTGATTGAAATATTTTAATAGTCATGGATACTCATTAGTATGACCAAGGTAATAAAATAAATCTAGAAATTACAAGTTGGATTTAAGCAAAATATTGTACCCTTGGAAAAATAACAATTACCTTTAAATTGGAAATCCTAATATCACATTTGGGAAAATTATATGTTGTATTAATTAAGTACAACCTTAAAATATCTATGGAAAATAATCAACCAATACCTTTAACTATTGAAGGAGAATCCCTTGACATTAGAGAACCTATATCCCACACTTGTACATTAATCTAACTTGGGATAATGAAAACTAAGCCCAAATTAAATAATTAAATATTATTAGGATGGGAATTACTATAAATATAAATGTTAAGTCTTTTATTAGCATCTCTATGGGCATCAAACTACTTTATAAGGTCAGTATTTTATTAAAATATGATTTTGATCATATTTTTTGGAAACACCTTAGATTGGTGATAAAGTTATAATTTTCATACATAAACCTCATAATTATAATTAGCATTATATTCTTGTTTAGACTCGTAATTACTAAAATAGTAATATTTCTATATGTATGTAAAAATGGATAAATGGGATTTGAATCCTATAAAACTATTCTACTACGTGGAGTAGAATATCAAACCTATTCTATTATGAGAAGCAGTATGTCAACCCTATTATACTATGTGGATAATTTTGTCAAACTATTCAACTATGTGGAGTAGTGTGGAAAACCATTCTACTATATGGAGTAGTATTACAAACTATTCTTCTGTGTGGAGTGGTATGTTAAATTATTTATACTTTAGGGAATTCTTTCTACCTGTCAATTGTCTATATCTATTACCTTCGTGGAATAGAAAGGCCACTTTCAATAGGTTAGAGGATTGTATGTGTTCTAAAATGATTTGTTGTTGGATTAAAATCTCTCCAATGATGTTCTCCCTCTCTACATCTACACAATTTGCTACCGGTCTCAGATGTTCTCATATTTATATTTTTTCACATGAAAGAAACACTTGTTGGATGTTATTTGGATTGTATTTGTGTTTTGTTAAGGATGTTAAAAAAAAATTGTAACATTATCCATTATGAAATTTTGAGGATTTTAAAAATTAGAATAAAAACACTATGTTGTGCTGAAATGAGAGTATATTCTATATGAATAGTAATTTATTTTATTTATTACATTATTGTAAGCAATGTAATTGTATAAATCTAAAATTCAAGTAGCCATCATTATATGTTGTAATTTATGGAAGATAATTGAGTTATACAAAAAAAAAATGTGTGTACATAGTTTTCAAATTGTCAATAGACTAGATATAATGATGTTAGTAAGAGTAACTTGAATAAATTTAATTTATTTATTAGTATCTTATTCATTGATGCATGCGATGTAAAACATGAGTTACTTTCAATAATACCATTGAAAAGATGTAATTAAGATATTGTTGAATGATGTAAAACCTTTTACATGGTATGTTGAAATTGGTTTATGGACATCTATACTTTTTTATTGCATGAGTGGAATAGAGCTATACAAAAATACATATTATACAAAAACACACTATACTTTAAATGTATGAGTAATTGTTAGAAGTTTTTAAACTTTCCCTGATGATGTGTTATATTATTATAATCATTTATTACTCTTTGAAAATATAGAATTCATCTTTGGATTGGTATTAGCTAAAAAACCTCTATGAAAGTGTGTTGGGGATATTAATTATTGGAAGAGTTCTACTTGAAAAAATATATTTGACTCCACAACCTATGAGGAAACTTCATGCCTTTGGTGGAAGAGAAGAATTTTAATTTGACACAAATTCCTAGTTTGGCACAAGCCACATGTGCTCTTTTGCTAAAAATAATGCCATGCATATTATTTGGCCTAGCACACCCTTCAATAGGTTGGATTTAAAGGTTTATTTGATTGAAACTTTGTTTTTACATGGATTAAGTGTATAGAATGTGTTTTTGGCTTAGTGTTAAAGAATGAGGGGTATCCATTCTACTAAATTCATCTGGGGCACAATCCCAGCCTCTTAACACTTTTTTTCTCCTAAAAGTTAAAATTTGAATGGTGTTTGATAAGGACATGTTGTCATTCAAAATGTGCACCTGTGGATGCTCTGCAGTGCAAGAGTGCTTTACAGTAGGACACTAAGCATAGAGGCACTAAGCATGGAAGTATGATTACTTAGCTATGTGTAATCATTGATTGTCTTGTTGAAATGATAGGAACATCCCCAAGGTGTGGGACCATTGTGCTCCTTGGGATGTGCCTCAAGAGTAGGCCGAATTTATTATATTCTAAGTGCACCTAGTTTAAGACTGGCACACAGACCTAGAGAGTAGAAAGGTAAACTACGTCTAGTATAAACCTAAGATTTATAAGGGAAAAGGTAAGATATGATGAAATTAAAAAGGTGATGCACCAAGAATAGAGTGAGTGATCCTACTACAGTAAACATAATGCAAACTATTGAGAACAAGACATTTCCACACAGATTATGCCAAGGACACTCTAAATGCATAAGTGTTTTGCATAAAGGTGTAGGAACACAACACATAGTTGAGAGGGATGAAGGTTATCCATAGAAAAAGCCTATGTAGACCCTGGTGTGCATAATATATGACCTACAAGTGAGCTCTAAATTCAATGAAGAGGTGCTAGGAAAGGATGATGATGAGAGGGGTGACTGATATCCACAAATAAATATAAATAGACTTAAAATAGCACATAGATCATTAGAAGAACAAAAGGGGGTGAACTTAATTCTAATTAATCTTCAAGACTTAGCCAATACAAGTGCTCATGGAGGTAAAATTTTGGTAGCATGAGGCTACTAAAGAAATGTTGACCCATTTATAGTGAAAGAACTAGGATTTTATAGTGATCAAGCTTATTTTACAATAAATGTTCCACTTGGGGTGGTGGATAAATAATTTAATCACTTTTTAGTGCCACAGCCATGCTTCTTGAAGTCTATCTATTGATTGGATTTAGATTTGGTGGCAGGATCATTTTTGGATACACATGCATAGGGAAATGAAATATTTCCTTGACAAAGTAAGAGGATGGTGTAAATTCAAATCCCAAATTTTGATAACTACTTTTATATTTAATTATTTTTACCATGCCTCAATCTCCTTTCAACTACCTCCAACTACTTTCTTTATATCTGGTAGCCACTCATCATGTGGTGCTTTCTAATTGGTCTTAGATGTGGCATTACAGGGACATGTATCACCTTGGCAGGCTCTCAAAGGAATCGCTTTGATTTTTAAGTAATAAAATTATGGGCATGACACATGGAAAGCTAGCATTTGTTCTACATTATGACTTCTTGGTGGGTGCCCTTTTTCCTTTTCACTAAACAATGGCACTTTTTGAAATTTCCCCAAAAGGAGCATACCTTAGATGAGTGCCAAGCTACCATGTGGAGAGCTAGTGCTTCTCCTGGTAAATTGATAACCTCTTAGTGTTTGAGAAATCATTAGGCTACCACATGGTATCAACGAAAGGAAGCTTACATCTTGTGTAATTTAAAAGTGTAGATGCAGGATCCTACACATGGGTATAAAACTATATAGTGAAGGTGTGAGGAAGACCTTTAGAATGGGATGAATGCAAATATCAAAGATCTAAGGTGTCTTATGCGATTAATAGATGCTTCTTGTGCTAAACCTTTTACTCAACCACTTAGAACCTAGGGGTCCTACTTCCAAAATTTGTTCACCTTTTGACTTGTGCACCACTCAATCTTATGTGAAGGTGCACATTGAAATCTTCATGTAGGCACAAATCATTACTACACCATTGTATAGGGATGTACCTATATCTTGGGCTTGGGAATAGTAGTTAAGTTTTTATGCACTTTCTACTTGGCTCACTGGAGACTTTGTAGGTACATTTTTCCTTTATAAGCCTTGAGAAGCCTTGCACCAACCAAGGGGTGACTTAGAAAGTCAACACTTCTGGTAACCTTTGTGGGTTGCTAGCCTACTAAGCAAGAACCTAGTAGCATTTAAATTATCCATTAGGTATGGAGTCTCTAACCTTCTTACTCTTTCATCTTTAACATACTAGCTTAGCACCTCTTTCTTTTGAATGAATTAAGATTCACTTCGCAAAATAAGAATTGTGCCAAAGGTGCTTAGAGGAAAAAAACCTAAGCTAAAATAAATACTGCACACAAGCACTTAGAGGAATCTAAACTATTTATAAAATAAGGTGTGTGAAGTGTTTTAGGTAAATGAAAAGCATCTAATCTATTTATTTACAAATATATACAAAAATATCAATAGAGACAGTGTTTGAGATGGATCTCATTGACTGGGATAGGCAGCTCTTCTCCATTTATTCTAGTGAGTTAGAAGGCATTGGATTTCTTGTAATTGGTTATGATATATAGACCACTCCATATTGCATCAAAATTAGTGTGCCTCCCATCTTTCACTCTATTTGCATCCCATTTGAGCACTAAGTCTCCCTCCTAGAAACTTTTCTCACTAGCCTTCTTGTCAAAGACCCTTTTGGTTTGTGTCTATTGTATTTTCATGGTGCATACAACTTACACCCTAGTTATTTTAAGCTCTATGAGCTCTATCATTTTTACTTTAAGGGGATCACTCTTAAAAAAATTTGACTGATGCACCAGTTCTAATGAGGGCAACTCGAGGGATGTTGGCAATCAAGCTTCACTTCTATAAACTAGCATGAAGAAAAAATTTTGAAATACTCTCTTTGGCATGATTTGATCAGCACAAAGGGTGGTTCTGATCTTCATATGCTAAGCTCACTGGTTATCCTCCAGAGTCCTTTTTATGATATGGATTAGGTTCTTGTTGGTGGAATCAGCTAGATCATTACCTTGAGGGTAGTAGTTTGATGAGGTGCTCAGATAGATGTTGTGTTTGATGACCCATTCATTGATTTTGGTTCTAAATAAAGCCAATGTATTATCAAAGATAATGGTAGTGGGGATACCAAATCTTGTTATAATTCCCTCATATAAGTTGAGGATGGATGTCTCATTAGCCTCTTTGAGTGCAACCACTTCTATCCACCTTGTGAAATAGTTGGTGGCCGTGAGGATCCATTTTTGGTTATCTCTTGATGGTGGATTAATCATTCCTATAAAATCAAGGACCCACTATGTCAAGGGTTGGTCAACTTGAATCAGGCATAGTGGTAAAGCTGTTAACCTTTGTTTGCCTATGAAAAATGTGTATTTCTTATAATTTCACATATATGAGTGTATATCTTTAAACAAAGTTAGACAATAATAACCAGCTTACATGGTCTTCACAATAGTAATCTTCAGTGAATAATGGCCTCCTCCAAGGCTGTCATGTAATTCTTGAAGAATTTTGTGTGTTTATTCTATTTCAATGCACCTTAGGAGTACTCCATTTAAATCCCTCCAAAAGAGTGTGTTACCTATAAGCACATAGGGAATATACTATAGTATAATCTACCTATGCTCGGCCCTATCAAGGCTAGGAGGATATATGTTATGCAGGAGGAAGACCTTCATATCTTGCACCTATTTGGTCATAGCCTCTGGGCTTGTGTTCTCTTCTTCACTTAATACTAGGACTATGTTGTCTCTGGTTTTACTACCTCAACTAACTACTCATAGAGTCCCTTATATCACACCATCTTGGTGACTTGAATGTCCACATCATATTCCATCACTTTCATGATCCAACTAATTCTTTTCTCATTAATGTCCTTGCTAAGCAGAAACTCTTTGATGCTCACATGCACTACCATGAATTGAATTATGTTGTTAGAGAGTATATGCCTAAATTTATTGAGTGCTCTCACAATTATGAGGGCATGATTTTCCACTAAGATATATTGAAATTCATAATCCTTCAATGCCTAGATGAATAAGGTGATTGGTTCCTCTAGTTTTTCTTTACTTTATTGCATCAGGATGGTCAAGATGCCTTCAACTCCACCGAATGCATAAAGGATAAAATCCTTACTATAGTCTGGGTTGATTAAAGTGGGATCTTATGTAATGGCATGTTTTATAGCCTTAAAACTATCCTCACCCTTTTGCATCCAACTAAACACAACATTCTTCTTTAGCATCATAGTGAGGGGCTTGACCAAGATGGCGAAACTAGGCACAAACCTTCTTACAAAGTTAATTTTTCCTAGGAAGCTCTAGAGACTCTTTTTATGGCTTGGAAGAGGAAGAGATGAGATCACCTTGACTCACTCTAGATCAATCATGAACCATTATTTAGAAATAATGTGCCCAATGAGGGTTCCTTCATGAACTGTCAAGATACATTTGTTAGGGTTTAGAGAAATTTCAAACTCACAGCATCTTTGAAATACATAATCCAGATGATCTAAAAGATCTTTTTTGTATTTAAAAGAAAAATAGTTCTATCATCAAGGTAGACCAAGATGATCTTATTGATGAGTTCATTGAATTCCATATCCATGTCTCTTTATAAATTCATGCCTATGTTTGTCAAATCAAATGACATGCATTGGTATGCAAAGGTTCCCAACTTAGTGGTGAACACAATCTTGTAACAGTCATACTTCTGTATAAGGATATGATTATAGCCTGAGTAACCATCCAATAATGAAAATATTTTCATCCCTTTGACCATTTTAAATATTTGCTCCATTGGTGGGAAAGGGTAATGGTCTTTGAGGGAAGCCTTGATCAGGTCCCTATAGTCTACATAGAGATGTATCTCCCCATTCTTCTTTCATACCGGTATCAATTTAGTGACCCATGAGGAATGTTTTATTGAAAGTATTATATCAGCCTCAATGAGCTTGGAGAGATCCTTACACATCAATGCATCTAGCTTTGGATTACTAGGTCTCTGCTTTTGGTGCACAGGTTGTGCCTCAAGGTGGAACTCAATTATGTGTTGTGTTAAGCCAAGATCAAAGCCTCTAATATCTTTGTAGCTCCACACAAAAATGTCATCATATCTCTTTCTAATTTGGATGAAGCTTTCAATTTATAGTACAAAGCATACTTTACCAGTTTAAGTGCTTTTCCTTTTGAAATGACCATGGATGCATATATATCTTCCTTGGTTGTCGTACTATGCCTTTCTCCTTTAAATTACTCATCAAAACTGAAGATGCCTTCTAGGGTGACAAACCCTTTTGGAAATTTGTTTCCCTTCAACTAGATGACTTGATCTTCATATTGAGGTCACAACTGCACTTGGTTCATGGCATAAAATTCTAACTCATCTTATAAGTTGATGATTTGCTCATCACTTTAGAAAACTTTCCAATTCTCTACATTGTCAAGCACTGCTAGTCTAACTACCAGTCTGATAAACAATTCATATTATTTTATTATGTCACATGGGATGTCATAATATGCACCAATAGTTTTGAGCCTATCTACATTGATATTCTATGCTCTTGGTATGGAAATGATGTTGAACGCATCAAAGTCCTCTATCATATATCACACTCTATGTTTGTATGCTTTCATTAAGCCATTCTTAATCAAGCTATGTATGCTCTAACCCTCCTTATTCTTGATGGTGATGGAAGCTTAATGAAATAGATATCTATGCCTCTTGGAAATGATCTTGTTCCTCTTAGCATGTAGATAGGAGGATGATCTTTATAGGCTATAGATGTTTGTATCCATCAGGTGCTCTTTCTGAGTGTCTTTTACACTTGTTAGCTAAAGACAACACCAATTCCTTATCTCTTTAAATTGGTCCCATTGAACTTGCCAAAAACTATTATCACTTAAAACATACACTCGTGGATGCTCTATGGCACAGTAGTGCTTTGTGATGGGGTGCTGAGCATAGAGGTACTAAGCATGAAAGTATTATCACTTAGATATGCATGAGCACTGGTTATCTCATCATAATGATGGGAGTTCCCCCAAGGTGTGGGACCCTTGAGCTCTTTGGGATGAGCCTCTAGATTAGGCCAGATTCCTTTTATTCTAAGTTCACCTAGTTTAAGACCATCACACAAACCTAAAGAATAGAAAGGTAAAGTATCGCTAGTCTAAACCGCAGATTTTTAAGGGAAAATGGAGGGAAAAGGTAAGAGATGTTGAAATTAAAAAGGTGATGCACCCAAAATAGAGTGAGCACTCCTAATGTCATAAACATAATGCAAACTATTGAGAAAAAGATGTTTCCACATAGATTCTACCAAGGACACTCCAAATGCGTAAGTGTTTCACATAAAGGCATGGGAACATAGTGCAAAGTTGAGAAGAATGAATTTTATCCACATATAAAGCCTACACAGACCCTGGTATGCACAAGATGCGACCTACAAGTGAGCTTTGAGTTCAATGAAGAGGTGTTTGGAATGGACAGTGATGAGAGGGGAAAATGATACCCATAGACAAAACTTAATAGACACAAAATATCACACAAATAATCATAACAACAAAAGGGGGTGAACTTAATTTTCATTAATCTACAAGACTTAGCCAATAAAAGTGCTCATGGATGGAAAATTTTGGTAGCATGAGGCTATTGAAGAAATGCCAACCCATTTATAGTGAAATAACTAGGATTTTATAATGATCAAGCCTATTTTATAATAAATGTGCCACTTGGGGTGGTGGATAAATCATTTAATCACTTTGAAACACTATAGCCATGCTTCTTGAAGTCTATCTGTTTATTAGATTTGGAGTTGGTGGTAGGATCATTTATGGATACATGTCCATAGGGGAATGAAATATTTCCTTGAAAAGGTCAGAGGATGACATGAATTCAAGTCCCAAAGTTTGATATATGCTTTTGCATTTAATTATTTTGACAATGCTTCAATCTCCTCTCAACTGCCTCGAACTACTTTCTTTATATCTAGTAGCCACTCAGAACATGGTGATTTTTCATTGGCCCTAGATGTGGTGTTATGGGGACATGTGTTGCCTCAATGGGCTCTCAAAGGAGTCTCTTGGATTTTTAAGTAATATGAGCATGGGCATGACACATGGAAGGTTGGCATTTGTTTTGCACTATGACTGCTTAGTGGGTCCCCTTCTCCTTTTCATCAGCCAATGGTGCTTCTTAAAATTTCCCTAAAAGTGGCTAGCCTTAGATGAGATCCAAGATACCACATGCAAAGATAACACTTATCATATGCAATTGAGAATCTCTTAGTGTTTGAGCAAGCATTGGGCTACCACGTGGTAGCAGTGGAAGGAAGCTTGCATCTTGTGTAATTCAAAGGTGTAAATGTAGGATCATATACATGGGAGCATAAATATATAGTAAAGGTGAAAGGAAGACCTTTAAATGGGGACGCACATGAATATTGAATATCTAATGTGTCTTATGTGATTAATAGCTACTTCTTGCAATGAACATTTTACTCAACCACTTAGAACCTGGGGGTCCTACATCCAAAATTCATGTACCTCTTGACTTATATGCCACTTAATCCTAAGTAAAGGTGAAAATTTAAATATTCATGTGGGTGTAAATCATTACTACACCATTTCATAGGCCTACACCTCTATCTTGGGCTTTGGTGTAGTCAGGAAGCATCTACACACTTTCTGCTTGGAGCGTTGGAGACTTCATAGGTGTGTTTTTCCTTTGGAAGCCTTGAGAGGCCTTATGCCGACCAAGGGGTGACTTAGGAAGTCAATAACACATTTAAAGGATGAATGGCATTTTATGTTATACTTATATTACTCTATCTATTATCCATCATATTCAATATTGATTCTACATATTCATACAACCCATTTGGACCCTCATTGAGTGTGTTTTCCCACATACCTACTAATATCTAGATAAGTGGATCATCTTAATAATTCATTATTATCACCTTATTATTGTGTGTGAAACACCAATCATAATCATTTTTACCTATGTGACTCTATTTTTTGACCTTTTTTATAAGTCAACACTTATGTAGGCACTATGGTTTGCTAACTACTCATCATAACTCCATGTAACTTTTTTTCATGGTTTGAAAATATGATATTGAAACCATTAAGGAGTAAATTAGTATTTAAAGTCCTATTTTGGGTAAACCAATTTTTTGAAACAATTAATGCATTGTTGAATCCATTTCCATGATCTAAATTTTGTGTTAGGTTCTTATAGATCATTGTTGTCTTATTTTACATTCAATTATTTTTCATATCTAACATCTTCTAATATAAAAAATTTACTTTTATTTTATTTTTTCACAACTATAATTTATATTTCATAGTTGCTTATAGAACATAATGATAAGCTATATTAGTTTTTATTATTAGTTCTATCATATTTTATGTTGTTTTCTCATGTTATGCACTTCTTTTCTTGGCCTATAATTCTCTCTCTATCCAACTATGCACTTCAGTAATGATTATGAACACTTATATGAATGGGTACATTAACTACTCATTGTTTTTTAGGAACCATATAAAATACATGTACTCTTTCACTTACATGTAATTTTTACAATCAAAGCATGATAGTGTGTGCAAGGTTTAAACTACACATGATTATACCATCCTTATGCTTTTGATGAATGTTATGACCTATTGCGATGTTGACCTTCTTGGATATTTTTCCTTTTTGTATTTTTGATGTTTTTATAGTGTGATTGTCTCCTTATATATATTGACTTCTAATGGCCCCATTCATATTTTTTGGGTTCAAGTAGTAGATTCAAACCACGCATACAAGGAGATATTTTATGGTGTGGAGTGAGCATGACTTATTTATGGAGCTTAAGTGTTCTTCAAAATAATTCACAATATATTTTAAACATCACCTTGGTTCAATATTAAGGAGAATATTGTGCAATACTTCATTCCACATTTTACAACTTAAGTTGTATTAGGATCAACTCACTCATTACATTAAGATTTATTAATGTAATCATTATGTTAGTTTTTGAAACAATAATAGGTTTCTATATAAGTTTTTGTACATCCATAAAATTATGATCAAAATCCAATATTTGACATATGTTGTAGTTACAAATATCCATACTAACATGTATATTACAAAATATGTCTTACCAAAAAAACAATTTTAAAAATGAATTTCATTTCTCCATCATTTTAGTCATTACAACAATCAAAATGTAATTGATAAATTCACTAACTTTGAAACTAATGTGAGGGAATAATATCATTATCACAATTACTTGTGTTTGGTGAATAAGAAAGGAAAGTAGAGTAAGGACATGACATGTTTAAAAATATTCAATATTCTTACTTGTGCATGACCTTTTTAAAAAAAAATGATACTTACAAACTTTGTAAATTTGGAAAAAAAAATATAAATATCAGATTATATAAATAATTCATTAAATTTCAATCCTAAGATGCTTTTGTATTTAAAATACACTTAAATATCCTAATCCCATCATTTTTTCCCATGCAATCGCAATTGCAAAATTTTCAACAAATGTATAATGAAGTTTGATAGGAAGTTGATATTTATTAGATGTTGTATTTGAAAATACCCTAACATATATATGCAAAATGTGATAAAAAAATCATAGTTGTCTATCATAAGTCAAACACTATAATCCATGTGATAATTTTTTTCAAATAATTGAGAGAATCCCTCAATTTTATAAACAATGTTACAAAGACATGAGATCATTATGACATCTACTTATGTTTAGTGAAAATGAAAATATATTAGCATTATGGCATGATATATTAATATATTTTGATACATTTTTATCTCAATGACATGTGACTATTTCATTTTTTGAAATATAATGTTTAATATATAGAATAAGCGCTGACAAGTATTGGATATTCTTACATGAGGATTATATATACACACACACTTTAAAACTTAAATAATTATTAAAATAATAAATATATTAAATTAAAAAAATAATTCACAAAATATCCAAAAATCCATATTAAGATCCTTTCTTACTCACAAAAAATGATTAAATTTCCTAATATTATCATTGCAGTCCATAAAACCATAGTTTTTTAATAATTAATAATGGAATAGAGAATAATAAAATAATTATTATATTTGAATAGTAACCAACAAGACCTAACTACATAATGACATGTAGATCAAAAATATCATGATAAGAATCATAGATTTTTTATATGCTGTAGTTGTTGTCAAACATGTATGTAAAATATGACCACAAGACACAAATGTGTAAGTTTATTATTGTAGTCCATGTAACCACATTTTGTTAAACAATTAATAAATTCACTAAATTTTATAACCAATGTGAAGGTAACATAACATTAAGATATAATTTTATGGCTAATAGGAAATCATCTTAACATTATGACCCGATCTAAGGTGAAGTCACAAGGCTATTATAACATTTACTTATATTTGGTTAATAGTAAATAATTTTATCATTATGGCTTGATGTTTTATATATGTTGCTCTCAATGCAATGGCATATGAATATTGGAGTTTTCTAAATATAATTTAGGGCACATGGATAAATGTTGATAAGTTTTGGATATTATTACTTGATGATGATATATATTTTGGATTTGATAATTGTGAACTTAGACACTTCTTAATTAAATAAACATATTAAATTGTATAAGTAATTACATCAATTTTAAATAAAAAATCAATGCCAACCTCCTTTTCTATTCACAAAATGTAGTTAAATGTCCAAATCCCACCATTATAGTCAATGAGACCAAAATTTGGTAAATGTTTAATTATCCATAGAATAAAACATTAATTTATAGTGTGACCAAGAATAACACACTAGGTAAGCATATATACATCTATCAAAGCATTATAAGAAGCATATAGTTGTCATACGTTGTGCTTGAAATCACCTTAGTAGTCATTTATGCAAAATATATAAAGTGAACATAATTGACTAACCTAAGTGTGTTATTATAGTCCATGTGACTACATTTTATCAAAAAATTAATAAATTCCCTCAAATTAATTACCAATATAAATGTGTGAGATAATTATGACATTTAATTATGTAATTAACAAAGGATATTAGCATTAAGCTTTGATATGTTACTAACTTTCATAGATGTTGGTATGAATCTAGAGACATGTGGAATAGGGATAAATATTTAAAAGTATGGGAGATTATTATATGAGGATGATATATATTTTTGCATTGATACTTTCAAACTTTAACACTTCTTACTTAAATAAATTAATTTAGTAAAAAAATTAATTCAAGAAATATATATTTTAAATTATAAGATAATTTCCTATTTATAAAATTCAAAGCAAATGTCCTAGTCCCATCAAATTACAAGCTATGCAATCAAAATTATCAAGAAATTGGTAAAGGCATAATATAAAATATATTAAAAATTATATTCAAAGTGCAACCAATAATTCCATGTTATATAAGGTTGTATACATATATAACATAATGATAATAAATGGATCTTTGTCATATACTATATAAATAACCCCAATAATAGATATGAATGAAAAATGTGACCATAAAACACAAGTAAATGTCCTAAGTTCATCAATAAAATCCATGTTACCAATAGTTTTCAAAATATAATTTATAAAACCCAAATCATTGAATCAAAAAGGGTTTCTTAGGGTTGATCTTCCTAGGAAATGGCCAAACGTCTATCTTCAAATCATGAAATATATCACACTTGAGGGAAAACACACTGTGATTTTTTATCACCATTTATTACTCATCAATAATTTTAGAGGTCATCCAATTAGTATCCCATTCTTTTTACTAAAATCTCTTGAAGTTTCTATCATAAAATTCAAAATCAACCCTTGGGTAGACATAATCATTAGGGACTTATCCTGCTTATGGTCAAAAGGGGGGAACTCCTCTAGAAAAAGTCAATTCTAAAGAAATACACATTACTAGTGAGCAAGAAGACTCAAATAAGGATGATGAGGATTTATCAGAACAAGAAACAAAACCTAAAGGGGGGAGGAATGAAGGGTTTGATGCAAAAAATGTCCAGGAGGACTTCCAACCTAGAGGCAGCCATAAGGGAATTCTAGTTTATGTCAAACCCATTACCAGCATGGGTCATTTTTCTTTTGATTTTAACCTAAATGATTAAATTGAACATTCTATGCAAAAATTACAAATGAAGGTGGCCATCTAGAGGTTACTGAGTTCAGAAATTTTAGATGAGTTTGATAAGTTAAGAGCTTTGTTGTCCCCAAGTGAATTTTCCATGGGAAAGGGTGATAATACGAAAGATAAGGAGGAAGAAGTGATCATCGAATAATATCCTCAAGGTGCAAAGAACAATCACAGTGGAGGTAGAGAATAAAATATGAGTGAATCAAAATAGGGAAGGGAGGAAACTAAATCCATAGGGTTGAAGAGAAAGAGGGTTATCACTAAAACTAAGCAGAGCATTGGTAACTGCCCCAGAGATAGGGAGAATAAAAATGATAACATTGGGACCAAAAAATTGGTTCTATATTCGAAATCCAAAGATTTAGACCATTAATCTCTTGGTGTCTAGTTTTTTGTGGTCTTTTTACAGGTTTTTTGGCATCCATTTGATTGAAGACTATGGTAGTAGCTTGTCCTTGAGTTCTGTAATATCTATTTGTTTTTTTACTATTACTTTATCTTATTTATCTTTTAATATTTTTTTTAATGGGCATGGGACCCTTAATCTATCTGTTAACCTTATCTAATAAAAAAATTATAATTTATAAATTGTCTTAATCTAAAAACCAATGTGAAGGTGTGATAAAATTATTAAATTTAATTGTGTTTGGTAAATGAGCAAGGATCTTAGCATTATGGTATGATATGTTACTAAATTTTATAGATATTTCTTTCAATTTAACAACATATGAATGCTTTAATTTTCAAAATATAATTTGTGGCAAAGCGATATATGTTGACATGTATTATAGATTCATATCTGAAGATGATAAATATCTTTGCATTGATACTTTTAAAATTTGACACTTCTTACTAAATTTAATATATTATATTGTAAAATTGATTTAGTAAAAATAAAAAAATAAATGATAATATCTATTCCTATTCATAAAATTCAATTAAATTTCCTAATACCATCAGTG
This sequence comes from Torreya grandis, assembly GCA_037957365.1. Taxonomy (NCBI): domain Eukaryota; kingdom Viridiplantae; phylum Streptophyta; class Pinopsida; order Cupressales; family Taxaceae; genus Torreya; species Torreya grandis. The sequence continues at coordinate 4,601,647 of JARHVA010000405.1, forward strand.
CAGTCAATGGGACCATAATTTTAAAATAATTGGAAAAGGCATACTAAAAATATAATAAAAATTATGTTTAGTGCATAATAAAGAAGACCACACTATGTAGCCATATTTGCATCCATCAAAACATGATAAGAATTGGATTTTTTTATTTTTTGTAGTATTGAATACCATGCCAAACCTGAATGGAATATATTACCACAAAACATGACTAAATTCCATGCATCTATCACTGCAATCCTTAACACCACATTTTATCAAATTACAATTGATACATTACATCTATTTCACAAAAAGTGTGAAGGTGTGAGATCATTATGAGGTAGAATGGGTTAATGCAAGAACCCTTGTATCAGGTACTATGAAAATGTACCAAATTTTTAATATATATAATAACACAACACACTTTCATAGAGGTTTCTTAACTAATACCAATCCAAACATGAATTATATATTTTAAAGGAGTAGTAAATGATTATAAAAATTTAATACATCATAAGGAAATGTTTAAAAACTTTTGACAATTGCTCATACACTCAAAGTATAGTGTGTTTCTGCATAATATGTATTTTTGTATAACTCTACTCCACTCATGCAATAAGATAGGAGTTGGATTTTTTTTTATTTTTTTTACTATTGAATACCATGCCAAACCTGAATGGAATATATTACACAAAACACAACTAAATTCCATGCATCTATCATTGCAATCCTTATGACCACATTTTATCAAAATATAATTGATACATTACATCTATTTCACAACAAGTGTGAAGGTGTGAGATCATCATGATCTATTAAATTGTGTTTGGTTAATAGGAAAGGTATTCATTATGGGATGATATGTTACTAAATTTCATTAATATTTTTTTAAATTCAACAACATAAGAACCTTGTTATTTAACAAACACTATGAACTAGTGTGAAGGCATGGAAGCAAGATCTCCTAAATCTACTACACAAGGTAAGTTAAATGTTGACCAGTATTGGACATTCTTACCCGATAATGACATATATTTTTACATTGATACTTTACATATTGACATTTTTAATTTTAATATATGTATTATTTCTTATTAGTAATTTATGAAATATCAATATACTGCATAATAGATCTCCATAATGTAAATATTGTTTTAAAAAACTAATTTGTGTAAGGTTTGAAAAAAAAACCATTTAGATAGATTTTCATGATGCATGTGAATAATTTATATTCATTTACCCTATTTTATTCCTTGTGTATATGTTATTCCATGCTTATCATGTGGAAATATGAGAGAATTTGTTTTGATCTTCTACGTGCTACTACTTCCTTCATCTTTATACATCTTATGTTTTAATCATTTCTCATATATTAGATTCTATGATGCAAGATTTCCGAACTTGGGGAGTTTTTTATTTCTATCATTATGTATGATTTAGGATTTATATAAAAACCTAATGTATTTGACACTATATATTATTGCCAAAGATACTACTTCTAACATTGTTTACATGCTAGATGTTTTCTATGATGGATGATGTGCAATAATATTTTATTTCTAATGTGATTTACATGCTAAATTATTTATATTATATATTAATGAAAGTATTCATTATGCTTTTTAATTTATCATTTTTCCATGATCCTTATTATGCATAAAAATTAGGGCAATGTGGGGACACAAATATTTGCCTTGCACATGCTCATATTTTATACATATTGGAATACAATAACTCAATTTTATCATAAATTCAATGATATACTTACTATGATTGAAATACTTCATGTTGCATATATCCTGAGGTAGAATCGGTTAATGCAAGAACCCTTGTATTAGGTACTAAGAAAATGTACCAAATTTTTAATATATATAATAACACAACACACTTTCATAGAGGTTTCTTAACTAATACCAATACAAACATGAATTCTATATTTTAAAAGAGTAGTAAATGATTATAAAAATATAATACATCATAAGGAAATGTTTAAAAACTTTTAACAATTGCTCATACACTCAAAGTATAGTGTGTTTTTGCATAATATGTATTTTTGTATAACTCTACTCCACTCATGAAATAAGAAAGTATATATGTACATAAATCAATTTCAACATACTATGTAAAATATTTTACATCATTCAATGATATCTTAATTACATATTTTCAATAATGGTATAATTGAAAGTACCTGTTATCACATAGGACTGCACCTATCTTAATTCCACAGCTTGTTGTACAAGTGCCTAATGAAACAATGGAAAAACCTCCAAAGCTATGGGACCTTAGAAATTTTGAGGTTAATCTTCAGAAAAGGCTGACTTATTTTCACTAAAATATGATGCAAATTGATAAGATATCAGCCTTGTGAAAATATTGCTCTTTAGTGCTTTTTGGATCCTAAACTAGGGTTTCGATGGGGAAAAGGGTTGAAGAATTGAAATTTGCATAAAAATTGAAAATATGGTGATTGAACCAAATTTATATAATGGATCTAGATGCTTTCTTGGAAATCACAATAAGGCAGAAAATAGATTGAGTTTATTTTAAGCATGACTTATGCAAATTTGAAAATCAGAGGCAATATTTTAGCTATTCTTCAACAAAGGGAAAATATCTTTATTTCAAACAATACTATCAAGAGTGAAAGATACCACATATGAATTCTCTTGAAACTAAAATAAAAGATAAAAACTTCTACAAAGAATTAGATAACTTGCATGACACAAAGATTCCAAAGACAAGAAAGGCAAAACTCAACTTTATTAAGGCTAAGGCTTGTAGTGACTACATTGAAAATGCAAAAAAATATTACTAACAACAAAAAGATAGATTGGGCCATGGGGTCTACCCATTTTTATAAAAAATCTCTCATAAATGAGATGTAGTTAACAAAAATTGAATGCCCAGTTAAAGGAGATCATGCAAATATGAAACTCTCATGCAAAGGGGATGAGTTCCTCTATTTTTGGTACTTTTGAACCTGTGGAATGGCTGGAAAATGGCATGCACAAGTTGGGCATGATTCTGGAAGTGATCTTATCATAGCTAGAGATCTTCATGCAAGGCTCCTAGGATGATGGTTGGAAATAATTCTCCATGCAAGAAGCGGAAATTAAAAGAACTTGGTCTTCAAAATTAAAAGATAATATTGAAAATAAAATTTCAAATCTCTTTTACATGTAAACCCTAGCATGCAAAATAAAGTGAGACTTTTCAACATTCAAGCCTTTATCAATTTTTACCAAAAAAGAGAGCGTGCAATTTGATTTATGACTTTTCACCTTTTCATTTCACATTAATTAAAATAGGAAGTGCAATTTGCAACTTGCTTTTTGCACCTTCCGCATTTAAAATATATAAAGTGAAAAATACATGTCTTCTCTTTCTTCAAAAGAGTTTATAAAAAATACATAGTTTTATTTTGTAATTACAAATTACAATTAATGTTTTCAAAATGAAAATACATGTGATAGCAAAATTTTAAAATATCTGAAGGAGAGGAACAATTAATCGGTCCTCAGGCTAGCTTCAACTTTCTTGTCACTTTCTACTTGTAGCTTCTCTGAGTAGGCATCAAAGGCCTTGAATATTTACTGTATTCATTCTTCATCTAGCCCATAATAATAAATTTTAGAAGCTATGTAGTTTGTCTATACATCAAATAACTCTCTTCAAAAAGTTCTAATACCCTGCATTTCGGTTCTCATTTGATAAATTTCCTTCTCATATTTGATAAACCTACATATTGAACTTAAGATGAAGACTGTGTCTTTTCCAGACTCCTTTTCAACTATTATCTTCAAATGCTCCTAAAAATGTTCTTCCTAGAAGAGACAATCGGTATCATCTAGTGGTTGGCATGACATTAAATTCATCATGCCATCAATCTCATATAGCACATCAATTATTTTATCATGAGCCTCTTTAGCTTACTCAATAGACTTGATCAATATTCTTATCCAAAATTGGGCAACCCTATATAATTCCTCATGCTTAGTATAATTCTTCAATATATTCTCAGCAATGAGGGTATCCATATCTATTGACTTTATGGTTATCAACTTGGGATAATACATGTTTAGAGTTTAGACCTCCTCTTCATAGCTGCTAATCTGTGCTTTCAAAATATCCTTTCTCTCCATGATGATACCATAATGCTCTAGCATTGATAAAAGACCCTGTTTCCACTTGTAATCAGTTCATCATACCATTCTTTTGTAGCCTTTCCCATGTGAGCAATCTCTCGTATGGAATCAATTGTAGCTTGATCCAGATTGATTGACTGCACTACCTATGGTTGTTGTGATGTTTCAATGGGATTTATGAACTGGTTGAGTGCTTCATTCAATTTCACCTCATGTTTTACTTTGCATGCATCAATGAATATGATACTAGGAAATAAATTAATTTTTTTCAAGTTACTCTTACTAACATCATTATATCTAGTTTATTGACAATCCAACAACTATATACACACAAAGCAATTAATCCTTCGATTAATTATGACACTTATCCATGTGTATAATAATGAAATAAAATTTTATAACTCAATTATTTTCCATAAAGTAGAACATACGATGATGGCTACTTGATTTTTAGATTTATACAATTACATTGCTTACAATAATGCAACAAATAAAATAAAGTACTATTCATATAGAGTCTGCTCTCATTTCAACACAACATAGTGTTTTTATTCTAATTTTTAAAATCCTCAAAATTACATAATGGATAATGTTACAATATTTTTTTAACATCCTTTCCAAATAAATAGATACAATCCAAATAACATCCAACAAGTGTTTCCTTCGTGTGAAAAAATATAACCATGAGAACATCTGAGACCAATCACAAATTGTGTAGATGTAGAGAGGGATCAGATCATTCATGGTATTTTAATCCAACCAAAAATCATTTTACATCCCATACACTCCTCTAATCCATTAATAATACCCCTTCCCTTCCAAGTATTAGATACAATAATTGACAAGTAGAGAGAATCCCTTAAGGTAGAAATAATTTAACATACCACTCCACATAGTAGAATAGTTTGTAATACTAATCCATATAGTAGAATAGTTTTCCACACTACTCCACATAGTATAATAGTTTGAGACAATACTCCATGCTATAAAATACTTTGACATAATTCTCCACGTAGTAAAATAGGCTAGACATACTGCTTCCCACAATATAAAAGGTTTGATATTCTGCTCCATGTAGTAGAATAGTTTCACAAGATTCAAATCCCATTTATCCATTTTTACATACACATATAAATATTACTTTTTTAGTAATTATGATTCCAAACTAGGACCTAATGCTAATTATAATTGTGAGGTTTATGTATGACAAGTATAACTTTATCACCAATCCAAGGTGTTTCCAAAAAACATGATCAAAACCATATTTTAACAAAATATTGACATTATAAAGTAGTTTGATGCCCATATAGATGTTAATAAAGGACTTAACATTTAAATTTAGAGTAATACCCATCCCAACATATTCAATTATATAATATGGGCTTAGTTATCATTATCCCAAGTTAGACTAATGTACAAGTGTGGGATATAGGTTGTCCAATCTCAAGGGATTATCCTTCAATAGTTAAAGGTATTGGTTGATCATCTTAAATATATATTTTAAGGTTGTACTTAATTAATCCAACATATAATTTCCCCAAATGTGATATTAGGATTTCCCATTTAAAGGTAAAATGTCATTTTGCTAAGGGTATAATATTTATGGATTAAGCATGGATAAGTCATGCTTAAATCCAAATTACAAATTTTAGATTTATTTTATTACCCTTGTCATACTAAAGAGTATCCATGACTATTAAAATATTTCAATCAACCCATTCCTTGATTGGATATTTGTTTGGCATTTCAAAATTATTGATGTGGGATTAATACCCAACAAGATTTAATAATCTCCTGAATGCATTTATGATGCCCAATCCTTGTTATAAATGAATTTAATTCTTTAATATCAATAATAATGTTACTATAGCTTGGGATTAGCTTAGATGTGCAAAAGGAGTATATTTTGATCAAGTGATAATGTAAAAATTCCACACTATTTATGAAAGTGATATTTTTGAGATACCAGTAAAATAATGGGTCATACACCTTAATGAGATTATAGAAGCTTACAAGGAAACTTAATATATCATACACTTATGTTTTCTCAATAATTAAAAATTCAAAATATGGCAATGGATGTCAAAAATGAACTTGTATTCTATCTCAAAGACATTTAATTCATGATTCTAATTCTACTAGTCTAATCTTTAGATTATCATGATCAAGGTCTAAGAGCTTCCCTAGCCTTGGTTGAATGAAACATTTTCAAATGAGACAAGGCTCTAGGTGATGACATAGAATACTATGCAAACATCATATTTGAACCATCCAATGAGGATAATTCAAGCAATTATAGTTTACATGTTTTCCACACCTACAAGAAATAACTTTTTCCTTGAATCATAAGTAAATCCACAAGGTTGCATCTTCTCATTTGTAATGTTTTTCAATATTAGATAAATAAAACCTTACCCATGTTATGATATAAGAAACAATGATATTATTACATCCATATAAGAAAACATTAAAAATATTAAAGGAAAACCTCATTCATTCCTAATAATCTTTCAATGCTAATATATGAATATAAGTATACCAAAGCACAAACAAATTCAATCTTGGCATGATCACTTCTTTAAATTCTTGAATGTCTAACTAAAATATAAGACCATAAAACTCATGTTTTCAATAACTGACCACTAGGTTCATGTTATCACAACAAAATTAGTGTATTGTTTTTCATGTTATCACAACAAAAGTAGTGTATTGTTTTAACTTAAATCATAAGTCTATTTAAAAGAGAAAACCAATTATGTATAATTAGGGAGATTGATTTTTATGATTTAATCTTGAGATGAAGAAAATTAAGTCAAGATTGGCTTGTTAAATACATCCTAAGCTTGGCAATGGCATCTTGCAATCAACGTTAAGTTTAATGACATCCTACCTCTCTTTCATGGCACAATCCTCCATTGAAAAGGTGTTCTACTTAAATAGAATAAGTTTTAACTGAGTTTATTAATTTACATCTACCAAAAAGGGGCATAGGTTGGGGATATTAATTATTGGAAGATTTCTAATTGAAAAAAATATATTTGAATCCACAACGCATGTGGAAACTTAATGTCTTTGGTGGAAAATAAGAATTTTAATTTGACACAAATTCCTAGTTTGGCACAACCCACATGTGGTCCTTTGCTAAAAATAATTCCATGCATATTATTTGGCCCATCACACCCTTCAAGAGGTTTGATTTAAAGGTTTATTGGATTGAAATTTTTTTTTTACATAGATGAAATATATAGAATGTTTTTTTGGCTTAGTGTTAATGATTGAGGGGTATCCATTCTACCAAATTTGTCTTGGGCATGATCCCCACCTCTTAACACTTTTATTCTCATAACATTTAAAGGTCGTATGGTGTTCCATAATGATAGAGGTAGATTGAATAATAATTCTCATTTCAAATACTTTACAAGCTACATTACTGCTACATTACCCACCTCCAAAAACTCATTTCCACTCATTCACAATTTCATTATTTTTAAATCCAATTTGTCTATCATGTTATTAAAACTACTAAAATCAATGTTACCACATCATAATAATGATCTCACAATTTTTCTTATGTTAAAAATGCTACATGGTTACAAACTCCATTATAGTTAATCTATAATATTCAAGAGACAAGTAATCTAATTTATTAAGGAAGTTGATTCTACTATGAACCCTTCGAAAGGAATTTAAATTTTGGACATTAATTATAATAATAATACATTAGGAAAATTAATTACTCAACTAAACTTTAATTCTCAAATTCACTTTTTTGTATAACACATACTTGCCACTTATATCTGTTGTAAGCACAACCACTAAGAGGGGGGTGAATCAGTGAGCTCTTAAAAATATCTTATAATTATTTAGTTCATTAGTCCATCAATATATAATCCATGGAGCAATTAACCCACATCAAATAACATAAAGACATAACACATGATATAGGTGGGAAACCCTTAAAGAGAAGAAAACCCATAGTGATCACTACATGGACTACATGTCCTAAATCATATATGTAATAAGTCAACAAGATTACTAAGCACCAAATCAGCTTGAGGCACCAACCCTAAATAGTCAAGTACCCATTTGCTAAGAAGCACCAACTCTTTGATTTATAAACAATAATCTACAAGAGGATTCAACCCCCTTTGCCAAGCACCAACTCAGCTGCTTCAGATCATCTACCTTTCTCAATTGCTTCTATCAACAAATGATGGTACAATTCTCTTCTCTCTACTTAATGATCTCAGATTCATTCTATTTTTTTCTTGCTTATCAATCTCAAATTCATTCTGCTATTTTTTTACTGATCAATTAAATAGACACATTAGGCTTTCTTTCTCTGCCCTTTATTTTCAAAGACTCTATCCTCTCTAACTTCTTTAATAATATATTTTTTATTATGTATACTCTAGGATTAATCATCCTATGAATCATTAGATGACTTCATACTCACGTCTCTCTAGCCATCTGTTCCTCAATAGAATTCTGATCTACTCCTTAGTGAGTTTATATATTCATCCTCTTTTTCACTCATTCTTGAACAAACCTCTGCTCTGCTCCTATGGTACATTTTCTTAGTACCTGATACAAGGGTTATTGCATTAACCCATTATACCTCAAGGTATATTCAATATGGAATATTTCAATCATACTAAGTATGTCATTGAATCTATGATAAAATTGAGTTATTACATTCCAATATATATTAAATATGAACATGTGCAAGGCAAATATTTATGTCCCCATGTTGCCTTAATTTATATGCATAATAAGAATCATGACTAAATAATAAAATAAAAAGCATAATGAGTACTATCATGAATATATAATATAAATAATGTAACATGTAAATCGTATTAGAAATAAAATCTTATTGCACATCATATACATCATAGAAAACATATAACATGTAGACCATGTTAGAAGTATCATCTTTGGCAGTAATATATAGTGTAAAGTACATTAGGTTTTTATATAAATCCTAAATCATATATAATGACAACAATAAAAAATTCCCTAATTTTGGAAATCATGCATCGTAGAATGTAGTATATGAAAAATAAAAAGATAAAAACATAATATGTATAAAGATGAATGAAGGAGTAACATGTAGAAGATCCAAAAAAATTCTCCCATATTTCCACATGATAAGCATGGAATAACATATAAAAGAGGAATAAAATAGGGTAAATGAATATAACTTACTCACATGCATCATGTAATTTTATCGAAAGGGGTTTTTCAAAACCTTATGCAAATTAGTTTTTTAAAACAATATTTATATTATGGAGATATATTATGTAATATTTTGATATTTTATAAGTTAATAATAATAAATAATACATATATTACAATTAAAAATATTAGAAGTGTAAAGTATCAATGTAACAATATATGTCACTTTAGTAACAAGTGTCACATTTTAAAAGTATTAATTCAAAGATATTTATCATTTTAAGATATGAATCTCTAATACTTGTCAACATCTATTACTTTGCCACAAATTATATTTTGAAAACTAAAGCATTCATATATTATTAAATTAAAAGAAATATCTATAAAAATTAGTAACATATCAGATCATAATACTAAGATCCTTGCTCATTCACCAAATAAAAGTAAATTTAATAATTATATCACACCTTCCCAATGGTTATGAAATTGAGATAATTTATAAATTATATTTTGAAAACTATTAGTGACATGAATTTTATTGATGAACTTAAGACATTAATTTATGTTTTATGGTCAAATTTTTCATTTGTATTTATTAGTGGGGTTATTTCTACAGTATATGACAAATATCCATTTCTTATCATTATGTTATATATGTATACAACCTTATGTAACATGGTGCTTCGAATATAATTTTTAATCTATTGTATATTATGCCTTTATCAATTTTTTGATAATTTTGATTGCATGACTTATAATTTTATGAGACTGGGACATTTATTCTGAATTTTATAAATAGGAAATAATCTTATAATTTTTTAAAAATATTTCTCAAATTATTTTTTTACTAAATATATTTATTTCAGTAAGAAGTGTCAAAGTTTGAAAGTAATGATGTAAAAATATATATTGTCCTCATATAATAATCTCTAATACTTTTAAATATTTATTCTTATTACACATTTAGTGTGATAAATTATAATATTCAAGTCTCTCGATTCATACCAACGTCTATGAAAGTTAGTAACATATCAAAGCTTAATGTTAATATCTTTTACTTATTCTTCAAACACAATTAAATGTCATAATTCTCTCACAAATTAATATTGGTAATTAATTTGAGTGAATTTATTAATTTTTCAGTAAAATGTAGTCACATGGACTATAATAGCATACTTAAGTTAGTTAGTTTTGTTCATTAGATATATTTTGCATACATGACTACTAGGGTGATATTAAGTACAACATATGACAAATAGATGCTTATTATAATGATTTTATGGATGTATATATTATTACTTAGTGTGGTCTTCTTGGTCACACTATAAATTAATGTTTTATTCTATTGATAATTAAGTATTTACCAATTTTGGTCTCATTGACTATAATGGTGGGATTTGGACATTTAACTACACTTTATGAATAGGAAAGGAGGTCAGCGTTGATTTTTTTCTTTAAAATTTATGTAATTACTTATACAATTTATTATATTTATTTAATTAATAATTTTATAAGTTCACAATTATCAAATCCAAAATATATATCATCATCAAGTAATAATATCCAACACTTATCAACATCTATCAATGTGCCCTAAATTATATTTAGAAAACTCCAATGTTCATATGCCATTGCATTGAGATAAATATATATAAAATTTAGTAACATATTAGAACATAATGATAAAATTATTTACTATTAACCAAATACAAGTAAATTTTATAATAATCTTGTGACTTCACATTAGAACGGGTCATAATGTTAAGATAATTTCCTATTCATGATAAAAAAATTATATAATAATATTATGTTTCCTTCGCATTAGTTATGAAATTTAGTGAATTTATTAATTATTTGATGAAACATGGTCACATGGACTACAATAATAAGCTTACACATTGTGATAATATTTTACATACATGTTTGACAACAACTACAACATATGAAAAATATATGCTTCTTATCATGATATTTTTTATCTACATGTCATTATGTAGTTAGGTCTTGTTGGTTAATCTTCAAATATAATTATTATTTTATTATTCTCTATTCCATTATTAATTATTAAAAAATTATGATTTTATGGGCTGCAATGATAATATTAAGAAATTTAATCATTTTTTGTGAGTAAGAAAGGCTCTTAATATGGAAATTTGGATATTTTATGAATTATTTTGGTAATTTAATATATTTTTTCTTTTTATAATTGTTTAAGTTTTAAATTATATATATATAATCTTCATGTAAGAATACCTAATACTTTTCAACACTTATCTATATTAAATATTATGTTTTAAAAAATGAAATAGTCACATGTCATTGAGATAAAAATGTATTAAATATAGTAATATATCATGCCATAATGATAAGATCCTTTCCTTTTCATTAAATATAGGTATATGTCATAATTATCTCATGCCTTTATAAAATTGAGGGATTTTCTCAATTATTTGAAAAAATGTATCACATGGATTGTAGTGTTGAACTTATGATAGACAATTATGATTTTCTATCACATTTTGCATATATATGTTAGGGTATTTTCAAATACATCTAATAAATATCAACTTCCTGTCAAACTTCATTATACATTTGTTAAAAATTTTGCAGTTGTGATTGTATGGGAAAAAATGATGGGATTAGGATATTTAAGTGTATTTTGAATAAAAAACCCTCTTAGAATTGAAATTTCATAAATTATTTATATAATTTAATATTTATATATTTTCTTAAAAATTTACAAAGTTTGTAAGTATCAATTTAAAAAAAAGGTCATCCACAAGTAAGAATATCAAATATTTTTAAACATATCATGCCTTAACTCTAATTTCCTTTCTTATTCACCAAACACAAGTAAATGTGATATGATATTATTCCTTCACATTATTTTTGAGGTTAGTGAATTTATGAATTGCATTTTTACTATCACAATGACTAAAATGATGGAGGTATGAAATTCATTTTTTTTTTTTGTTTATTTGGTAATATATATTTTGTTAGTATGGATATTTGTAACTATAACATATGTTATATATTGGATTTTGATCATGTTTTTATGTATGTATAAAAAATTCTATAGAAACCTATTATTATTTGAAAAACTAATGCAATGACTACATTAATTAATGAGGAAGTTGATCCTTATACAACTTCAATTGTAAAATGTGGAATGAAGTATTACACAATATTCTCCTTAATATTGAACCAAGGTGATGTTTAAAATATATTGCGAATGATTTTGAAGAACACTTAAGCTCCATAAAAAATTAGTTCTCATTCTCCTTGTATGAGTGGTTTGAATCTACTACTTGAACCCAAAAAATATGAATGGGGCCACTAGAAGTCAATGTATAGAAAGAGACAATCACACTATAAAAAAATCAAAAATACAAAAAGGAAAAATATCCAAGAAGGTCTACATCGCAATAGGTCATAACAACCATCAAAAGCATAGGGATGGTATAATCATTTGTAGTTTAAACCTTGCACAGACCATCATGTTTTGATTGTGAAAATTGCATATAAGTGGAAGAATACATGTATTTTATATGGTTCCTAACAAACAATGAGTATTTAATGTACCCATTCATAAATAAGTGTTCATAATCATTATTTTAAGTACATATTTGGATAGAGAGAGAATTATAGGCCAAGAAAAGGAGTTCATGACACCAAAAAACAACATAAAATATGATAGAACTAATAATAACAACTAATATAGCTTACCAAACTATTCTATAAACAACTATGAAATATAAATTATAGCTGTGAAAAAATAAAATAAAGGTAAAAATGTTATATAAGAATATATTAGATATAAAAAATAATTGAATGTAAAATAAGACGATAATTTTCTATAAGAACCTAACATAAAATTTAGATCATGGAAATGGATTCACTAATGCATTCAGTGTTTCAATAAATTGGTTTACCAAAAATAAGCTCAAATTATATACAAAAATTTACTTTAAATACTACTTTAATCCTTAAAGGTTTCAATGTCAGGTTTGCATACCATGAAAAATAGTTACATGGAGTTATGATGAGTAGTTATCAAACCATGGTGCCTACATAAGTGTTGCATTATAAAAAAAAGGTTAAAAAATAGAGTCACACATGAAATGATGAGTGTATTTAGTGTTTCACAAACAAGAATAAGGTGCTAATAAGGAATTAATTAAGATGATCCACTTATGTAGATTCTAGGAGGTATGTGGGAAAACACACTCAATGAGGGTCCAGAAGGGTTAAATTCATATGTAGAAGTAATATTAAATACGATGGATAATAGAGAGAATAATATAAGTGTAACATAAAACTATATTAATCAATGCATTATGTACATGGAATACTCTTTAGAAATGTGTATGATTATCTAATTTATTATTATCTACCTACTAAGCAATGATACATTTGTGTATATATATATTTCAATGTATTGAATGCTAAAGAACCATTATGAAAATTGAAAAATTATAGATTCCATTTATGACTCTTTAGCTTCTTGAATTTATGTAGTTTTGATGATACACTAGAAGTTCCATTTGGCATAGTAGAGCATGGAAAAGAGTGACCACATGGATAACATGAAATCTTGGTGTTCTACACAAAGGATGAGTTGCATGGTATGTTTGAAGTTCTTGCACCATTGGTTGATGTTTTTTATAGGTTATGTTCATGGCAAAAAGTGATACACTATTATGTAGGCTATGAAGAGTTCATGGAAGTTATGTCACGTTGTTTTTAGAGTCACATTGAATGGAAATGAGATTGATCATCATCTAAAATTTAGCATGGGACATTACCCCATAAAAGGTTTTATTATCCCTCAACCCATCTAATAATTTTAAACTTAAGTGGTCCATGCCCATCTAGTGGAATTTTTTATGTTATCTTTTTATATGCACAACATGTTTCATATAATAATGGGAGATGGACACGTTTATAAGATCTACAAAAAAGTGCTCTAAGTGCAAGCATGCAACATGCATCCTTACATTATACATTATGTGCATGATGCTAAAATATCTGCTAAGAAAATTATTTAACATGCATCCTTACATTACACATTATGTGACATGATTCCTAACACTACATGATATGTTCATGATGTTGGGATCTGTGTGGAGGTGCTTGAAGTGAAGGACCTTCAAAACATTCTTCATGGAAGTTCATGAGATACACATGATTATTAAAACTACATGGAGTTGTTTGAAGTGAGATGTCTATGTTGAATTTTTCTTGGTGTTGCATGGGATAAACATTTATTTGGAGCTTTCACAAAGTTATATGAGTGACCAAGGTACTCAAGTTAAGAACAAGAGGTGGCACTATTATGCACATATCTTTCACTCTTTAGTGAAGAGGAATTGTCATGATTATATTTTTAATAAATTGTGGCATCTAAATTCTAATTGATATTATGTAATTCATATTAATTTTTTATTATTTTTAATTTCTATGAGAGCTCTAAATACTAGCTTACATAAGTCTTGAGTGTACATGGTTTCTAAGCTTTGATCTATATCAATTGATTTAGGTTGTGTTGTTATAGGTGGTGAATATGTTGTGTTATTATAAGGAGGTCATGCATCATTATTAACTAATAGAATCACTTCAATAATATTTTATCTTTTAATGTCTATCGAGATGGTGTTAATCTGACGATTGGTTATGTACACACTATGAAAGTTGTGCATGTATGCATGGCCAAGGATTATACCACATGCATTAATTTATGCTACATACAAAACTATATCCTATGTGAAATAATAGATAACATATGTGAAACTATATTTTTAAGTGATAAGTATACCTTTATTTCTATAGGAATAGATACATTAAAAACTACAAGGACACATATGAGGCATGATTAGAAGATCCAGTCCCTTGACAATTTCTAGAGACGTGAGATTATGCATTATATGACCATTTATAATAAATTTTAATGGATTCCCTTACACTCACATATGCAAATGGAATAGGCATTTTTATTTATATTTTAAGACTAATGATATGATTTTTGTGTTGAGATAAATATATTATGTGTTAGTTTCCTTTGTTTCAAGAAATGACTAAAAGTCTAGAACATTTGATTCTATGGTTTTAATTAATATTTTATGTGCACAAAACTTGATGTTGGAGTTATTGATGGTTTTATGTTTGTCACAATGTTTAACTGTCTTAGGTGGTTTGAAATTTTCTAAATAACTTTTTCTCTTTAGTGTAGAATTTATTCCTACTTTCCATTTATCTTAGATTCTTCGTCAATGGTTTACACAAAAAGATAGTATTCTTGGATCATCTTAAACTTATAAAAGTTTAGTTTAGAATTAATGTAATTTATTATTCCAATTTAGGACTTTAAGTCTCTAAGTTTTTATGACTCAAAGGATCCCAAGTTTGTATACAATTTTTTGAAGGAATCAATGTAGGCTGGGAATCACTAGTCATGTCCATGACATAGGTTTTGCCACCAAATATAGTGGTAATAATAAACATCTTTAAGATAATTTTCATCTTTGAAGGATTCCAATAATGTTTCCCGTGTTGGCTAAAATTATTCTTATATATAGTATTTCTTTTATAGCGTGTGTGATTGTCATAATTTATTGATGGTTGAATAATTTTTTTTTTAAAATAATCTTGGCATTCTCTTTAATCAAACACGTTCATAGAAAAAATTGGATCTAACTAATATAACCAGTTATTTATTGCATCTACATTTATTTTTCTCTTAAACACATAGGTATTTATATTTACTTGAAACCTAGGGGGAATTGACTACCAAAATCTTTACTTGATGTGTGAATTGATGAAAACACCTTTTCAATGACATGAAAAAAATAGTTGAGTATAAATGTATTTTTTTCTTGAATAACATATGAAATATCATTATTTATCGACAAGTGGACATCACATTGTGTTGTGATGTGTCTCACCATTTTAATTTTTTTGAAATGGCATCATATATAGTCAGCTCAACATCACAAACATTGAATCCAAATAATAGGATATGACACCAAAAGATGTTGAAACACAACAACAAGCTATTGAACAAAAATTTAGGGAAGAATAAATGCGTAAGGCAATTGATAAAAAAAACTCATAAATAAATGAGTAGAAAAAAAGAAGAGGCCAAATGCAAAGTTGAGCAGGAAGAAGAGAAGAAGAAGGCCAAGGAAGCTAAGAATCAAGAATAAAGATCTAAAGATGTAAATGCACAAATGAGAAAGGAGGAATAAGCTATTGTTAAGGAAAATGAGGATGAAGATTCCCAACAAAATAAGGATAAGGAAGCAACTACACAACAACAAAATTAGAAGGCAGAAGAAGTAGAGAATAAAAATAAAACATAAGTATAAGAAGTTGTAACAAATAAAATGGAGTAAGAAGAAAATGAATCACATGAGGCAAAAAATAAAAAGGTTTAGGAGGATGAAATAGTTAATGTGTAATAAGGCAAAAAATAAGAGGCTCTAGAGAATCGTGAGTAAGAAAAGAAAGAGATGAATGTAGATCAAAATACCAAGGATATTGAGAATAAAAAAGTAACCAAGGCAAAAGTTGAAGTGGAGAAATAAACACTATCTCAAAGCTTAGGATCTTCACAATTAGGTGTCTAGGATGAATCATCACAATACACCTCAATTCTCCAATATTTGGATGTGGGATGTTCCACCTCAATACACTAGGCAGACCACCTTTTTATTTCTAGTATCACCCATTTAGTACATGCTTGTGATGACAAAAACTTCCTCATTGACCATAGTTCCATCCAATAAAGAAGCCTCATTATATGTATCCAAGTTTCCTATGTCCAAATAACTTGAGGGAGCATTTTTTTTTTTAAATCCATTGCATACTACATAGTTTGGGGAATAAAACACATAAATAAGAGCCCATTTGCAGAATGTGCACAAAATAATTGAGGATGCATGTCATGCATTGGTTGTCAAAGTTTTGGGCAACCAAGTTGTGTTTGAAGTATCTCAAAATTATTCTTACTCAACTAACTAAGGATTGGTAGTGTACACAAAAGACATTACAACTACAACCACAAGGAAGGAAACTAAAAGTAAAGACATAGGCCATGTTTGAGTTGCTAGGAGAATATGAACATGTTTTACATTTTGTTGTGCTCCAAACTAAATAGATGATGAGGAACATGTTAAACTGGAAGCAATAATTTAATATGATTTGGGGTAATGTGAACCCAAAGTTCACCAAGGTTGACAAAGCCAAGCAATGGGTGATCAAGCAACCACTCACGATTTTGCAGGTCTCTTGAAGTGTCTAAATGGAGTGTGAAAGGTTGAGTGAGTTGTATTCTCATTAGTGTCATTTCATGGCATCTTGACTAGTCCTCCTAGCCCAAGCATTCTTCATAACCTTCATGAGAAAATTGACGTAGAGAGGCAGATTTGGAGTAGTTTTATGTACAGGTTAGTCTCATGTTCGAAGTGCATTTGTAGTTGGTTGGTAGTGGTCCAATTATTTTGGTGCATTACCTTTATTAGAGTAGGTTTCTATCTCTTTTCATTTCAATTTGATAGAGTATTTTATGAGCCTAAGTGATCCATCAAGGGGAGCTATCCCTTTAACCTATAGATTCACCTCTCTAATATGTCACCCATAACCTTGAGGTGATTCCATGTTATTCCAAATTTTTAAGGCTAGAACTACCTTCCAAAGGGTGAGAATTTGGTTGATAACAGTTTTAGCATGCTCTATGGGACTAATGCCCAAAGTAGTGGAAGAATTTTTGGTGTTGTTCTTTTATGTATCAGCCTTTAGAGGGATTCAAAACATCAATGTTGACTATGTGCTCAATCAACTAGTTCTCTCAACCTAGTCATTTATTCAAAGTAAATTTTATCTTTAATTCATTGTCTTGATGAGGTTGTTATGGTTGAGTTTGAAGTAGAGTTTAATTTAATGCAAGTTGGTGAAGCTCCTCAAGCCTATAGTACTCCTTATTATCCTCATCATGAGCTTTATCAATCCTATAATGAACCTTACTAGTAGCACGATGGTTCATATCAGTCCTATAGCACTCTTTATCATCCTCCTTGGTATCCCAATTACATACCTCAGTAGCCTTATGAATCTTGTCATCCTCCTTACTAACAAGAACATCCCTCTTGCCCTCATTATGAGCCATATCAATCTTATGATCAGCCTTCATCATCCCCACATGGTTATGATAATGCATATGTATAGCCTTGTCTTTAGCCTTGTCTTTAACCATGTTATCCTTCTCCTCCTCCTCCACTAGTTTCCCAAGATTTTCAAGATGGAATGGATAGAGTAAAGTACTAGAATTGTAAAGAAAGGTTTTTTAAACGTCCTAATATGAAGAAGCAATTGGGTGGTTTACAATTATATCTAATGATCTGCTAGAGAAGAATGAGTTGTGTGATTTTGTATTGGAGAGGATGGTGATTTGGGAAAGTCAAAAAAATGAGTTTGATCAAAATTTTCAATAAAACCTTTGTGTTATTTATCAACCTTCCTGTGTTCCATATCCTCAAGAATAAAATCCAAGAGAGCCAATTCAATCTCTAAGAGAAACTAGTAGTGTCAAATTCCCAACTTAGAACCAAGTAGTGAAGTCTTGGGAGAAGCAATAGGAAGAGATCCAAGTTCAAGAGATTGAAGTCAAAGAAAACTTTTAGCCTATTCAAACCCCATTGCCCTTCTCCTCAAGAACCCAAATATTTTCCATCTTGAAGGTATATCCAAGAATGCATTCAGTATAAGAGGGAGATTCTATTTGAGAAGGTAGAAAATCAAACTGCAGCTATTGAATAACCTCAAGAAGGCTATGATAAAGATGAAGGCTTGTTGAGAAGGATGAAGCACTCCTAGCCCAACTAAACTTGATTTATCTCCAAGAGTTACTAGAAGAGTATTCTATATCCAAGACCTCAAGTTTCAAGATTAACTCCTCCATTCCCAAACCAACTCATGAGCCACCTACCATATCTCATACTCCCTCTCCAACTCCTGAACTTATTCATCACCATCCCACCATCTGCCTTCATGAATAAGGACATATTTTATGAGAAGTAAATGAAGAAGAAGTTTCAATTGTAAGTGAGGTTCAAGGAAAGCGTAATTAATATGATTAAAGTGTCTATGAGGAGGAGATATTCATCGGTACCCCACTTGGAGAAGAAAGAGGCAATTTAGTTTTCAAGGATGAGGTTCTAGAAAATTGTCTTGATGTTGTGCTTAAAGAAGGAGATCCAATTTCATTTAACTTTATTGAGATTGAAACTAGTATTGAGGTTGAAGCCTCTATAATTAAGAAAGTTGAGGTTTTGAATGATTTTGACATGGATTTAAAAGAATAATAATTTAGACTTGAATAAGGAGTACAAGCTAAAGCCTTGAATGAAGTTGAAATAGTTCACAATGAGCAAG
The DNA here is from genome assembly GCA_037957365.1 of Torreya grandis. Classification (NCBI taxonomy): domain Eukaryota; kingdom Viridiplantae; phylum Streptophyta; class Pinopsida; order Cupressales; family Taxaceae; genus Torreya; species Torreya grandis. The sequence goes on from JARHVA010000405.1 coordinate 4,621,377, forward strand.
AAAATGAAATTAAATAAGTTACCTTGAAATCACATCATGATTGCATTAAAAATTTTGAAACTCTTAACATCCTTATAGCCATTGACGATAAATATTAAGATGTTTTTCTAGTTGGTATTTCTCATATTGATCAAAGATAGGAGTTAAAATATTATTGGTAATAGTATATTGAGCTCCTTCAAGAGATTGAAGGCCTTTGCAAAGGTACATTACCTTTTGAAGAGAATGCTTATGAAGAGGTTAGTAAATACACACTCATTGAAGACAATGATGCATCATGGATCTATTATACAAAGATACTTTAAGAGATTGATGAGCTTGTAGTAGCTGGTAAGAAGTATGATGTCACTCAAGATATATTGGGGCCCAAGAAGCATGCTTAGATAGAACATCATTAGTTGATTTTGTAGCTAAGGATCATCATGAGAAGGATATTGAAGTGCATGAAGAATATACCTTCATAGGAGACTAGTTTTCAGCTATCACTTCACTTGAGAGCATGTCAAGAGGAGTGGAATTTAAGGAGAGGATGAAGACAAAAAGAGAAAGGTTCAAGAGGTAGATTTCCTCATGCCATTTGCCACCTCATGGAGCAAGAGACAGTACAATCTTACCCTTTGATGAAACCTGGTCAAGTGGTGTCATAGGTCCTTAGGTGTCCCTCAATGTCATTTCATGCCTTAATTAACTTATACAAGCATTTCATGTTGGTTTGGAAAGTTTAAGGTTCTTTTGTGGACTTTAAGGTAAGTTTAATGAAGGAAAATGATGTTTTCAACTAATTATAACATATGAGAAAGAGTAAAAAACAAATTATCCAAAATAACACTCTTTAAAAGGTCCTTGGAGAATTTATACAACTTCATTATATGTCAAGATGTCAGACATTGGTCAAAATCTTGAATTTCAATACCTATAAGGGAGTTTAACGCACTTGTACAGACTTGTTGAGATCATCTACAAGTGAAAATAGTTTTATAATATCCATTAATATTAAACAAGTCATTTTCACCTTCATTAATCTTTCATATAGATCTTAGGAAGGTATAATACTCTTTCTCTCTCTCATCGCCCTCTTCACAAGCTCATAAAGGCCATTTTCAAGTGAATGGTATAGACCGTACAGGTGGAGTTGGAGTCTAAGATTTTGACTAGAGTTAGGGACCCATATGAAATATCAATCAATGGAATTGGTAGTTTTATTTATCTCATTCACTCTAATAACAATCATTAAAGAGATAGGGTGATAAAAAAGGATGCTAAACCCAATTGTCTCAGTTTTAGGTAGCATAGTTACAGGTTTGAATTCATGGAGGCAGAGTGAAAATTTTATAGGATACTTATAGTTATATACAACCCTAATAAATAATTATTCATCACCATATATCACATGTATTCATTGTTCTATCAAGAAGTTCTCATTGTCACAAGTTGCAATTTTGATCTCATGGTCTTGGTTCCTAAATGAGACCAGAGATGTATGCTCATGGTTATTGTGTGTTATTTTAGATATAAACATAATTTATTAATATTTCACAAGGATACCATTATACCATTGGAGTAATAATAGAATGAAAGTGGTAATCCAAGCATATACTCTCAAATAAAGGATATAAGATGTTTCAATCACTCACAGATCTGCAAAACTATGAGTGAGCATTCATGGATCTAGGTTCATGTTGAAGGTGTTTTGGAAATTTTAAAGATGTATCTTAGACTCATAGACACTCATTTGACACTAACTAATTCCATTGAATATCATCAAAAAGTATGAATAAATAGAGACCCTAACCTCTTTGCACAAACCTTGCATATAAAATGACTGTATGCACAAACCATACATACAAATGGGAAATTTTTAGATGGAATAATGATAAGTAGGTCTAAAAGTTGTTAAATTAGATGACATGAGAAAGAGATAAGAATTGATAAAATATTCAAGATTAATGTTAGGAATAAATATAGAAATTGATGTGAAACAATTTCACATAATCACAATAATAGATATGATTAGAGATGCATAAAGAACAAAAAAACATACACAATAAAAGGACTAGATTTAATGTGGTTCACCCAATGTTAACTATATCCACCATGAACCACTTGCTTAGATTTTAATACAATCCACCAAAGTATAATCACTCTCAGATCTGTCTTCACAATTACAATGCACAAATATTGTTTGGAGCTGCACTCAACAAACCCTCCTAAATTCACACATGAATTCACATAATCTATTCTCCCTTCTCAGACCCTTATTCTCATGATGTATTAACTATGAAATATCTATCTATACATAATACATCAACAAATTGGTATTACAAAATAATAGGTACCAAAACCATGGGCAAAGTCAACCCACAAATGGTTTCCCAAACCCTTACTTTTTAGGGGTTGCCACCTCCTAACCCCTGCTCGGGGCTCGACCCGACTCCAAACCTCGATGAGAAAAAATATAGAGTGTACAATAAATTTAAAATTTATAGCATTTGGAAATATATTTTCATTTAAAAATAGACTCCACAACACAATAATCTCCCACTTAGAGACTGATTTCCTTTTAGCAGGCTTCTCAACCCTTCACTATCAATTATGAAGGCCAACCAAAACTGAACATAACTTCAATTTCTCCTTTGTGACCACTTTGTCATCATTTATGTAGGATTATGACTGGTATGAATATTTTCTAGCTTTAACTTATCTTCCTCCAAAGCTATCCTGATGAAATGGTACCTCAATTGTATATGCTTCATCCTAGAGTGAAAAGCGGAGTTCTTTCCTAGATGTATAGCACTCTGACTATCACTATATAGCTTCCCTTTCTACTGCTTATGCCCCAAATCTTCAAGAAACTATTATAACCAAATAATTTCTTTGCTTGCCAATGAAGCAACAACATACTCAGCCTTCATGGTTGACAAAAGCACAAGTTTTTGTAGTCATGAAATCTAGCTCACCATTGTGTCACCTATAATAAATACATATCTTATTGTACTTTTCATGTTGTTTAAATCTCTATCCATGTTTGAATATACATAACCATGAAAAGTGGTGTCCAATCCACCATATCTTAAAACTATCCCCATGGTCCATCATAAATACTAAAGGATCCACGTCACTGCCTTTTAGTGTTCTCTACCTAGATCACTCATGTACCTGCTTACTACTCCCACTGTATGGGTAATATCTGGCCTAGTACACACCATGGAATACATCAATCTACCAATAATTGATGAGTAAGGTACATGTGATATCTGGACCCTCTCCTCCTCTATCTTGGGACATTTCTCATTTGATAACTTGAAATGACCTACCAAAGGAGTCCTAACTGGTTTAACATCATGCATACTGAACCTCTCCAAGACCTTTTTGATGTCCTCTACCTGGGATAAATTCAACTTTTGTTCCTTCCTATCTCAAGTTATTCTCATACCAAGGATTTGTTTTATTGCTCCCAAATCCTTCATAGCAAAGGAATTACTAAGTTGGTCCTTGAGTACCTCTATTTCCTACATGTTCTTACCTGCAACCAACATATCATCCACATGCATACAAAGGATAATGTAATCACCATCATCAAACTTATTGATATATATTCAATGGTCTGAATGACACCTATAGTATCTTTGATCCATCATAAAACTATCAAATTTCATATACCATTGTTGTGGAGCTTATTTCAGGCCATACAAGCTCTTCTTCAATTTGCACACCATGTTCTTCTTCCCTGTGACCTCATATCCTTGTGGCTGATCCATATACAAGTCCTCCTCCAAATGACCATGAATGAATGTAGTATTTACATTTAGCTTATTTAAGTGTAAGTATTTTGTTGCCACTATCCCAAGAATAGTCCTAATAGAAGTCATCTTTACCACTGGGGAAAAAATCTCATCGAAATCAATTCTCTTCTTCTATGCAAACCCTTTTACCACCAACTAAGCCTTGTACATTTTATTACCCCCATCATCTTATTTAACTCTATATACCCACTTATTCTATAATACTCTCTTACCTTCAAGTGGATTTACCAAATCCCAAATCTGATTTTCCATGAGAGACTGATGTTCCTCATCCATAGCTTGCTCCCACTTCTTCCTGACATCTACCTACATTGCTTCTTCAAATCACTTTGGCTCTCCATTGTCAGTGAGTAATAAATAATTAAGATATGAATAAAAAAAATTAGGTTCCCTTCTTACCCTAGAAGACCTTCTCACCACAAGAGTTTGGGGTTCTTATGGAGTAGGTACCTGAACTGGTTGTTTGGACACTTTATCATCTATAATGTCCTTCAGTACTATGTACTCTTTTCTAGAATCCTATTTATGATATTTTAAATATTGTTTATACATGAATTTTTAATTCAAAACAACATCTTTAGACCTAAATATTTTCTTGTCCTTAAGACTACAAATTCGAAAACCAAAGTCATCCTCACCATAACCAATAAAGGTGCATTTTTTAGACTTAGCCTCTAACTTAGTCCTATCTTCCTTATCAATATAAAAAAAGGCTTCACAACCAAATATTATAATAAATTAATAATCAACCTTCTTACCAAACCAAGCTTCCTTAGGTATGCCTCCATCCAAAATAGATGAAGGACCTTTATTTATTAGATATATAATCACATTTACTGCTTCTACCCAAAACTAAAGATGTAGTCCTACATGTAACCTCATGCTCCTAACATGCTCCATGATAGTCATTTTCATCCTTTCTAGCACTCCATTCTATTAGGGAGTTCTTGAAACCATCCTCTATCTATGAATTCCATTCCTTGAACAATAATCAAAAAATGCATTGTTATAATATTCTCCATCATTATCTAACTTGAGACATTTTAACTTGAGACTTGTTTCATTCTCAAACAAGGCTTTCCATCTTTTAAATGTATCAAACACATTATATTTTCTCCTAATACCACACACAAAAACTTTCCTAGTTGCATCATCAATAAAACTGACATAATAAGAAGACCCACCAATAGAAGATACATGAGTTGGCCCCTATACATCTGAATGAACCAATTCTAGCTTAGTCTCCTTGTTCATAGGTCCAACCTTGATAAACTTTACCCATTTTTGTTTTCCATACACATAGCCTTCACAAAAATCTAAATTAGATCCTTTAAATCTAGGCAATTGATCCTTTAAAATTTGCATACCCTTTTGGCTCATGAAATCGAGCCTATTGTGCCACAAAGTTGCATCTGCATCTGTAGCAACTAAATTATAATAATCAGCACTACTTGATAAATACAAGGTACCAACCTTATTACCTATTACTACCATAAGATCACCCTTGGTCACCTTCTAAGAATCTACTATAAATATCACCATATAACCTTCACTTCCTAGTTGTCCTATGGATACCAAATTTAGTCTCAACTTAGGCGCATGCCTAACATCCTTTAGTATCCAAGTGTTCCCATTATGCATCTTGATCTAAACACTTCATTTTTCTATTATGTTATAAGGTTTATCATCACCAAGGTAAACATGTTCAAAATCCCCTTGAAAATAATCAATAAAATAATGCTTATATGGTGTAGCATGAAAATAAGCCCATGAATCTAAAACCCAAGACTTAATAATATTATCAATGGAGAGAATTAATGCATCCTGACAAACATTACTTATTGCCACATTCACCTCCTTTATGTCTTCCTAATTTTTATTCTTGTTCTGAAGAGACTAACAATCCTTCTTCACATGCCAGTCTTTCCACAATGTTAGCATACCATCTTGGCCCTTGATTTTGACCTTTTAGGACCATTTGACTTTCCTTGATTTTCTTTTCCTCTAAAATTTTGTCTCCCTCTACTCTCCATAACCAAAGCATCACCTAAAGCAGAAGTCTCCCCAAAGCTTTTATGTCACATTTACTCGCTAAAAATTACTCCCCTAACATCCTCAAACTTTAACTTGGCATTATTAGAGACCAAGTTGCTCACAATCATTACAAGGCTATTATTACTCTCTAGTAAGGAACACAAAATAAGCAAAGCCCTAACTTCATCATCAAAATCAATTTTTACAGCATTCAACATACTCATAACCATATTGAATTCATTAAGATGATCAACAACTGAAGCATTTTCAAACATATTCATATTAAATAATTTTCATTAGAGATATTTTATTAGAAATAGAGGGTTTCTCATATAACTTCCCTAATGCATTCATGAGACCTTTTGTGGTCTTCTATTATGATATATTAAATGCAATTGAAGATGCAAGGCATAATAACTTGATGGTCCCAAGTGCTTTCTTGTTAATCAGATCCCAAGCCTCATCTATTATACTCACTGGTTGTTTTACTTTTCCTCTCAGTGGAGCATGGAGGTCTTTCTAATATAGGTCATCCTACATCTGCATCTTCCATAGACCAAATTTATATCCATTAAAATTTTAAACCTTTGATCTATGATCATTATCCATAGCTCCCACTTGAACTAATAACCCTTCCTATGATTCAACACTTCAACAAATACAATGTGAAGCTTTGATACTAATTGTTAGGAATAAATATAAAAATTGATGCGAAATAATTTCATAGAATCACAATAATAGATATGATTAGAGATGCATAAAGAACATAAATAAACATGCACAATAAGAAGACAAGACTTAACATGGTTCACCTAATATATAATACATCCACCAAGAAACACTTGCTCAGATTTTATCACAAGACACCAGAGTATAATCACTCTAAAATCTGTCTTCACAATTGCAATGCACAAATATTGTTTGGAGCTACGCTCAATAAACCCTCCTAAATTCACACACTCTATTCTTCCTTATCAAACCCTTATTCTCATAATTTATTACCTCTAAAATATCTATCTATACATAATACATCAACAAAGTGGTATTATAAATTAATGGTTACCAAAACCATGGGCAAAGTTAACCCAAAATAGTTTCCCATTAAAGATGGTCTAGAAAATTTTATATATAGAGTGTATAGTACACTTAAAATGTAAATTATTTGAAAATATATTGTAATTTAGAAATAGGATCCACAACATAACACTTAAATACTCAAGAATTTGGTTGTCTCCAACATTCCATCTAAACAAAATGAAGACCTACAGGCCCTAAACCTGTGGGTCCTCATTTTAGACAAAAGGACACTTGTTCATACAAATATGATTGAGTGTAGAGGAAACATGGATCAATGCTAATAAAAGAGAAGTTACAAACTAATTAAATCATTCAAGTGTTTTTATATTCAAGTGAGGATTAAGGAGATTGGGTCTGCAAGCCTAGTACTCATACATAGGTTTGCATATGGAGCTAAGAAGGCAAAGGTCTAAAAATGTCATAAAGAGCAAATGAAATATATGGGATAGTGAGAAATGAAACTCCAAAAAAAAATTGACTACTTTTATAAGTGACATGATATTTTTGATAAGATCAACTTCAAAGCTCATGACAAACTCTTCTCCAATGACCACCTACAACCACAATTTGAGAAGGCAGTCTTAAACAGTTTTATGTTTGTGAAAGTGAAGTATTTTGAGAAATTTGAGATGTTTCTAAACTCTAAAATAGTATAATAAGTCATTTAGATGTTATTAAAGTGTCCAATGACTTTCAAATAAGTCTTAAAACTCAAAATGCAATCAAACCCCAAGAAGGATCATCTACAGGTTTGCAGGTTATTTCAAGCTTAAAAATAAGATAAAGTACATAGTGGTGGATTTGGGTTTTTATGAATGAATAAAAAATTCAAATATTCATCCAAATTTAAAAGTTTCAAATTAAAATCAGAGGATATGACCAAATAGGGGTTACTTCAACCCTGTAGACACCTACAGCCAAGAGATTCTTGGCACACAATTAGGCCTACCTTGTTATTGGAGGTTGCATACTTGGATTGAGATAAATGAGGTTTAGATGAAGAAACAAATCAATAATACAATCTCTTTATGATATTAGGATCTCATTTAAGTCTTCAGACTCAACAAAAAAGGGTGACAATGTTTAAGGGTTCTGTTTAGGCTTGTAAAGTCTAATATTACATACATAGGCCTATATGGACAATCATAGAAAAGTGGTTCTTTGAAGTTTAGATGAAGATATAAAGGATTTGGTAGTTTAATAATATTTTTTCAAACCTATTAATGTCACTCCAACTAATGGTGAACATCTAAAAGGATTTAGAGCCTAAGATTATTCTTTAGGTCTCTCACACAATTCACCATATCTGAGAAGTCCTTTTCTGAGGCTCAAAACTCCTTGAAGAAGTTTAATGGTGTCAATATATTATTGGAGGTTATGGTAGGGTTATCCTACCTTAAATTTTTGGCTTTGTTTTAATCTTTAAGTCCCACACCTATATGAATGATCTCTAAGAGTTGGGACTACTTCAAACGCTACCTTAACCTTGTGAGAAGCCTAAGAGACTCTAAAAGATTTTCTTAGATATATCATGAAGATTTGCATGGTACTGAGTGGTGTTTATATTTTTTTATGGGTCCCCCCATTACCAGCTTGTGGCATTAGGAGAGAGAAAGATTATCAAGGTGTTAAGTAAGGTTTGAAACTTCCATGCCACTTGAAGTAGAAGATAATCTTCAAAAGATTAACACTTGTCCTTGAGGACCTAATGGGGTAGTTTCATACCTCTTTCTTGTTGTAACTCTCTTTTGGATACTTGTCTCTCTCTCTCCTATGCCTTTATCCGTTCTTCTCTCTCACTTTCTATATATTGAGCCTTGATAGGCTATGTTTGTATCTTTCACCTAGGTATGGTGAATAATTGTCCAGTTTCAAGCCTTTTATCAATGAGAAACTTATGTTTTACCTCCTCCTTTGACTAATTTCAATGTGTATGCTTTATTAGTTGATCTTGTTAAATGATAGTTTTGATTCCTTGGCATTTTTGTCCTTTTTTGCATTCATGTTTAGTTTGGAATCCTTTTTATAGGTCTCTTAAAGTGTCCAAATAGAGTGTGAAAGGTTTAATGATTTATCTTCTCATTAGTGTCATTTCATGACCTCTTGACTAGTCCTCCTAGTCCAAGCATTCTTCGTAACCTTCATGAGAAATATTGATGTAGAGAGGAAAATTTGGAGGAGTGTCTTGTGTTGGTTAGTCTTATGTTTGAAGTGAATTTTGAGCTAGTTGGTATTTGTCCAATTATTTTGGTTCATCACCTCCATTAGAGTAGGTTTCTCTCTTTTTTCATTGCAAATTGATAGAGTAGTTTGTGAGCCTAAGTGATCCATCAAGGGGAGATAGCCATTTAACCTAAAGATTCACCTTTATAATAGGTCACCCACAACCTTGAGGTGATTCCATGTTATTCCAAATTTGGAAGGCTTGAAATACCTTCAAAAAAGTGCAAATTTGTTTGATAACAGGTACTCTTTAAGACTTCATGAACAAGAGTTCATGAGTCAATTTTTTGTTCCTAGGGAGTATGATGTAAGAAAATCATTAATTAAATCAATTTTGGATTCTTTAAGTAGTATTTTAGGTCTTAGTATACATTATATATCAATAAATATCAAATTTCATGTTTTGTGTAGCTTCTTTAGTTCATTTGATAGCTTTTAGAACTTTCTCACCAAAAACTGCGATTTAAAAAAACTGAATTCCTTTTGAGACTTTTAGTGACTTTTGCATGTTCTTTTGAGGTTATAATGATGTAACCTTGCTTATTTATGGGTATTTTAAACATAATAATGGTTATTAATATTTTTTCACTCTCTTAGGCATGATTTTCATATTTTAGTATTATCAAATGTCTAAGCTTACTAAGTTGTTAAGACCTCTACGTAGGATTGGAGGGAATTAATAAGTGGTTAGAGATATTTTAGGAGTTTAAAAGTGGGAAATTATTTTAATAGAGTCTAATTTAAGGTTTCCATATGTGGATAACTTCAGTATAGATAAATACAAGATCAATATTTCAAGAAAGACTACCTATTTTTACAGTTTTATCTATGAATAGTACATGTGTTTGTGACAAATGAACAAAAAGGTGTTTGAAATAATCAATGTTGAATATCATTTATTTATACAAATATAAGTGATTTTGTTTTTTTTTATTCAATGTTATATTATGTTCCTATAATCATTTTTCAGATATCAAAGTGACAATCTATAGTACAATTAAATTGGAAGCATCCCTATTTTTCATAGTCAAGATTGAAGTTTGCAAAGCTTCTTGAGACAAAGTTGAGTATTTTATGAATTATGTGAGTCAAGGAAAATTTTGAATACTTGAAATTAAATTAGAAGAATCTTTGAATCACTTTCAACTGAGAATATTTAGATCATGTTTCTATTCAAATTACACAGTCCTATAATATTTTCCTAGAATTTTGTAAATCAGCCTTGGAGAACCTTATGGTGATTTTTCATACACAAATAACAATTTTATAATGTGAAGTGAGGTAGGTTAAACCTAAAATAGGTATTATAAATGTTTTAATTTTTTTATAACTCAATCTATCTTATTTTGTAGGCTGTCAGGCTTGTGCAGGCATGTCAAAACCAAGACTAGGGTTTTGAATTAGAAATTTGAATATATATATTGATTTTACTAGCCAAATTTTGTGAAGCTTTGGTTTCTTAACTTATTTGACATTATATAGAGTATTATTATGGTTTTGAGTTGGTACATGACTATACAGTATGGAAATACTTAAGTGATCTTGAATTAGGCCTAATGGAAACCTAATTACAAAAAGATTGTGTGAATTAGTAGACTTTCCTTGAGAGTCTTGACTTATAAATTTAGGTGAAGTTGTAAAGGGTTAAATGGTATCTAAAACCATTTTTATTTTGTCATTAACATTTTTAGTTTGTTCAAACTTAAAATTTTTGTGCTTAGGAAGGGCTACAAGAAACTAGGCCTTCAAGAAGAAACTTGTATTTAGATTATGTAAACTCTATCCATTTGCATCAAACTACATATCACAGTTACTTGAGAATAATCAACCAAGCATTTTTGGATCTTTTTATAACACAAAGACCTAAATTACAATATATGCTTTTAAGTATTGGGTACAAAGTAAAAACTTTCACATGAAGTTTACCAAAATTACATAAAGTGATATATTACAATGATTTACAATGAGAGGAAGTATAGAGAAGAAGAAGAAAACACATTGAAGTTAGGAAGTGACATTGTCATGCACACTCCCCCTCAATGACAACTCTTAGAGGCCCAACATTACATGAAATTGACAAAATATGGTAGCCCCAAATGGTTTTGTGAAGATATTTACCACTTATTCATTCATAAGACAAATCTGTAGATCAATATCATTATTAAAAACTTTGTCTTAGATAAAATGCACATGAACTTCAATATTATTAGTTTTTAGTGTTTCACTAGATTTTTAATCATATCTATACATCTTTAGTTATCATATAGAAGGGTTTTACTATGAGAAACATTTAAATGAAGTTCTCCTAACAACCTTTGTAGCCACATGGATTATTTAGTAGCTTCCATTACACTTTTGTATTCTGATTCAATAGAATAGATAGAGACAGTGGATTAATTTTTGCTTATCCAAGTGATAACACCTACATCAAACATAAACACATATTCAGAAGTAGAATTTTGATATATAGTATCACCAACATGATCAACTTCATAATAACCATATAATTTGTATTATCAATGGAAGAATAAAATAAACCAAAATTTACAGTTCATTTGATTTAATGAAGTATATATTTTTCTAATTTCCAATTATCTAAATATGGATCCTGTATGAATCTAGAAGCAACACATAAAAAATAAAATATCTAGCCTAATAATGGTTAGATAAATTAAACTAGTAATAAGATGTTTATAAAGTATGGGATTAGATTTGTCACACATAGGTTTTAGATCAAGCTTAACATCAACTTCAATAGGAGTATATGTAGGCTTACAATCAATAATATTAAACTTAACAAAAAGATTATGTGCATACTGAGATTGTGATAAAATAATTGAATTTTTATCTTGAAATATAGTCATTCCTAAAAAATGATGAAGAATGTCTAAATCAATCATTTCAAATATTTGAATTAATTTATCTTTATATTTAATAATTAAACTAATTAGATTGCCAGTAATAATAAGAGCATCAACATATAATACAATTAAGATAAAATGTCCATTTTCAACTTTTAAAAATATATCATTATCAAAATAGTAGTTAGAGAAACCTAATTCTTTAAAATAACTAGTGATTTTAGAATACTAAACTCAAGGAACTTATTTTAAACCATACAAATATTTATTTAACTTATAAACATAATGCTCTTCGTTAGGGTCAATAAAACCTTTAGGCTAAGATATATATATATATATATATATATATATATATATATATATATATATATATATATTTATTCTTATAAATTACCATTTATGAAGGCATTCTTGACATCTTTTTGGTGTATAATCCAATCATTTTGAGCTACAAGAGCAATGAGTAATATAACAGTACTCATTTTTGCTACAGGACAAAGATTTCAACATAGTCAATCCAAGGTTTTTGATTAAAATCACGAGAAACTAATCTTGCTTTAAATTTGTCAATTTTATGAATTGAATTATATTTGATTTTATAAATCTACCTAAAACCAACAATATATCTTTTAGGTGAAGGTGGGATAAGATCTCAAGTCTAATTTTTAATTAAGGCACTATACTCAGCTTGCATAACATTACATCTATCATCTTGAATAACTTCCTCAAAATATTTAGGTTCACATTCATACATAATCATTAAGGCACAATAAAAATGTTGACTCATAATTAATATTTTAAGATTATCAAGATTAGAAGACTGGATTAGGGATTCTACTCATTTAGGGATTTTAGATTGAACATGAAATTTAGAAGGTTCCTCAAACTCTAAGTTATTCAAAATTAGATCAAATTCCTCTAGGGAATCTATTTATTCATAAGGAGTAATAGGAGAGCTAGGTTCATCAAACAAAAAATATTAAGGGTATCCACATAGGGCTCACAAAAAAGTTTTGCAAGGATCAAATCATTCTTATTCTCAATTATTCGTATTTTAGATGGATCTTACACTCTTAATCCTTTAGTTTACCCTCCAAAACCTAAAAATATACATGAATAGATGTACAATCCAGTTTATTTATTTTAATTATAAGAACAAATATGAAAGAAAGACTACCAAAAATCCTAAGATGAGCCACACTAGGTTTCTTATTAGACCATATTTGTAAAATAGTAGAGAGATACAAAGTTTTATTAGGAACTCTATTCAAAATATGCACAATAGTATTCGTGGATTCGGCCCATAAGAACTTAAGAATATTTTTAGAATGCAACATTGTTCTAACCATTTTAATAATGGTATATATATATTTTTTTAATAATACCATTTTACTATGAGGAATATGGAGTTGTTAATTCCCTTTAAATATCACAACTAATGCAAAAAGAATTTTTTTTTTCACTAATATATTCACCACCATTATTATATCTTAGTCTCTTAATATAAAAATTAGAAGCATTTTGAATGATAGCTTTAAATTTTTTGAATTTAAATAATACTTCAAATTTATTCTTTAAAAAATATGACCAAATTATTCTAGTATGATCATCAATAAAAATAACAATTCATAAAGAACCATTAAGAGATACAACTTCAAGTGGTCCTGTAACATCACTATGAATAGTTATCAAAGATGTGAGTAATTCACATCATGATTTTTATGAAAGGAGTTAGTATGTTGCATACCACATAAGCATCCATCATAAGCTTCATAATGAAAAGAAATAGAAAGAAGACCAACAACAAGATTATAAGAATACATATCATATAAACTTATAAAATTAACATGTCCTAATTTTTCATATCATAATTGAGATTCATATCTATTTTGCGATGAAAGACAACATGTAAAATAAGTAGATATATATAAACCATTTTGTTGAATACTTTTATCAATCAGAGAACCAGATTGTTTTTTAATAGACCATTTATCCTTAAGCAAAGTTAAAATGAAATGATCATTCATAAGTTGAGAACAAGATAATATATATTTTTTAGTTTTGGAACATAGAAAACATCTTTTATGATAACATTTTCAAATTTTGTTATTCTTTGCTTAGTGGATTCTAAAAATGATATCGCATCACTATCTAAAATCCATTCATTTTCATTAGAAGCAAAGAAGGCAACATATAAAGTAATTTCATTAGAATTATGTTCTTGATTTTTGTTCTAATTATGGTTTTGATTCTTATGATGATTCTAATTGGATTTATTTCTTTTATTATTTTATAGGTTTTATTATTATCTCTATTTTTATTTTTATAACAATCTTCCCTTCTATGATCAAATTTACCACATATATTATAATTCTTATTAAACTTAACTTTATGATTCTTATTACTAGATTTTTTGTTCTCATTTTTGCCATTGGCAGAATTAGGATTAGATTTATGATTTATATTATTTTTAGAAATAGAATTGAGTTTGAAAAGTGCCTGAGTGGTATTCTCTTTAGAATCAAAATTGAACATCACTTGCTCTTCTTGAATTGTAAGAGCAAACAAAGTAGTGAAGTCATGAATATCTTGCTCTGTTTCGTATTTTAAATTAAGAATTGAAATAAAATTGTGAATTTTTTCATAGATATTTAACTAAATAATTAAATACAATAGTTGAACTTCAATAATATAAAAATCACAACCACTTAACTGGGATTTAATATTCTTAATTTTAACAAAAAAATTAATAACTTTTTTATCACTTTTCATAGGTGTAGTTAGCAATTCAAGAATAAGCTTAATTATATTAAAGAGATGAGTACCCTCATGCATAGACTCAAGAATTTTTTAGGTATCATTGGGAGGCTCTTGATTACTAATATGGAGTAGTAAATTATTCTTAACACTCTTTAAGATAATTGACATGACTTCTTATGATTTTTGTTTAAATACATTTGAATGCTTAGGTGTAACATGTCATCCTGACGGAGTTTTTTCATCCCAAAAACTATGTTCCACAACTTTTAGGCCATAAATTCTACTTTAATATGAATTTTTTAGATATATAGTTAGACACATTGAGCATTTGAGATTTATATAGCACAAAGTTAGGAGAAGTCATAACTTCCCTTTGAAATGGATATTAAGACACTACAAAATCTTATAAAGAGTTATTTTAGTGTGGATTTATACTTTATTTTTAAATGAAAAAAAAAATCTAGGGTTAAAACAACAATATTCATTATTTGATTGCAAAATAATTCACAAAATGTAAATAAAAAATAATAAAGTGATAGTCACAAGTGTTGCAAAATAAATTTTACATTAAATAGATGCAAAAAAATATTCGAGAGCTTTAAATCAATAAATGGACCATAATAATGCATCTAGAATCCAAAAAACATAAAAATTAATAGGTTGCACAGCCATGGTTGAGAAGTGATTAACTAGGTCAAATGTAAAAAAGTTTCAAAAATGACTAGGGTTTTGAATGTGAGTTACTCAGCGCACAAACCAAAAAAAACTTTCTAACTAATTTCTTTGAAAAAATAAATTAGTTTTGAAAAAAAGAATTGGAGAGGTTTGAACACAAGACCTCCCATTGTTTGAGTTTTTACCAAAATAAACACAATCAACTCTCCTAAAAATATACATGCACGATATTATTTTTAAACCTTATTTAATTGAATTTTATTTTAAATAAAAATAAAATATAATAATAAACCTATGCATATCTAAAAAAATTTAAAAATATTTTAATGTTTTTACTGGTTAGGTAAAAACAAGTAAATAAGTTGGGCCCCTCCAACGTTGCATGAAATATAAGAGAATTAATAAAACATTTATTTGTTAAATATGATTTCAAGACTTTATATTGACTTGCTAATGTAATTTAGGCAGTAATGGCACCTAGATGAAGCAGAGGAATGCAAAATATCTTGTACAAGACACTAGAAGCCTTGAAATTTTATAAATCTCCCTCAAACATTGCAATGGAGCATCCAAAAGCTTAAAATTTTTATTTTTATTCCCAAAATAGAGATTTTTTTATTTTCAAATCTAGTACAAATCTATAATGGCATCTAGATAAGGAAAAAAAATCCTAAAAGCTTCAAGCAACCTTATCAAGGTCTAACAGGGGGTTTGTCACTCAATTTGATTGAAAAAACATAATTTTCAACACCAAAAGCTTTATAAATAATTTTTGACAACTTTCTTTAGGCAGGAGGTCATACAAGTCTGAAAATGACATCTTAAGGAAGATTTGCTTGACGATTTGATCTTTAGATTTCTATCTAGTTGCTTGTTTGAAGTTTATGTTCTCAATTTGATGTTTAATAGGCTCCACAAATCAAATAATGAACCAAGAAAAATTTAACACCATATGATGTGCCTCCTTCGCCATATAAGTGATTCTCAGGTGAAATATGCTTTGAATATTGGTTACTAGTTGCTCAACAATCTTGTCAATCAATCATCATATCCCATGCTTTGTTACCAAGATAAAATTAGAAATGCATATGCCATATGAACACATAAGATATAACAATGAATTAGCAAAATATCAAATCAATGATGACACATGAATTTAATGTGGGAAACTTCAAAGAGGTAAAAAAAACACTAATTGATATATTCATATATTTGAAAAACTTTCAATGTACTGAATACAAAATCCTTCAACTCTCGTTTCTCAAACAAATCTTCATAGAACTTTTTGCAATGATATTTGCCACATGTAAATATTATAATGTCATGATTGTATATGTGTGTATTTTTATCAAAGGGGTAAAACCCTTTTTATATTGGGGTGTGGAGGTAGACCATTGTAACCAGTGGGTCCAAACTCTCCACAAAAAATATAAAAAAATAGTAATAATATATTTAATTTATTTACATGAGATTACCTCATGTTAATAAATAAAATATAATTATTTATTAACCATTATAACTATGTTAAGGGTACATATATAACCACTTAAACATCATATGTTCCAACATGCACAAATTGAAAAAATCATACATGAAATTAAAAGTATAATGTATAATGCCAAATCACCATAATGGACCAAAATATCTCTATATATATTAATAAATATTAAGTTTACATAAATCATGTCTCAATAAAATCACCTCCGTTGAGTGCAAGTGAATATAAATATCCCAAAAAAGTAAAAAAACATATATACATGTATAATACAGTGACTCTAATGTCTTGATGGAGGCTATTGACCACCTTAAGAAGCTAAGTGTCTAGGGATCATAATCTTTTTATGAGAAGGACTTGATGCCAAGGAGTGATGTGGGCTATGATTAATGCTATTGTGACACTTCCTAATCATGCACACCTAGGAGGTTGTCCCTCATGTTGTCTTTCATCTAGATAAATCTTGAACCCCTCTCATCCCAATGATATCCTAAAGAGTCTTCACCTAAGTCTCTAAACCAACTACCTTAGCCTCCAAGACAACTATATATCTCTATTGATGAGTCATCTCCACATATGTTTGATAAGTAGGGAAAAAACCAAATGCCTACCTATACTCATGTCCACAAGAAGTTGATCCCAAGTTAAACTAGTGATAACCTAAAAAAGGTTAATCATATTATCTTCGATCATAATCCTCTACTAAGTAGTTAAATATGCAATCACAAAACACAAAAATAGACATTAGATCCCTAGTCGTATGAAATGACAACTAAGTAATAAAATGGAAAGTGAATTAGTAAAATACTAAAATCAATCCAAATATTATTTTTCTTGGGTTATGTTCCTACCAATTTGGATATGAGTCCTTGTCTAAACTCATCTTGACCTTATCTTCCTCTCCAGTGGGTGTTTGATCTCCCCTTCAACACCTTGTCCTCTATCTCCTCCATCTCCACCTTGTACTGATAGGTAATAACTAAGGATCTAATTTTAGTTGTGGCTATTATAGAGGTGGTTTTACTTGCTTCTATCTTCCCATTGACACCATAACTATGATTGTATCATGTGCAATTAATTGTCCTCATGTACCCCTTATTTCAATACTATCACAACTACACTCATGACATGAGTATTGGGTATGAGGGGGTGTCATCCTAGTCTCCCAAATCTTGCATCTCTGATCTTCGTGTTCTTCCTATGCACTACCTAGGGGATGGGTAGATTAACTACATAATATATCTTGAACTATTGGGAACCTTGTCCTTGATGTTCACCTATAATAAAAATCATCAGTCTCTAACCTGTTGTGCACTCTCATAGGAGATGAGAGTGGTTTCCATCTTCCCATTATCTAACCATACCTTAGTATGGTAGAGATAATAGGTATACCACTGTTAATGTGCCTACCACTCAAGGAAATTCTATAAATGATGCCATGCTTATCCACATAGAGGCCTTGATATCCTCTACATTGTCAGTCACTAGTAATGGGTCATATGTTCATACACCTAGATCATGATAAGTGTAGGGTGGTTGATGGATAAGTAACCTAACCTCATGATTTGATATATGTATCTATAGGTCCATGCCAACACCTTTTGGTCTCATGTGAAATGTTATCCCTTATTCTCGATACTTATGACAATAGGAAAATAATTTTAAATTAAGTAATTTATCCCCTTATAACCCACTATTCAGGAGGCAAGAATCAAATTGATCACCTTGCAGAGGGTCGAGATCGATGCCCACTTTGTCCTCACTAATATAAATCCATAATTTTCACCTACATTAGGTGCATGGATATCACTAAATTTGTCTTCCCAAATAGAACCCTTTGTCCTATTTATGGCCTCTCTCAAGGTCACAACCCTACATATAGCTGATAAACCAAGTATCTTATATACATCTGTGAGAGTGATGGTCCACTCTCTTAAGGGCCTCTATAAAATGGAAGGTGTTTTGATCAGTGTCCTAGTAGTTGAATAAATCACAGATAAACCTACTTGATGGGGAAATAATACCCACCTATACAATATTAAATATGCATACTTTATCCAACATGGCTAACTCAATGATCATCAACTGACCTAGAATCTAATGAAACCATTCATGCACCCTGACCCTACTCCATCTGATGTAGACACCTTGAAAATATAGGTGGAATTTGTTGAGAATTTTAATTGATTGTTGAGTTTTGGAATTAATGTTGTCATTGATGTCAAAGGTTATTATGAAGGTTCATGTTCAAGTAATCTTTGAGGTCAATCATGGAAGGTACAGTGCATAACAAACATAGTCATGTCATAAAGAGGTATGATGGTCAAGTGAGCATTGAAGCATGGTTATGAGGCTCTATATTTGCATGAGGTCATGAGATAATTTTGATCATAAAGAGATTATTTTAGTGGTGTGAGAGTGTTTTATAAATAGTGTTCTTGTTTTATATCATTGAGGTAAGCTCGTTTGAGTACAAGGTGTCTTGAGAAGCCTAGTCTAAACCCTGTGAGAAGGTGTGCATAGTGAAGTTTAGTGAAATAATTAAAAACAAGCTTGTGAGAAGTTTTATGTAATTGTGTGATCATGTAAGTAAAGTTTAGATACTTTCATAAGTGTTTCAAGGTCATTTTTCAAGTTTCAAGTGCTTAATAAGCCTAGTCATGGCATGTAAAGTCCTTGTGAGAAGGTATGAGTATGGTGACTTGGTAAGATGGATGCATAGAAGCATGAGAGGTGGTATGAGGATATAAAAGTAAATTATGTATATGTGAGTTTTTTTAGAAGTGTTTCATGTTATTTCAAATTTTTTGACCAAGATTGAGGTCATGGTTTGCAAGAAAAGTCATGAAAATGTGTTTGGAGGTCTCTTGAGTGTGTAGAATGGAGGGTTCTCAACTCGAGAAGAATTTTATTGTGTTTTTTAGCTCATAAAACATATTTATGGGAATATAATATATTCATGGTATATGATTAAGGGTAATATCTCAAAATTCAAGGCATTAGTTTTTGGATTAAGGGTTTGTGTTTTATGAATGATCATTAAGAGTGGAAATAGGTTTAAACCCTCTTAGAACCCTAATAAAGACCTGATGCTGAAGATGTTGCTCAAAAATTTTCAATATGGATTGGTATTCTCAAGTAATATATTGTATCTTATAGTAGACTCTCCTAGGTACCTCTAAGTGGTATTGGTTAGAGAGAGGAGAGAGAAAATGTTAAGGGCTTATTCTAAAGAAGTTATAACTATCAAAATTTATATTGGACATAGTAATAAAATGGATGGAGGAAGAAGTTAGAAACTCATGTTTTATTTCCATGAAGTTTTTTGGATAGGTTATATCCCTCAAGTGTGTTAAACTGGTCATCCAAGTTAGCTAGTCGCTAATAGGCCTAATGGTGTAAATAGTGAAAAACCCAAGCAGTAGTGAGACAATGATTAAGAAAGTGTTATCATGAAGAAACCAAGTGCATGAATTTTTTATTTTTTAATTATATTTCCTATTCAGTCTTGGTATAAATCTTGAAATCTAAGTACAGTGGTGAAAATGATGAAGCCAAAATGGCTTATCTGGCTCAGTAAGGACTGTGTGTAGTGAGGTCAACAAATTAGTCTGTAAGACCAATAGTTACCACTAGACCATATGATGTTTATATTTTAATATGTTATAAATATTTAAAATGATAATATAATTTCATAATAATTATTTGAAAGTGGTAATATAGGTGTTGAAGGCCAATGTCATCATGACTGTGCTTTAAGGCAAACTGGCAGTTTTGAGTAAGTTGTAGTGATGAGTTTGAGGATTTATTCCTTGAGCTGAAGTATCCAATGAATATGGTGGTGTTTTTTATTATTTTAAAGTATTTTTAATAATTTTTCAAATCTTTTAATCTAGTTTAATAGGTTGAAAATTTGAAGTCAAAATGGCTTGTCTGGTACATGTAAGACTGTGTGAGATAAGGTCAGAAGATTGGTCTACGAGACAAATGTTTGATATTATAGCTTGTGATTTTGGTATATGAGGTTTTTTTTAGGATTAAAAAGGAACATTTTAATGTGTTTTTATTTATTATAAATCCTTGTGTAGGTTTTGAAAGTCAATTTCATCTTGACTAGTTCTTGAGGCTAGTTGGCAATTCTGAGTGAGCAAATTACAGGAGTATTTTTCTCCTATGTGATTGCACTTGGTGAAGTTTTTTAGGTATTTTATGTTATTTTTATATTATTTATTTTCATTTTTGTGTGGATAAATAATTTTTTATCTTTATTTATTCAAGACAGACCTTTCTATGTGTGTGAAGGCCTAATGTAAATAGTGTTAATGGTGTGCTTCAAGTGGTGGTTGGAGCTAAAAAATGTCATAGACCTAATATGAGATTAGTGTGGGTATATTTTTATGGTATATTAATTTATCCTATCATTTTTATATTTTTAAAGTGTTCCAAATAGATCAAAGGGTTACATGTACTAATGAAGGCCTAATTGAACTTGGTCGTCTTAAGGCTTAAAAGAGGTTGTGGTATTTTAAGTTATATCCGACCTATTTTAATGATTTATTAATGTATAAAACATGTTATAAGACATATTTTAATGGTAATAAAAGTGTGCAAGTTTTTTTGTCTTACCAAGAGGTGTGTGAGCTAGAGGATTGTATAAAAATAAGGGCTAATTGACTAGTTAGAGAATTTGAGAGTGCAAGTGAAGGAAATAGCACTTTGAAGAGCTGAAGGAGATACTGTAGACCATCATAGGAGTGTATAAAAAATATAATTAATATATAATATGGGTATTATATATGAATATCAAGGTCATATTACCTAATCTATCTTTAAAATACCTAGTTGAGTGAATAAACCTAGAAGGTAGTTTGAGAGGGATAGAAGAGTGAGAATAGATAATAAAGGTGATCATCATCTGTTGTGTGAGAAAAAAAGTTTTTTGAAGGTGATCAAAATTTTCAAGTGGATGAGTTTATTTTGACTCATCTAAGGGGTTGGTGACTCCTGGTAAGTCGGTGCTTGTTAAAGCCTAGTTGAGTGGGTGCTTGACTAGATGGGGTTGGTGCTCCATGTGGAGTTGGTGTTTCACTAAAGATTGGTTTTTGTCTTATATGACTGTATTCCATTTTCATAAATTAGTGTTTTTTATTCTCCTTAATATTTTCCCCCATATGTAATGTGTTATCTTGTTTCATGATCTTATATGGTTGCATATGCTTTGCTAGATGTTCATGTTTTTATAAATGTTTCATATATGCTTAAGTGAATTGAATGATTGTTTTTAAGACACTAATTCACCCCCCTCTTAGTTATTGTACTTCCAATAATTGGTATCATATCTTGGTCCTTTGAATCAAGCCTAACAGCCTAAAATATATCCTAGAAGCAAGGATGGCTAATAGTTAAGTTCAAGGAGGTTTCTCTACCAATTAGGATTCATTATTTAATGAGACTAATTATACATTTTGGAGCATCAAAATGAGGACATATCTAATTTTAATGGGCCATGACATATGGTATTTAGTTGTGGATGGATACACTCCACCTCCTATACCACCAACTAATGCAATAGGCAAGAAGGAAAGTGAGAGCAATTCTAAGGCAATGAATGTCATTATTTGTGGCTTGTCAGAGGTAGAGTTTGTGAAGGTGATGCATTATGTATTAGCCAAAGAGATATGGTAAAAATTGAATACTATCTATGAAGGAAACACCAAGGTGAAGATGGCCAAGTTACAGACCCATCAAAGATAATTTGAAAGTCTGAGTATGAATGAAGATGAAACCATTGCATCATACCTATTGAGGGCTGATGAAATGGTCAATGTCATTAGAGGATTAGGAGAAGAAGTGAAAGAGTATACAATTTTTCAAAAGGTATTGAGATCACTAACTCCTAAGTTTGATCCTAAGGTGTCTTTAGTATAATATATGCAAGATTTGGATAAGTTGGAGATGGATGGGCTTCATGGCATCTTGGCTGCCTATGAGATGAGGATCAATGAGGGAATACCTATAAAGAAGGAAGAAACTTTCAAAGCTGAAAAGAAGTCAAAAGAGAAGAAGACATAAGGTAATAAGGCCAAAGATGATGTTGATTTAGATATTGATTGTGATGAATTGATTTCCATGTTTGATAAGAAGCTAAAGATAGGTTCAAGTAAGTACAAATGTAATTTTCCATTCAAGTGTTTAAACTATGGAGAGATTGGGAATTTTTAAAACAAGTGTCCTCATAAGCATAAGGCTAAGGATGATGAAGAACATGATGAACCTCATGATGAATACAAGAAGTCTTATAGGTCTGACAAGAGAAAAAAGAGTTTTAAAAAGTATGAAGGCAAGAAGGAGTCATTCAAGAACAAGAGAAGCGTGTACACCAAAAAGGATAGTAGTGCCTCAGATGAGAGTGAAAGGAGTGATTTTAAAAGTGATGATGAAATTATTGATCAAGTTGGAAATGAATTCTTATTCATGGCCAAAGAATTAGGTTGTTCCCAAGAAGAAGAACACTTGATTTTTGGAGATGTGTATGATAGTGAAGAAGGAGAATCTAAAGTGGATCTTGAAGCTGAGTTCATGAGTGCCTTAGAAGAGTTGAAGCTTGTGAAGAAGAAGAACAAGAAACTAAATTCATTAGTTTAATACTATGAGGAATATATCAATTTTTTTGAAGAAAGACTAAGTGGAAATACCAAGGAACATGAAGAGATTATCCAACAAGTAGAAACCTAGATGGAGATTCTAACTGCAAGCCTAAAGGTTAAAGAAGAAGAATGCACTAGGTATGGAACTGAAATGGAATCCTTGAAAGCTAAATTGGATCAAGAATCTAGTAAGTTGAAGACATTTATGAAGTTTGAAAAGAGTAATGATGTTCTATATAACATCTTGAGTAGTTAGAAGTATGCAAGAGATAAGACAAGTCTTGGTTTCAAAGAAGACAAAAAGGAGGATGCTCAAGTCAAGAAGAAGGCTAATGAAGATAAAAAGGTCAACATGAAGAGATCAATCAGACAACCTAATTCTATGAAGTATGTTAATTCAATCAATGGTTACTATTTTGCATGAAATCAGTTTGGTCATAGAGCAAGAGAGTGTAGAAGACCCTCTAAAAATGAATATGCATGGGATTATGAAAGGAATCATCAGTCAAGAGGTATGAATGATGTTTTTTTCTATAGTTGTCATAATATGAGACGTATGCAATATTATATCCTAATAGAGTTAGAAGGCCATCAAGTAAACACAAGAGGTTTGAATCCCCTAGAGTGTAAGAGAGAAGGAAAATGAATGTGTGGAAACCAAAGATAGTAGCAGTGATTCATGATCATTCTACAAGCCCAAGTGGACTATTTTCTATGGTAGAGCATACTGCAGATGTAAAATCAAGTCAAGAATGTCTGTTATCAGCTCATATTATTGATCAAATTATTAATGAAGAGGTCAAGCCTAAGGTACTAATTAATCCTAAAAGGATCTTGAAGGATATTCAATCTTGTGAGAGCATGGAGATATAGGAATCTCCTAAGTTTGTGTTATTTTAGTGCCCTATGGAAAGGGGTGACTCCATTAGGCTTCATGGAGACACTCTTCAGTTAGCAAAAGCATGGTGGATGCTTATTTTGAGGGGGATCTATTAAGGTTCTTCATAAGATCCAAATGTAGTTGTTGACAAGCATAGAAGAGGTAAGCAAATTTGTTTTATGTTTCTAGCAATTGGTAGGAACATGACTTGTGTTGTAGATGGTTTGAGAATTCTATTGATTCATTTGATGAGCTCAAGTTTTAAAGACAAAGGGGGAGTTAATACTTCTTCAGTTGATATCAAGAGTTCAGTAGCTTGGTAAGTAATCTTGAGGTTTATATTTCATATGAATACTATGCTTGGTTTAAAGGGGAGCTTCGTAGCTCTGAGCTCTTTTGTAGTTTTTAAAGATTATGTGCCATCTAGTGTCTTTGAGAGGTAGTATTTGCTCATGGGGAGAAAGTGTGATTCTAGTACTTATAGGTTGTCATTAATGTCAAAGGGGGAGAAAGATCATAAAGGATGATAAAAGGAAAGAGCTAGATCTGGGACATGGTTGCCATCAAGAGTGGTTTTCATAGTTTTTTTAATGTGTTTATCATTAATGACAAAGGGGGAGATTGTTGAGAATTGTCATTGATCGTTGAGTTTTGTCATTAATGTTGTTAATGATTTTAAAGATTATTATGAAGGTGCATGTTAAATTAATCTTTGAGGTCAATCATAGAAGTTACAGTGCATTTCAAGCAAAGTTATGTCACAAAGAGGTATGATGCTCAAGTGAGCATTGAAGCATGGTTTTGAGGCTTTAGGTCTGCATGAGGTCATGAGAGAATGTTGATCAAAAAGATATTATTGAAATGGTGTGATATTTTTATCTAAAGATTTTTATTGTTTTATATCATTGAATTAATCATGTTTGAGTACTAGTTCTTGAGTACAAGGTGTCTTGAGAAGCCTAGTCTAGAGCCTATGAGAAGGTGTGCATAGTGAAGTTTAGTGAAGTAAGTAAACACAAGCATGTGAGAGGTTGTTTTGAATTGTGTGATAATGTAATAAAGTGTAGATAATTTCATAAGTGTTTCAAGGTTATTTTTCAAGTTTCAATTGCTTAAGAAGCCTAGTCATGACACTAGTCATGATATGTAAAGTCCTTGTGAGAAGGTATGAGTATGGTGACTTGGTAAGATAGATGCATAGAGGCATGAGAGGTGGTATGAGGATTTTTTCCAAGGAAAGTATAGATAATTAAGTTTTTTCATAAGTGTGACATGTTTTTTCAAGTTTGTTGACCAAGATTGAGGTCATGGTTTGCAAGTAAAGTCATGAAAATGTGTTTGGAGGTCTCTTGAGTGTGCAGAATGAAGGGTTCTCAATCCGAGAAGGATTTTCTTGTGTTTTTTATCTCATAAAACCTAAGTATGGGAAAATAATATATTCATGGTAGATGGGTAAGGTTCCTAACTCAAAATTCTAGGCATTAGTTTTTGGATTAAGGGGTTATGCTTTATGAACGATCATTAAGAGTAGAAACATGTTTAAACCCTCTTAAAACCCTAATAAAGACTTGATGTTTTAATATGTTGATAAAAATTTATTAGGATGGATTGGTATGATCAATTAGGATATTATAACCTATATTATACTCTCTTAGGTACCTCTAGGTGGTATTGGTTAGAGAGAGGAGAGAGAAAATGTTGAGTTATAGGCTTATTTTTGAAGAAGTTAATATAACTGTCAAAATTTGTATTGGAAATAGTAATGAAATATATGGAGGAATAAGGTAGAGACTCATTTCTTATTTCCATTGAATTTTTTGGACAGGTTGTATCCCTCAGGTGTGCTAAATTGGTCATCTAAGTTAGCCAGTCACTAATAGGCCTAATGGTGTAAATAGTGAAAAACCCAGACAATAGTGAGAAGATGATTAGGAATGTGTTGTCATGATGAAACCAAGTGCATGGTTTTTTTTTTGGAATTTTATGTCCTATTTATTCTTGTTATAAATATTTTAACTTAGGTACAGTGGTGAAAATGATGAATCCAAATGGCTTGTCTGGCTTCGTGAGGACTATATGTAGTGAGGTCAACAAATTGGTCTGTAAGACCAATAGTTTACAATATGCCATATGATGTTTATAGTTTAATATGGTCTGGATATGTTATAGGATAATATAATTTCATAATAATTCTTTTAAATTGGTCATACAAGTTTTGAAGGTCAATGTCACCATGATTGTGCTTTAAGGTAAATTGCCAATTCTGAGTAAGAAAGTTGCAGTGATGAGTTTGAGGCTTTATGCCCTGAGTTGAAGTATCAAATGAATATTTTTTTATTATTTATGACTTTAAATTCCTTTTCATTCTTTTATAAT
This sequence comes from Torreya grandis, assembly GCA_037957365.1. Classification (NCBI taxonomy): domain Eukaryota; kingdom Viridiplantae; phylum Streptophyta; class Pinopsida; order Cupressales; family Taxaceae; genus Torreya; species Torreya grandis. The sequence goes on from JARHVA010000405.1 coordinate 4,648,208, forward strand.
ATTTTAATTTAGTTTAATCGGTTGAAAATTTGAATTCAAAATGGCTTGTCTGGTTCATGCAAGACTATGTGAGATAAGGTCAGAAGATTGGTCTACAAGACAAATATTTGATATTAGAGATTGTGGTTTTTGTATGTGAGGTTGTTATTAGGATTTAAAAGGATCATTTTAATTTTATTTATTTATGATAAATCCATGTTCATGTGTTGAATGTCAAGTTCATCTTGACTAGTTCTTGAGGCTAGTTGGCAGTTCTAAGTGAGCAAATTACAAGAGTGTTTTTGATTATTTTTTCCCTATGTGATGAATTATAATAAACTTAGTGAATTTTTTTGGGTATTTTAGGTTATTTTCATTTTTTTGTGTCTAAATAATTATCTATCTTCAAATGTTCAAGACAAACCTTTATGTGTGTGTGAAGGCCTAATGTAAATAGTACTGATGGTGTGCTTCAAGTGGTGGTTAGGGATAAAAAGTGACATGAACCTAATATGAGATTATTGGGGGTATATTTTAGTGGATATGAAGTGTTCCTATCATGTGTGTAGTTTTAAAGTGCTCTAAATATATCAAAGGGTAATGTGTACTAATGAAGGCCTAATTGAATTAGGTATCCTTAAGGCCTAAAAGAGGTTTTGGTCTTTTAAGTTATGGCCAACCTATTTTAATGATTTATTAAATGTGTTATAAGTAATATTATAATGGTAATACAAATTTTTAATTTTGTGTGGCCGACCAAGAGGTGTGTGAGCTAGAGGATTGTATAAAAATAAGGCCTAATTGACTAGTTAGAGAATTGAGAGTGCAAGTGAAGGAAATAACACTTTAAAGAGATGAAGGAGGTATTTTACACCATAAAATGAGTGAATATAAACTATAATTAATATATAATATGGGTACTATATATGAATATCAATTTCATATGACCGAATCTGTCTTTAAGGGACCTAGTTGAGCAAAGAAGCCTAGAAGGTAGTTTGAGAGGGATAGAAGAGTGAGAAGAAGCAAAGAAGGTGATCATAATTTTTTGTGTGAGAAAAAACATTTTTTGAAGGTGATCAAAATTTTTAGGTGTCTGATTTGGTGTTGAGTCATCTAGGGGGTTGGTTCTTCCTTTCAAGTTGGTGCTTGATAAAGCCTAGTTGAGTGGGTGCTTGACTAGTTGGGGTTGGTGCTCCATGTGGAGTTGGTGTTTCACTAAAGATTGATTTTTGTATTATATGAATGTACTCCATTTACATATATTAGTGGTTTTTCTTCCCCTTGAGGGTTTCCCACTTATGTATGATTGCATATGCTTTGCTAGATGTTCATGTTTGTATGAATGGTTCATGTATTCTTAAGTGGAATTGAATGATTATTTTGAATACACTAATTTCCCCCCCTAGTGATTGTGATTCCAAATAATTATCTCTTGTTAATTTTATAAGTTTCAAAAATTATTCCAAAATTTTCCTTCTTTCTTTAGGGTGAATTTTTTGCCTTATGCAAGCATAGGTTACAAAACTAATGCAATAGAAATGGAAATGTCAGTCTGTAAATATTAGTGGTTATGTAACCACTACATGGTGATCATGTAATTTCCATGGAATAATTTTTTTTTTGTGGAAGTTTATGCATCCATCATAGGTAGAAATGTCACCGCAGTGGAGGAAATGTAATAATTGATTTGTAAAGATTGGCAGTTCTGGCTTGATACCAACGATTTTGAATGTTGATCGTGACCCTGACCTTCCCCCTAAAACACTTTAAAATAAACCAAAACTCAATTTTTTCTAAATTTTCCTAATCTACCCTACCTCCTAAGCCAAGCCATGTATTCAAGTCTAAATTTCTCCTAATCTAAGTACATTTAAAAATAATTTTTCATGTATAGGGAAAAAAGATAAAATTAATTATAACTTATCTATGCATACCCCACTCCTATTATTATTGGTATGTTTTCCCTCCTCTACCTGTACTGATATTTTTTTGCACTTTCCTTCAAATTGGTTACATCAAGCCCAGAGCTCAAAATCTATCAAATTGAAAATGCATAAAAGAACTCTATTTTTGGAAATTTTTCAAATATATACTGGCCATTATGTTTTAAATGTTTTCCATTTATGGAAATTATCCATTTTAATTTGTGTTGTCTTTATTTCAAAATCTATTTTGTACCTAACTAGCAAAAAAAATGCAATGAACACTAATGGTTTTTAATGTTTTGCTTTCTATAATATTATTTCAAGGAATGTTATTTTTTAACTTAGTTTTTTAGGTTCACACTTTTGGCCCCAAGATCAGTTTCCCAATGGGATGGTTCAGGTAGATCTTCATCCTTGCACACATGGTAAGTAGACTTATATGTGTTTTGATTAATTAGAATATTTTATTCTTTCTATTTAAACTACATTTGATTCCCATTATTTAATTTTAGGTCATAAGGAGGTCTCATTTGTCTTTGATGCACCACACAAGGTAAACTTCCTAACCCTCTTTTTCCCTTTTAGTGCACCACTAACTGGGAAAAACACTATCTCTAATTCATGATAAGGTGTCTCCTCAAGGGGTAAATATGTACACACCCAAAAATTACATGGTGAAACATTCCCAAAGAATCTTATGATGATTCAAATATCTCTACCTAATAATGCTTAGAACTATTTTTCTCTCCCTTGTGTTTGGTAAACACTAATAGTTAGGAATGCACCTTACCAAATCCATCATGACCTCAACCTATCAGATTAAGACCACAACAAATTGAGGATAAGTGTACCAAAGGGTTGTGTTATGGTTGTCACAGTAAATGGAACAAAGGTCATAAATATGTTGAAAAGAAGTTATTTTACAATGAAGGGGCTGATGAGGATGAAGAAGATGAGGAGGCATATGTTGAGGGTTTTGAAGGACCTAAGGATGAAGCTGTAGATTCTCAACCTAGTATATCCTACCATGCCCTTGTAGGTATTTCTACTCCTCAGACTCGTAAGGTGGTGGGTTTTATTAAGAAACAAAAGGTCACAGTGTTGATTGATTCAGGTAGCACACATAATTTCATCAATAGTAAGTTGGTTGCTCATTTGAATTATTTCATCTACCCAACCCCATAATTTCAACTCATGATTGTTGATGGTGGTACAGTTAATTGTTCTAGAAAATGCCATAGTTTAAGTTAGTAATGGGGAACTATTTGCTAGATTCTCCTATGCTTTTTATTTATATGGGTAGGATTGATATTGTTTTGGGAGTACAATGGCTCACCAAATTGGGTACTATTGAGATAAATTTACATAAAATATTCATGTATTTTTATTCTAAAGGCAAGCCAGTGGAACTATGAGGATTAAAATTTAAATCTTCATAAATGGTTAGTTCACATCATATGACCAAGATGCTGAAAAAAAGTGCTAAAGGATTTATGGCACGCTTGTTTTCCATTGATGTCCAATAAACTAAGGAGTCTACCCATCTTGAGTTACAACAAATATTGGATGAGCATTCAATTGTTTTTTGACCCATGCCAAAAGGTCTTCCTCCTAGTCATACTCATGATCATGCCATCAGACTCATTATTGGAAGTACACCACCCAATATTAGACCATACAAATATCCTTATGCCCAAAAGAGTGAAATTGAAAAAATGGTACAAGAGTTGTTAGAGGTAGGTACCATTCACCATAGCCAAAGTGAATATTCTTCTCCAGCAGTCATGGTATGAAAGAAAGATGAAACTTGGAGGATGTTCCCAAATTATATAGATCTCAACAAGTTCACTATCAAAGATAAGTTTCCTATTCCTATAATTGATGATTTTTTAGTTGAATTACATGGTACTATTTATTTTACCAAATTAGATCTTCACTCTAGGCATCATCAAATCTGGATCTAAGAGGAGGACATTCCTAAAACAACCTTCCATACTCATGAAGGCCATTATGAATTTTTGGTCATGCCTTTTGGTCTCACCAATGCACCATCCACCTTCTAGAGTTTGATAAATATGATTTTTAGGCCATTTTTGAGAAATTTTGTACTTGTGTTTTCTTATGACATCCTTATTTATATAAAAAATTAGGAAGACCACTTACATCATGTGAAATAGGTACTCTCAGTTCTTGAGCAACATTAGTTTTATTCTAAACTATCCAAATGTGCTTTTGGAGTTTGAAAAGTGGAATATTTGGGTTATATTATATCATATAAGGGAGTAAAAGTTGATCCTAAAAAAATCCAAGCCATCATGGAGTGGTAGATTCCAAAGAAACTTAAAAAACTAAGGGGATTTCTGGGTTTAACTAATTATTATCATAGGTTTATTAAAAATTATGGTAGTATTTTAGTACCACTCATTTCTTTATTGAAGAAAGACTCCTTCCAATGGACTGATATAGCTACCAAGGCATTTGAACAACTGAAAATGGTTATGTGCACCACCCCAATATTGGCTAATCCAAATTTTTCTAAAATTTTTGTGGTTGAATGTGATGCATCTGGATATGGTATGGGTACAAGACTCATGCATGGGGGTAGGCCTATTTCCTTTAAAAGTCATCAATGTAAGGGTAAAAATCAGCTCAAACCCATCTATGAGAAAAAGATGATGGCTATTTTGCATGCATTCAAACAATGGAGACCTTATATATTAGGTCATCACTTTCAGGTAAAGACTGATCATGATAGCCTTAAATATTTTTTAGAACAACGGTTATCATTTGAAAAACAACAAAAATGGGTGATAAAAATGTTATGTTTTTATTTTGAAATAGTCTACAAGAAAGGAAAAGAAAATGTGGTGGCCGATACACTATCTAGGAGAGATGAACCAATTGAGGCATTGCTATGTGCCATGACCATTTGTCAGGTAGATTGACTAAAGGAAGCAAGGGTAGAATGGGAGAATGATAGTATTACCTATTCATTGATTCATAATCTGCATCAAGGTTCTGATGGGATTTAAAAGTTTACATGGAATGGGAATACATTATGGTACAAAGATAGATTATATCTATGTCAAAATTCTCTTCTCAAATAGAAAATCCTTTAAGAACTTCATGTATCTCCACTTGCCAGTCACTCAAGGTTTTTGAAAACCTATCATAGAGTCAAGAAGGATTTTTTTTTAATAGAACTCAAGCGGGATGTACATAAATATGTATCCAAATGTATGGTATGTCAGCAAAATAAAGGTGAAACCATTAAAACCCTAGGTCTTTTACAGCCCTTATCCATCCCTAGTCAATGATGGGAAGAGGTATTTATGGATTTCATTATTAGGTTACAACGATCTAAAGGTAGAAATGTTATCATGGTTGTTGTAGATAGACTCATAAGTATGTTCATTTTTGTTCTTTATCTCAACCATTGGTGGCCAGTACAATAGATTTTGCCTTCCTCAATATAGTTTAAAATTTTCATGGAACTCCCAAGATTATTGTTAGTGATCAAGATCCCATATTCACTAGTAATTTTTGGACTAAATTATTTCCATGTTTAGGAACCCAATAATCTCATAACTCATCATATCAGCCTCAATCTGATGGACAAATTGAGGTAGTCAACAAGTGTTTATAAGGGTACCTTCATTGATTTATGTCAGATAAATAAGATAAATTGGTTCAATGGCTACCCTTGGCTGAGTGGTGGTATAATACATCAGTGCATAGTTCATCCAAAATGTCTCCTTTTGTGGCATTGTATGGATACCATCCTCCATCTATCACTTCACACTTGGAAACCCAGCCAAAGGTATGTGTAGTGGAGGACCACCTTCAACATCAACATGAAGTCTTTACTAGTTTGTGTGAAAATTTAGATTTATCCCAAAATCGCATGAAGCAACAAGCAGATCAACACAGGAGTGAGAGGCATTTTGAAATTGGTGATTGGGTATTTGTTCACTTGTATCCATATAAGCAGATGTCTTTGGAGAAATATAAAAAAGATAATAAGATATCTCCCAAGTATTATGGTTCTTATCAAATCTTGCATAAAATTGGTAGTGTGGCCTACAAGCTAGAATTTCCTCCCTCCACTCGTATTCATCCAGTATTTCATGTATCTTGCCTTAATAAGGTCATTAGATAGATATTTACCACTCAAACTGAGTTACCAGAATTAGATGAGGAAGGGAGGGTTATTCTTGATCTTCAAGTGGTCTTTCAAACATGTACTAAGTAGTTATGATCTAGATTGATTCTTGAGTATCTGATCAAATGGAAGAATCTAGTTTCTAAAGATGCTACCTGGGAGGATGAATCATTCATGAAACAACATCCAAGATTGCTTCAATGTTGAAGACAACATTATTTTGAAGGGGAGGGTCATGCTATGCCCTTAATCATTGGCATGTCTATAGATATGTGTATTTGACTTGTGGCTTGCATAACCCTTTTACATATTATTTTGCATTTATTTATGCATTCATGTACTTATTAGGTTGGCCTATGGGTTCCACATGGCCTTGTTAGACTATATAAGAGGTAGGGTTAGTTATTCATCATAATAATTGAGTATCCATTTTTATTGAAAGCATTTGGGAGGTTTCCCCCTCAAATCTGATTTTTTAGGGATATGTTAAGCATTATTAAAGTTTTTGATAACATGCTCAACTATCACAAGGTCTCTTGAGAGACATTTGATGAAACTGGCTTCTAAGACTTTCTTATAGGCTTCTTTAGAGGCAAACATAGGTTCACCAAGACAATATCACTCATCACTTCATATATAACCTGGTATAGAGTATAATTTCCATAAAATAGGCTTGAAAGAGTTGGTAAATATTGTGTTCATCTTTGAGAGTTCTCAACACTATGAGACTAGCAAACTGCCTATGCATTAGTCTTTTTAAAACTGCCTAAAAACATTGGATTGGTCTTGTTTATGACTTAGAGAGTCATACAAGGATGCCATTATATGTTTACTAGGATTTTTTAAGATCCATTTTACCATTAATGAGATTAATAAGGTCAACTTCATATTTTCAACACAAGTGAGAGAGCAGTCTTCATGTAGGCTTGGTTCTTGTTTGATAACCTATCTTATCACCCTAAGACCTTATTGGAAGGCTTACACAAGGTTACTAGGCCTTTAAAAAATATTATTAGGCTTCTTAATTTGGTCAAAATAATCTCACACACTCAAACAAAACAAAGTGAAAGCTTAATTTACACAAAAATACCTTAAACTTTATTAAGGGTTGAAATGACTATGTTGTTATCTCACCAACTTTCTTTCTAGATCCAATATCCACTATAGAGAACCATGTAATTTTGGAATATCATCACATAACTTTTTTCACCATAGATCAAACATACCTTGAACTTTTTCAAAATAATGTTAAACCCTCCAAATTTACCTTAAACTTTCCAAAATGCATGCAAAAGACTTTCATAAGTGATCATATTAAGAAGACTGATTGGACAAGTCAAATGTCATAGTTTGTCATCTTGAAAAGACCTCACTGAGACCTTAAAATAAATTGATATGGACACCATGACAAGATAGCATATGACACCAAGACATGACTCTCAACAAGACCATTTACATAGGTTAGATGACTCAGGTACCTGGTTTGAACAAACCTTGATCAAGGGTGGCTAATTATCCAACAGTACCCTTATAGACTCTTCCAAAATTTTCATTTAGGGATCCATTAGATGTATACTCATGAAGATAATCTTTCTCTTATAGCTTATAGCCTTTCAATCTATTATATAAAAATGACTTGACATTGAGCTGATATTTTTACTAAGACAATCCCTAGGATCATTCAATACATTCAAGTTTCAACAACATAATTACACATAAACTTCCCATACTAGTGTAAATAGTCCACTTAGTGATTCAAGTCTAATTCAATATGTTCTTGATAAACTTGCAAATAGATTTCTCCCTGACCTTAAGAATCTATATTCGCCTTGAAATACCAATAACCCTATTTTTTATCATTAGCTCTTGATTCTTTGAATCTATGTATTCTATTTAAAATACACCCTTAATGATCTTAAATAGTGTACTCAATCCCAAGGCTATGATCTACCTTTAAACAAAACCCTTTATCAACTCCTAAAGCACACAAAAACACATTCTCAATTCTTTAATAGGGCTAGGAGGGTCTTATCTATGTTTTTAATTCAATCTTCTTAGTTTATTTTAGACCATGAAGAAATTCTACATCAAAACTCAAATGATAAACTCAACCCCTATTGGTGTAATAGGCCTAATTCTTAATGGCTTGTAAAAAAATTCAAGGTAAAAACCTTATATTAACTCTTTAGACATGTCTAAATTAATGAATAATAATATATACACCTTTATACAAGGTCAAAGACTTCAATTCCTAAGCAAAATTGATTCAAATATCTTTTCTACTCTATCTCACTGAGCACCTATAGGCAGTCCTAAACACGATCCTCTATAAATGAGGTTTCAAGGTTCCTTTAATAATTCATTGATATGTTATAGACCAATGATAATAGTGAGAAACTAATTCATTTTATTATTTTTTCAAGGATTAAACTCAATGGCAATGTTGCTCTTTTAGGTTTCTACAAGCCAAATATGTCTCCTTCAAAGGGTCTTGCTTCAATTTAATCACCAAATGACTTGGATAATTTTACTAAAGTTTTTCATAGTCATCACACAACACTTAAAAACCTTCAATGGATCTTGAATCCAAATAATAAAGCAAAATAATTAATTTTTCTCTTTTTTGAGCCTTCTCGATAGTCACCTACAGGCATACTAGAACGCAGTCAGTTATAAATAGCATTTTAGTAATTATTTCAACTTAATAATGCTTGTATTATCTCCCAAACACATTATATCAACTACTCATAAAGTTTTAGTTATTTTCATTGGTTAAAATTTGAGTTATGGGGCTTTTGTGCTAAAAACCTTGTTTTAGGGTTCTTAGAAAACTCAAAGCCCGAAAGCTACTAAACGATTGTTCATATAGTCTGGGAGATTTATAATATTTATAAAACCTTTTAAAATGTCTTTAAAAATTTATCTAACCTTTAAAATTTATAACCAAGCTCATGCAACTTTTATCACGTGCTATAGGTGATTGTGAAGGACTATAGGTGTGTGAAAATAGAGTTTTGCTAGGTTTCAATAGTGAGAACTTGGAATCAAGAGAAAAATAACTTAAAATTGGGTTGGATATCATTAAATAATATAAAAATTATATGATTATAACAATTCAAGCAACAAAACTCCTTTTATTTTCAATAAAATCACACTTTTTTTATACACAAACCCCTATTTTACATTGATAGAGTGTCGACAACAATATGATCATGAAATTTTTAAACCTTTATGCTTGTTCTAGCCTTGAAATTTATTCCACCTTGGTTTTTTTAAATATTATCTAATGAAATAATACAAATCCAAGCTTAGAATTTCCTAATTTGGCCCAATATTCTCACTCAACCACCTATCCTCAAAATAGAAAATGTCCAATTTTGAGTAATCTTTTAGTTACATTAACTTTGTTTGGTTTTTGGGATAAACAACATTGAATGAACCTTGGGGCACACCGTATATATGCTATATAACCACTATAATTCAGCATGGCACTTTCACAATTGCGATCTTTCCACATTTATAAGAAATACATTCAAAAATTCAAATTTTACTTTTGGCGGGAAAACTTGCCAAAGCATCTAATTGACCTATAAATTGACTTATAGGACCTTTATCAAGGATTTTAATGATTTATTTGACTACCTAATACTCTAATAACTCTTTACACTACCATTTCATCATACTTTAAATGATGTTCTTGCATCACATACATTTTAACAACATTCAACAAACTGCAAGGTATATTTTTAATGCTCAACAAAAGTTTAAGGCATTTAATAATGTGAGAATGTAATAGAATATCTAATAAATTAAAACAAAATACAAAATATAAAATTAATGAGAATATTTTAAAATATAAATTTTGAATAATACATTTATCTAATAGATCTATAAAAGCCATATAAAGTCTTAAAAAATGTGAACACTCGATACAATATCCTGAATCAATGTCATATAGGCATATAATGTTAGAAACAACTATACATCAAGCCATATATGCATATAAAAAATATCATAATACATGATCCTAATCATCAAATTGTATTTCTCTCTTTGTCTTACTTATAGAAGCCTCTCCCTTGGATTCCTTGCTAACAACTAGAGGTATCAAATCTAGATCACTATGAGTCCTCCTCTACTCAAATACTTGCCTGTAGCTCCAAATATTCATATGCAAATATTTTCAAAAACCATACATGTACTAGAATAAGATACTTAAAAAATTAACAAGTTCAGTTTTTAAAATGATACAAAAATTATTCACATGGGCACTTCCATAAGCCGAAGGTCATGATCAATTTAGGACTGGCACTCAGTAGGGTCAATGATAGGTTAATATGGTAAATGAGTGTTCTTTTGATTTGGAACCCCATAGAAAATAAATATAACCCTTAAAAGATGTCACAAGCCTGTGTAATTCTAGACCCTATTTTCATAGTCATTGTGAGTGATCAGCAAATGGGGCGGAGGAAGTTACTTTCTAAATTATGTCTACATATAAAACTAGATGTGTAATGAGGTTGAAATGATTAATTAAGTTTCTTTAAAGAGATAGACCACCTTTGAATGGCACTAGTTGGCTAGAACCCTATTTTAGCCCTGTTAAAGAAGCCAAAACTGTGTAAGCACTTAGATTAGAAGATTGGAAAGGATTGAACAATGAAAATGGACTATTATTAAGGTAAAAGGGTGTATGAAAATACCCAAGGTTGACATTAAACTTTGCTAAGAACTTTAAATGCATGAAAGATAAACAAGGATTACTCAGACTATTAGACAGTGGTTCAAAGACTCAGAATTCTATGTATAGTGAGATATAAGCTTATGGGGGTTTGATGACATCAAATATATATTTAGTGATTTGATTATCATTGGTACAAACCTTGATAAGGTCCTAAAATGGATTGAAATTATGTCTAACAAAAGATATTGCATTTTTATACTCCTTGGCTTGAATACAGACCCTACATAGGGTTTCTTGGAAAAATATAGGTTTAAGTACTTAACGAAGGAGTTGAAACCTCAAATATTAAAGGAAGCTTGGAGTTACCATTCCATAGGTGAATAACACAATTCTTAGGAGCTTTGGCATGTGTGGAGACTGGGATAATGGAAACTCAAGGTTGCAAGGTTGAAGACCTAATGTAAGACCTACTTAGGGAATGTTTGAACTAAAAAGCACATTATCATGGGTTGTCAAGTTTTGATATTGAGCACAGAGTTTAAGAAAGATAAAGAGTGATAGAATATGAACTTAGTTTTCCAAAGTGAGTTGTGGAGTGTCCCAGGCAAGAAGGTTTATCCAAAAAAATGCTACAACCCTTGTGTAATCTTTGTGAACTTGGGGTATAAAATGGAATGATGAGTTAGGATGCAACACCTGAAAGGACCAAGACATGTTAAATAGGGTAATATGAGATCATTTATGATAATATGACACATTCCTAAGAGTTACCTCAAATATTGATGTTTTAAACCCATGAGATATGGGCAATCCTTCAAATAATTTGAACTATCTTTTTAGTTCTCAGTGAACATTACAAGGCAAATCAAGGGATTTCAGTAGGGGAATCTTTCCAACTTTTTTTAGCTGCAGTTACCTCAAACTCTTTTAAGATTTTTCATGTAGAATCATGATGCAAGCTTGGGTGTCTTGCTCACCGGAATCAAGATAATTAATTATCTTGTCCTTTTTTTCGATCGATAGGATCGATTAATGGATAGTAATATCCCTATTGGGACGTACTATTCCTTAACTTCATTATAAGGTAAGTTTCAAATAATAAATCAATTAGTAGATATAATCTACTTAGATCAATCTTTATCATACTTATCTTCCCTTCCCCTCGAATAGGCAAATTTGTACACCTAATGGAGAGTTAGTAAAGAGGATTGAACAGTCAGGAGAGATCAGTGTTAAGAAGTGAGTGAGGAGTGGATGCTAGTGGCATGATAGATGCCTAATGATTCCAAGGAGTGTATTCAAAATGTATAAGGGACATGTATATCAAGAAAAAGGCCAATAGCCCAAGAATGAAGGAAAGATTATGAGAATATGAAACCTTCAAGGACAAATATAACATTGAATGAATTCTCAAACAAGAGTAGAGCCAATTAAGGGAATATTTGGTGATTTCTCCATTTTACCATTGCATCACTAGTGGGAACATGATTGGTTGGTTCCCTATTAAGGTAACTCATGGCATAATTGGTTAAATACCAATTTAGGTGACTCATAAGAGCATAATTTATTTGATCTTGGTGAAGGTACCTCATAGGATATATGATTGATTGGATCCCATTCTAGGTAACTCAATGGAAAATGTATGGATTGCAAACTTTCCATAGAACAATGTGTGATATGGCTCATATATATGTTATATGGCAAAGGATATACTCAAATTACTAGTTCCTTACAACACTAAATTTCAATAGCTTGGTGTTTGTCTTCCTTTTCCCTACACTTATTGGGTTTTGATTACCATGTTGTGTGTTTTATGTGTAAGTACAAGTGAGCACGAAATTGTTTTGTATTTTATCATCCTAAGTAGCTATCCTAGTGGAACAATCCATAATAAAAGAGAATTCTCATGGTGAAGTATTGGCTACAAAAACCTTCCAAATCCCTTCAAAATGACCAACACAGTGACAAAAGTCTATCAAAAAAAAAATTCAATGAAGAGTAGTGTGTGTTAAAAGGAAAGGTGATTCGCCTCTTTATAATCAATGAGTGGTTTATTTCTTTCTTTTTTTCACTTTTTTTTTAAATCTCTATATGATATAATTCAAATTTCGTAATTTCCATATCCAATAATTTTTCCCACCTTACCTAGGCCATATCCAAATATTGTTACATATCTAAGGTGTATTTGGGTTATATCTAACATGGAAAAATGTGACAAGAGAGTAGGAGAGTAGTTGTTAACATAGTTTACATGCCCTAGAGGACTTTCCTTAACTCAATCATCGACTCTAATGTATGGGCATGAGGTTAAATTAGTGATCCTAAAATACTTTTTTGTTTGATTATTGTACATGATTTATGATTTTTAGATACTAGTATGAGACACATATTTTGTTTTATTTGTATGGACACTTTCATAATGGTAATGGTTATGTTACCACAAAAGTGGTTGGTGATGATGTACATTATATTATTATTTTGGGGTAATATTTTCTTGCATTTGATTATCTTAGTTCATCATAATCCCCTAAGGGGTACTCTTTTTGCATTTACGTGGTGACACAAGGGAATCAAAGAGAGTTTGGGTAAAAAGAATATTCCAACTAAGGGATAAAGGATGACCACCATCACAAAAGTAATATAATTGAAGATTGTGTGAGAAAAGGTCCAAGTCACAAATAAAATAAATCATGTCCTTAAGGTGTTATAATTTAGTGCATGGAGCCCCAATGTGAGTTACCACCTTGTAAGCTAGCTATCATTTTTGAGTGGTGTAAACTAAGTTTTTTGCCTCTATAGAATGTGTCATTATGATCATGCCAACTTCCTTATCAATGTATATTTTATGTGAGGAAGAGAGAGGGGGGATGGGAGGGAACCACATAATGTATTTTGACGCATACCCTTAAGTGTTTGAGTAGGATTGTACCCATAACAGAAAAAAACCATGTTTATGAAACTGCACCTGTACTCATCTCCTTCAAGAACATGGAATCACATTAAGAAGATGATGAAAAGGGTAAAAGATGACAAATTAGGATAATACTAAAACCTACAAAGGGTTGCAATTAGGATGCATTATCTCTATTATGTCCAACCCTATCTCGCTTTGTTTCCTTGTTAAGATCATCATCCTAGACTTATCATTTTGGATTATTACAAGATGGGTTTGGAAAAAGCGTGGTCTCCTACAACATATATACATATATTCATATTTTATATGAAGTCTTTATGTCTACAGGGGGAAGTCCATGCCCATCCTACACTTTTTGGAATGGATGAGGCATTGGGTGTTGTGTATTCAATATTGCCCTGTTTTACACCTTGTAAACTTGTGCCATAGAGTTTTTTAAGAATGCCATAGTTTCTATGCTTCTATCCAATGCACAACATATATCAAATATCTCTGGTGATCTGCATATCAGGACCTCAATATCATCAACTCCAATAGTATATGGGATCTATTCATAAAGTAAAAATCATCCAGTTAGAAATGTTGAAAAATATGAAAAACATATGACTGAAAGTAGATACTAGACTTATAATATCATCCCCCTTTAGCTAGTTTTTAGTGTCATCAGCCAAATTTATTACAACACCTTCTAGTGCATAGCTTGATCCTTGCATATCCATATCCAATACACCATGCATTTCAGTGTGCAAACCTCTAACATCTATGCCTTCTCCCTCATTTTCAATTCAAACTCCATTGTCTTTGACCTAGGCAATAAAAATGTATTACACAAATTACAATCACCTCAAAGTTGTCAATGTATATAGTATGAAGGGGGAAAAAACTTACATGGTACTCAACATCGATGTTGTTGATGCTCTCATTAACACCTTATAGTGTGGTTGCATCCTATAAAACTACTTGAGTTTTCATCTTTCTCATCAGGTCCACCTCGAGTACATGCTTGCGAGTATATCCTGGGATTGAAAATGAGTAATTACACATCGATATAGAAGGCGTTACATTGAAGATGCAATATTATAATATCTTATTTTTCATACTTTGCACCCATACTATATGAGGGTCACTATTGTCAAAGGTAACATGAGAATTTGGGATGTTCAAATCCCGTACCCATGAAATATTTTCATGTCTTTCTACTTTGAAGTTCTTATGGAAGCCAGTGTCCTTACATAGTTGTATCCACCAATAATGTATGTAAACTGATGTTGTTAGTTGGTGAACCAACCAGTCCACCCTAAAATATGTAGAATTCATTGATATGCTTAAGAAATAACTTTTTCAATGGGAATGGTAATATTCTATAGATGCATTTGTGTCTTGCCCAGCATGCATAAGTGGTTGACAACATCGTGACCACATTTCAACTATGTATGCCCAATGTTATTCCTACTATTTGAAAAAAGTGGGCTGAGAGGAGTGATATCTTTCTACAATATTTTTGGACTCCTTTTTATCCATGTTCTCATCATCACAACTATTCATTATGAACCCCAAGTCCTTAAACATTGCACATCTTACATCATCATCTTTCATCTTTGCTATAAAATTCTTAAATTATACATGATGAACATGCCAAATGCATAAGTAGACCTCACAATCGAATGTCTTCCTTCATAACACAATAGTTTTGCATAAGTTAATGGATTAAAGTGGGGATTGTGTTTATGAACATATAAATATGAATTCCATGATGTGTGTAGAAATAACAATGATGAACCTAATAGCTTTTATCTCCACACTAGCATCATCAACCATGAAGGCACTGATTGTCCATTCAATGTCTTTCAAATGCACTCTTTGAAGAAGAATTTGCATCCATTGTCCTATGTCAATAATACATGACTGAGACATAATGACCCATGCAATAGGCACACCTTTGTGTTTAGAATCAAATGCTAATAGTGTGTACAATTAGAACTGTAAAAAAAAAAACATTCGAATAACTACTATTATTACAAACATCAAAACAACTAATATTATCATATAATCTTACAAATATTGGCACAATACTTTCATTGCATTCATCCCAAATGTTACATCCATGACCAAAAAGCTATATTTCCCAAATCTCAACAAAGATTCTAGCTATTATGGGAGTTGGATGCCCAAAATGAAGGGGATTTCCCCATCCCCATCAAAATCTCCCCCATTATATCCTTGATAGAAAAACCACTTGTCAAGATTCACTAGCACCCACTCTCAAAAACTTGTTGTACATCATCAGCATTATACATGTATTTTGCTTCCTTGATCAACCACTCTCTATTATATATGTCATCCTTCCTCAAGAAATCATCTTGCTCTATTTCACCATTAAATAATACAAGTTTGTCATGCACCATCTCTCAATGTTTAAGGTGGATATCATCAGTAGACATTCCCAATAATAGTATCCTATGAACCCATTCATTAAGTTGGGGGCTGATGTGAGGAGTTAAAACACCCCTTGAATTGTTCATATTCTTGGTCATGATAATAGTTATGTTCATTGTCTGTGTGTTTTACTTGATTGTATGTGAGAAACATATGATCAAGTCTACAGACCATGCATCGTGTGTTGAAATGACAATGAAAAGCGTACCTTATATGCCTTTGACCCAGCCAGCTACCCTTTTTGGACTTGGGCATTAAAGAATTGTCTTTTGGCATGAAATTAATTTCTCAAAAGTCATTGGGGCAATATGAATACCAGTAACTGCACAATTATGGTGAAAAAATAAAGAGTCATGCAAAATGAAAAAAAATGTACATGAACGGAACATAATAGCATCTAAATAGACATCAACTTGAAATCTATAGTGTGAGGTGACTAGCATGACATATTTAGAGGTGGCGATGATCCTGCTATCCTTTTGAGTAAAATATAACTTTTTATTGCAATGTGAAACACAAAAAATTGTAGGGAATAATGCCCTTCTTGATTCTCCTTTTATGAAGTCATCAACCCTGTCCTACTCAACCCAGGCAACCCACAAGTCTTCCTCATTGACATCAGGGAAATTTTCCCACTTGATACAACTGCAATCAAATGGACCCTCACTTGAATTCTATAGGTCAAGGTGCATTATTTCTTCCCACATTTTTGCCATCTATTGCAGCCTACAAGGAGAGCAATTCATTGAATGAATTAGAATGGACTTTTGGTATTTAGTGAATGCAATTTTTCATGTATTGCAATGGACTTTTTTTTTATTAAATGTTATCTATCATATATTGTAATGTACAAAGGGCAATGATTGAATAATTCACTTTGAAATTAAAATATGAGAATTCAAACCACTTAAGAAAAATATGATAGAAACTATGAACAAAAAGGTTATAAGAATGTACAAAACCTCATTAAAATCAATCAAAAAGCCTTCATAAAACATATCAAAATAAATGCATCAAAACATAGAAATGGACAAAATAGTACATGCACGAGGTAGTTGCATTTATAGACAATCTTAAGTGGCATGCACTAACTGCATGCATGTGGGCGGGGTGTAGGAATGTGATTTTGCTATGAATCCCATAGCTTCAGAAAAGGGTTAAAAAAGGAAAAATTGCTAGGAAGCCCATAATATGAAGACATGGCTTTTAAAATAATGAATTTGCTATGAATCCCATAGAATTAGGATAGAGTCAAAAAAAATTGAAATTGCTAAGAAGCCCGTGTGATATTCTGGTTGTTCATCAACTAATCATTCAATGTATTGAATTAGAGGCATGGACATAATGGTATTTATGGACATTGCATGAAAGGAAATGCTAGTAGGCGACATAATAAAAATTTGTATGACATATGTGTATTACAAATTATATGAACCCATATGGGATGCAATTTATGCCATTCAATTGTAATGGTAGGTTGCCTTATCACCCATAGTAAGGTCAGGTTATAACCCATATTGAGTTATTAGAGATTTATTGTAGAAAAATAGGTCACCAATTTTTTTTAAATGATTTCCTCATAGACCATCACTACCATACTTCCCACCTACCATACCATAATTTTTGGCCCCTAAGTTTAGGGAGGCCCATGAGACGACAAAATAAAATTATGAAACTAAATTAAATATTCTTTTTCATTACATGTACAAAATTATACAAAAATTTGTCATCTTCATCCTGCATAATATACGAAAGATGGTCATGGCTCTGAATAATGAGGCAACATTCCACTTACAAAAGTTGATTACCACTAACTATAATAAATGCCATTATCTAAGATTTTACAAATGGAATAGACTGAATGATAGATAGTTGTATTATAGTAGTCATATACCACTATCCAATGTTAGTTATTTACAACTAATATGAGTAGTGCCCACCATGATCATGGGTATTTCTATCATCCTCAGATTCTTCTGATGGTGTTGGAAAATGTCTTCTTTGCCACATTGTTTCTTGGTATGTAAGCTCATCCAACATGTGTTCGAGATCTAATTCAGGATTTAAATCCGAAGAATTCCATAATTATACAAAATTATCGTGAATACCATCCCATGTTGAAAGTTAAAATCTAATCAAAAGGTGATATGTGTGAAAGAATATTTCTAGCAATAATGTTGCATAACTAGTTCTATCAAACCAACTTTTCATCATGGGATTCAAAGAAATTCCATGTTACAAAATAATTAATTTTGATAATATATTAGACTTAAAAATTATATCCAATGTTTCTATTTATCGATGTGACCAATTTTAACTGTTGCAAAGTAAAAGCATTATTAGCATTCCACCAAATCTTGGCAACGTGATTTGCATGAGTAGCCTAAGTAGGTGGTGGCCAATAGAAAATTTCATTCAATTTGACTGAAACTTGATCTAAGTCTATTATTGTTACATCTCTGAGATGGATTACGAAATTCCATAAGTGATTGGAACGCCAACTGGAGAAGGGTATCAAAAATAGTGACATACTGCAAACAAACACACAAACCATAGAAAACAAATTATATACATGATCCATTGCATCTTACGCAATAGATTCTAAAATTGATATATTTAACATAAAACACAAGAGTTAAGTTTTTAAGATATTTCTCCTAATGACTTATAATTATTAAGTAGAATAATGGGTATGTTTGTGCTTCTAAAATTGAGATTAGAGAAAATATTCTAAATTTGAACAATGAAATAAAGAGTTATGTTAACGAATCTTAAGGAGGCCAACTCTATGTTGGGTTATATCTCTAATGAATAGTGTTACACATTTTTGACCTTCATAATGAATAAGATCTCATATAGAGCAATGATTTCCTCTAAAGAGGAAGTAAACCCTTAATTGGAAACATATATACATAATGTTCCTTTGACTTTGGTTATTTATTAAAAAAATTACAAATACATTGATGTGTGGAATAAAGTGATTTGACTTCATGAAATGATGATGAGAGCATACTAGTGATTGCCCCCAAAGAAATCTCAATCCAAAAGGAAGAATGGTGTATTTGGGATTTTAAATAAGTCCATCTTCTATTTCAAGATAATGAAAAATGCAGTGATGCATTTTTTTATAATAGTTTTAATGGTTTTGTCCAAGTTGATTTATATAAGATTTATATATATTATCTCTTCAATGAGTCTCCAATTTTGTTTGGAGAGACCATGCTGAGAATAGTGCACTGCCATAACTATGGTGTGTCCCTTCATCTGATATGTCTCCTCCTTAATATGGACCGTCTTGTCCTTTGCATATTTGTATTTACTTCATGGAAGAAAACAAGCCACATCCTTGGTTTGGTGTGCTCAAAAGTCTACTCGATCCACTATTTCACCTACTGGAAATAACTCTTTCAAAGATATTTCTGATCCTTTGGTCTCGCTCCTCTCTTCACTGTTTAAGCGCTTCTTTGCTCTTTATAGCCCTTCTTGCCTAAGTCTTTGGGGGGTCCTTTATGTGTCTTTGACAAGTGGCAAGTTTTGATGTTATGAAACTCATTAGAAACTTACAAAAAATGGGGTCCACAACACGTTTTGCCTGAGCAACTCCAAAAGGGGAACACAGATGCAAACTCTTGTCACATTCTTCTGAGTCATAATAGGACACATGATGTATTCTGCTTAACTTATAGAAGCTTTAGAAACCTTTGGGGGTCTTACAAAAGATGACACGTGGTAGCTTCTGCTCTGCTTTATAATGGACACATGGTGGCTTTTGCTACACTTTGTCTTTTTCCATCAGGGATTTTTTCACAGGCTTTTCTCCTTAGTCGGGCTTTTCCTTCGGACAAAAGTCTGAAGGAATTCCTTTGGGCTCTGCCTTAGTAATTTTCCCATAGAAAATACCTTTGAAAGAATTATAATGGCTCTTTCTCTTAATAATTTCCTTCAAACAAAAAGTCATTTTCTCTTACTCTGTCTCTGTCGGCCTTTGAACAAACCCAAAGGAATTTTATCTTTTCAGTCAGTCGCTTGGTTCTTCCTTTGAGTTCTACACTTTATTTGAATTTCAACGGATATTCCCTTACTTTAAATTTGACGTCCATGGGGCTATCAATAGTCGCTAGCTGCTTGAACCATGTTGAACCTTAAACCTTTGAACCCGTTGAAAGTACATTAGTTCATTGGTTCATCTGTTCATTCTATCTCTTTTGTTCCATCGCTTCCTGGTTCAATCACTTTCACACTCCTTGGTTAAACCATCCGTTGAACCACCTATTTATTGCTTCTCTCTTTGACAGAGGTTACCTTTGAACCTTTGAACCCATGAACCATTGAACTTTGAACTCTTTTGGTTCAAATTTCAATCGGTTCATTGGTTCATCCTTTTGATTTCACTGAGTCTCTTTGATAGCTTTGAACCAAGCACGTTGAACCAATTGGTTATTGAACCCATTGAATTGATGAACCAAAATGGTTCAAGGTTTAATGATTCAACGGTTTAAGCTTTTGTTTTGATGCTTGCCAACAAACCCTTTGATGAACCAGTTGAACCTGCTAATCCTTTTACCAAAAAGTTGCGAAAATGACAAAATTGAATGTTTAGAACAAATTTTTGGAAAGGGGAGGGACAATTTTGGCCATGTAGGACCAAAATAGTCATATGTTGTCTAAAAAAATGAGGAGTTATTTTTTAGGGACAACAACTGGCTCCTGTTAGGGAACTTCCTTCAGATAACAACTTGAAATAGCTGAGGGGAGTAGAAACCAGAATCTTCGGTGCCTTGAAGTGTGCCATTGGGCTATAGAGTCATGTTACCCAAAAAGAAAGGTGACAAAAATGAAGATGAAAGGCACAAAATAGAACTAAAGACTATACAAATATACATATGTACAAATGAACTTATTTGATGCCTCAAGATTTGAAGCACTTTAGATGCCGCCCATTGTGAGACAATGATAATGGCATCCCGTCCTAATAAACTAGTAGGAAACCATTTTGTCCCCAGAATCGGTGACAGGTGAATGGAACTCTCCACCAAGAAACCACTTTTCTATGTCTTCCCCTTGGCTTTCTTCTCTTCTTGCCCCAAAGTAGGACTTGACTTTTGGTCCAAAAACCACGAATCTTTAATCTCCTGGCAAAGAGTTCCTTTTCCTAATTTTGATGGGTAGCAGCACGGCCTAGTACCATAATTTGATGTTCTGATAGCTTAGCCCAGCACATGTCTTGATTGTCCCCCTCAGATATCTTAGATTCTTCTTCGTTTGGAGGGGAGGGTTCTTCTACACTTATGCTGCACTCCACCAATTCTTATGCTATTTCATCCCTGCTTGAAGACTCAAACAAAATTTGGGCTGCAGGGGCTGCCATTTGGGTCTTGATACATTTGACATGATCAATTATGTCAAATGGCTAGGTTGGACTAGGCACAGGGGATAGGACTTCTTCCTTTTGGTTTATGGGAGGGGTGGGAGGACTAGCCTATGAATTTGAAGTAGAAGGTGCATAAATGTTTGGGATACTTACTTTCTTAGCAATCACTAGGTCCTTTAGCTAGATAGGTAGAGTGGCTCCATGCTTAGCAATTGAAATTGTAGGTTGAGGTCACTCTATTTCTCCTTTATCAGCTTGTTGAGCTGACTGATTCTAGGACTGGGTGACCATAGCATATGATCCCTCAGATGCTTCACCTTTACTTCTAGGTTCATCCTGGTAATCCAGGAAATTGATGTGGGAGTCACCAGCTGACTCTTCTTGATCCTATGTGAAGAGACCAACATCATTTTCTTGATTAAACTTAGGTTGGAAACAGAAATCATGCTCTGTTGCCAAATACCCAACTGCTGAGTTGGTTGGAGGTGCTTCAATGTAAGGTTCCTCTATGGGGGAAGAAGATGATTGGGTTGCCCTTGATGTGCCTGATTAGGGAATGTCCTCCTTGGTACATCTCTGTATGAAGGAGCAGATGACATCCCTTGTGCCATTTGTCTTTTGAGGGCCAACACTTCATTTGCTAGTTTCTGCATCATTGGATCAGTGGTGGCTGCAGGTGAGTTATCAAAAGATGAGGAAGATGCACCTCTGTTTGAATCCCTTCTTATCTTTCCAACCAAGATAAGGTCATCTTCTAACTCAGTGGATAAGTCTTGAGTAACTTCAAGATCTATGTAGCCAGCATGTCTTAGCAAAAAACTCACTTCAGGCAACTGTGAGTTTATGAAGAAGCATTTGAGGTTCTCGGGTGTGGACTGAGCAACTACAGGAATCCTATTTCTCAGCTTGTCAAATTTTGTAATAAAATCCTCATGGGCTCATGAGGTTCCTTCTTCATCTGCATAAGTTGGGATAGCACAGCATGAGCATCTTCTACAAGTTTGAACCTTGCTTTAAACTTGGCTTTGATAGTGTCCCAGCGAGTCACTGATCTAGTCTACAGATGGTAAAACTAGTCTGTAGCGGCACCTTGTAGTGTCTCCATGAAAATCCTAACTGCCACATCTTCAAATTACACCCCTATCACACCACAAGCTATGGTGAAGGCTATAATGTGTTCATCAGGGTGGACTCTTCCATCACCAAAGAATTTGGGGAAATTTTTCCTTAAACTAAGTGGTAGCTCATGCAGGGGTGGAGTTAGATTAAGTGGGCCAAATGAGTTACCCTAGGCGCCTCAAACTGCCATGATTGGATTATGAAAAATAGGGATAACACATCTGAGTGGAGTTTCCATATTATGGACAAAAATGGAAAAGAAACTGGCCCTGCTTCAGCTTAAAGCTTGAGGCTTCAAACTGCGCTTTCTTTCCCAGCAGCTCTAGTTTTATAGACCAGATAATATAACAGAAATGGAGGAAGATGGTAAGGCTATAATGATAATGGGTACGACACAAAACAAAGTTTCTAGAGTCTGTAATGGATAAGGGTTATAATGATAATGGGTAAGACACAGGTGATGTTTCAATCTAAAAGTTGAGGTTCCAAATTGCACAAAATTACTGTGTCCCCAGTGGAGTCACCAAAAACTGTTGGGTGAATATTTTGTCGGCCAGCTAACTGGTGATCAAAATAGTTCCTATCACCACAGCATAGGGAGATTGGTCATCTAATGTTGCAGGTTTACCACATCTAAAGGGGACAAATCTCTCCTCTCATCAAGGGGAGGTTCCCTATTAAATATGTGGAGGCTATCTACTATATATATAAGCAAAAAGTAAGACACAGGGGTTGAATACATCATCCATCTCTCTTCTTTTAGAGATGATGCTCAAAGACAGAGGACAAATCCTAGGTGATTGGTGAAGGTACTTCTCTTCTTTCAGAAGTAACATTCAGCCAAGATCCAAATCCCTTTCTAGATAGTAGAAATTGTGGTGAAGCGACAGAAGGCACTTCTCTTCTCTTAGAAGTGTTTATTCTTATAGGCAACATGAATCTTTCTAGTAACAGGTGACAAAAGGGCATAGAGTAACTAGTAGCTTGAAATGTAGCGCAAAGTCTCTACCTCGACTGCCCAAGAGTGAAATACGAAGAACAATGGGGGCACAAAGTTGTCCCAAGGTCTTTTACACAAAAATAGAAAATAAACACACACTGAAGACAACTATGACAGCACAAAGTCTGAAAGTAGTTGGCTTCAAGACACCTTCCTTATCACCTCCACTAGTCTTACTTGTTAAATCAAATAAATAAGAATGCTTTCAGAAGACAGACATAAGAACAATCTCCTAAAGTAGCACAAGCTATAACAGCATAAAGTCTTCAAGTAATTTGCTTTCTCATTCAATCAAAGAAATATGAATTACAATCTGAGCTCAAAGTCTCAATAATGCCTTTCAATTCAGGCATAGTTTCACTTCTATTAAGGGGAAGATCTCCTTTACAAATGAGAGAAAATAAAAACTTATAACAACTACCCAAGGATTGGCACCTTTTTCCATGGGACGGCCCATGCTGTAGTCAGCGTCTTCAATGAGTCTCCAATTTTGTTTGGAGAGACCATGTTGAGAATAGTGCACTACCATAACTATGGTGTGTCCCTTCATCTGATATGTCTCCTCCTTAATATGGACCATCTTGTCCTTTGCATATTTGTCTTTACTTCATGGAAGAAAACAAGCCACATCCTTGGTTTGGTGCGCTCAGAAGTCTACTTGATCCACTGTTTCACCTACTAGAAATAACTCTTTCGAAGATATTTCTAATCCTTTGGTCTTGCTCCTCTCTTCACTACTTAAGCACTTCTTTTCTCTTTATATCCCTTCTTGCCTAAGTATTTGGGGGGTCCTTTCTGTGTCTTTGACAAGTGGCAAGTTCTGCTATTATGAAACTCATTAGAAACTTATAGAAAATGGGGTCCACAACACATTTTGCCTGAGCAACTCCAACAGGGGAACATGGATGCTAACACTTATCACATTCTACTGAGTCATAATAGGACATGTGACGTATTCTACTTAACTTATAGAAACTTTAGAAACCTTTGGGAGTCTTTCAGAAGATGACATGTGGTGGCTTTCGCTCTGCTTTATAATGGACACGTGGTGGCTTCTGCTGCACTTTGGCTTTTTCCATCGGGCATTTTTTCACGAGCTTTTCTCCTCAGTCAGGCTTTTCCTTTAGACAAAAGTTTGAAGGAATTCCTTCGGGCTCTGCCTTAGTCATTTTCCCATAGAAAATACCTCTAAAAGAATTCTAATGGCTCTTTCTCTTAATAATTTCCTTTAGACAAAAAGTCATTTTCTCTTGCTTTGTCACTGTCGGCCTTTGAACAAACCCGAAGGAATTTTATCTTTTCGGTCAGTCACTTGGTTCTTCCTTTGAGTTCTGTGCTTTATTTGAATTTCAACGGATATTCCCTTACTTTAAATTTGACGTTCGCGGGGCTGTCAATAGTCGCTAGCTGCTTGAACCATGTTGAACCTTAAACCTTTGAACCCATTGAAAGTACATTAGTTCGTTGGTTCATCAGTTCATTCTATCTCTTTTGTTCCATTGCTTCCTGGTTCAATCACTTTCATGCTCCTTGGTTGAACCATCCGTTCAATAGTTCAATGGTTCAAGCTTTTGTTTTGATGCTTGCCGACACACCCTTTGATGAACCGATTGAACCTGCTAATCCTTTTACCAAAAAGTTGAGAAAATGACAAAATTGAATGTTCAAAACAAATTTTTGGAAAGGGAAGGGACAATTTTGGCCATGCAAGACCAAAATAGTCATATTTTGTCTAAAAAAATGAGGAGTTATTTTTCAGGGACAACAATCCCAATGGGGACCATGAAGTATAGGTCCATAAATCTAAAAACCATGCAATATTGTTAGTGACACTAAAGTTTAGAAGGTAAGTAATTTTTCTTTGGCATCCTAAAACTAGTGTGAGATATATCATCTCTCAAGTGTACTAAGTGCAGTATAACCCTTACATAATCTCTCTTCTCCAATATGGAGCATATTGAAGGAAGGTCCTTTGAAAGGCATGTCAATTTATGTATAGGAAAGAACCACTTCAACCAAACATCCTTTGTAAATAATATTAGTTTCATATAATTTTTTCTTAGTTGTGTTTAAAACCATGATCTTTGTAGTTCACTTTTAAATTATAAGTATAAAAAAATAAGATTTGAATGTCAATATGTCTTTTTTAGGCCTACAATAGTACGTGATATGACATTAATGTAATCAGAAAATAATAAATATTTAGTGATAGTTATATCATATAGAATGCCATCACATGTTTTACCTAAATCTAAAATGATGTCCTCTGATTCATCTATGTAGAGACCAAAAAAGTAGGATAAAGTGGGCAACCCTATTTAACTCTAATGGTACCATTGATATTTTTTGCAAAACCAATAGGATTTAAGAACTACTCAACCACATTTTCATAAAGAGTTATCACAAGAACAACAAAATGATTGGAATCTATAGATATCAAAGTCATTAGATTAGTATTTAATTAAGAATTGTTACTTGTCACTCGCTGGAAACTAGATGTTTATCATTTTTATTACATGTTAGCCATTGCATTGTAGGGATTCAAGGATGACTATGAGGATATAATATCTATTGTTGACTATGAGGATATAATGTCTAGAGCATTTTTCCATAGTGCATCTAAAATACTACAACTTGATGGTAATAGCAAGTTTCAGGATTCATCCTTGGGAGAATTTTTATCAGCAAATGGAGAAATATTGGCACTGTTGTTCACACTGTGTAACCTCAAATCAGCTAAAAATAGCAAAAGTTTAGAAACAGTGAAGAAGAAATGTGTGGAGCTGGGTTCCAAGGGTTTCTATTTTATTATTTTGTTAATTTATACCTAGAAGATAAGAAGCCTCTAATTTTTAGGTATGGAATCAACTTATATCTATTGGCAACCAAGATTTTTTTCTCTTTGATGTTATATCATTCTTTTTATGGAAATTCAACTATTTATTGATAAGGCAAAAATTCAATTTCTTTAACAATCTTGATAAAAAAAATTCATGAAATGTTGAATCTAAAAATACATGAATGATTTAGCAGGTCTCACCCACAACAATAAATTGTAGGATACCCTAAATTGGTGTCATCAATGAACTCATCAACCATAAAATCAATTCATGAATAGGTTTTTTGGGTTCATACTATGCAACCTAGCCCTGAATCCCTGCAATCATAATAAGCTCTTCTAGATTTATCTTCCATGTTTCTTATGAGACCTATATGCTTGCTACACTATTCAATATTAAGTGTTAATCCTCGTATTTGCTACATGATCAATAAGTTTTAATTTATTTTTCTATAATCATGGAACATTACAATTTTAGTATCAATGGTAGTTTTGGTTTTACTTATAGCCTCTATTGTCCTGGCTACTTTCGATATTAATCTAAACGTATCTTAGGAAACACCCATCATGTTTTCAGTTCAAAATTTTAATACCCAATTTTCATGGGAAAAGGTGGAAGATCAAGTAACTTGAGTGTGATAAGCTCATGATGGTTGTCATTAACAAGAATTATGTTGATTTGCATGAATACCCCATTACTACAGAGTTGTAGGTTTGATCACCTCTAATTATTTTCACCATAATTTTTTGATGATCACAATCTTTTAAATAAAAGATCGTTAAAGGAACCTCTAATTTTATCCTGCTAAATTTATGATAAAATAGTTTTTTTTACATTCATTCAATACTGAAACCATATATGCTTGAGACTATAATACCGAAACATGATGCCCATGAGATTACATAAAAAAAACATGATCTGAAGACTACTAATTTTATAACTATATATGCATAGGGTTACAATTTACCAATTGTGTATTTGTGGAAATGCAATAGAATTGGTGTGTGAATATGATAGCTACATTGTTCAATGCCCCACTGGGAGATGAAGAGCAGGCAGTTGGAGTTGCCACAGTGGGCTCCTTAGAGACCATCATGTTTGCAGGTCTGGATTTTAAGCAAGCAAGTAAGAGAGAAAGCCCTTTGATAAGCCCAACATTGCTAGAGGATCCAATGTCCAGGTAATTAAGGTCAAAGCTTAGGATATAGTGTTTAGTAATGAAATGGTAATACTAAATTTCTAAGAAACATCTATCAAATCTATCAAAACAAGGATATTCTAGGAAACATCTAAAAAATATGTGTGGTTCTTTATAGATGCATCAAGATTCTCATACATATGTTCCAAATGTTATGCCTCTTACATGCTTTTTTGGTAATTTGAGCTTCAAATTATCTCTAACTAGAGCATTTATTAACATCAAACATTTATTTTTAATCAAAAATTTGGTCAAATCCACCAGATAGTTTACAAACCTAGAGGACTTTGTGTTGGTTTCTTTAACAGTAGGAATCCTGTAAAATTTTTAAGTATTAGTATAATCCCTTCACGTCACTCATCCTTATTATTTACTGAGCTCAATCTATCATGCCACTCACCACAACAAAAATTGTGAGAAACGGAGACAGGATAGCTGAATGGAGAAAAGGGGGGATATTCAAACGTAACATTCCTATTTTTTTTCTCGCTATGAGTTGAAACCATGATGACTATAATGATTGTAGTTAAGCTAAAATGGTGATGTCATGAGGGTGATGGTCTTGATTAACTCTCTCATGGGTTCAAATCTCTAGGACATGGGATTAATGGGCTCGAGTTTAACATCGACATGACTAGTGATAACTTTTCACTAGTGACCAGTGCACATCAAGAGTTGGTGCTTGTTGGTTAAGCTCATCACAAATCCTCCTCTTCAAAGCTAAAATCTGGCATAAGTTTTCTTCAAGAAAATAAATTTTTCTAATCCTTCCATTGTTTATTATTAAAAAATTATATCCTTCTTTGATTTGTCCATTTCATATCTTGTGTCAGTTACAAACAATAGATGGGAAAATGAAATGGCATTTGCGAGTGGGATTGGAGACTATAGGTTTAAGAAATTAATAGTTAATCTTGGAAATCTAGTACTAACATTGTAACTTGTAATCCTGTAACCCAATGTTGAATCTCAAATAGGTGACCATATGGTGCTAGATCATTGATTTCAATGAAAAGTCTATTTATAGAACAAATGCCAATACTTATAATTTCCAATATTGTATACATACTACTAACATTGATATCAAACATGCCTCCCTTTTTATCCTCTAGATAATATATGTATCTGACAACATTTTTCCATATGAATCAAAAGTTCCCATGCTGATAAAATCCCATCATAACATATCGTGTTTTCCATTTTCACACATTGCAATCACCCCTATGTTGTCATCTTCCTTATTTTTGAATGACATCGTTGTTTAACTCATTGATAATGCCATTATCCCATCACCTGTCAAATTCACTAATGTTTTATCATGATGTGATATATTGGTATAAAATATAATATTAGAATTTGGTATAATGCCTATCACCTTGCCACACTTGCTTACTATCACCTTGCTAGTTTCACTAGTGTGTCACAACTACCAAAATTAAATCACATTCACAAAATCATGATTAATGAATCATGATTCATTTTATTTTTAATATTCATTAACTACCTAACTTGTGAAGCTACCATAATGACAATGATGAGGATTTTTAAATAGATCCCTTCTTTTATCATTTTATTAATTTATTTATACTTCTATATTGTCAAATATTATATAAATTTTGATTTTTTTACGGCCTATTTTTAAACTACACTTTTTGATGGATTTGAATCCCTTGGAAAAACTAGGATGTGTTCAATTTTGATCACTAGTTGCATGACTAATGTAAGGTCTTACAGCTTACATACTTATTTTTACTAGACAAGTTCTTCTAGGCTTCCCTAATAGTCCTTCTTAGCATTCATGAGAGAGAAACTCAATGATAAATACATGTCATTCTTTTCAAAGGTTCTATTATTCTTCAATATGTCTTATAGCTCCAAAAAATGAAGTTACAATCTTAATATACTTGCTACTTTCAAGAAATATAAAAATAGTCTTCCTTAGACCTATTTGGTTGGGTCTCTCTATTTTAGCTCCAATTTTGACTTTCAATAAATATGAATTATTAATTGCCATCAAGGCTTCAACAAGTTAATTTGGACCTATTAGATGACTTTCAAGTCTTTAAGTCTCCACTTACTTTCTAACTCTTAATTTTATATCAAATTGTCTTTAGGGGTATAAGGACTATTTTTCAATACTCGAAGCTATGGAACAACATATCATTTTGGAGATATAAAAAAGGCCTCTAGGATTATTTTAACATATTTTACATGATAATTATACAATTTCAAAACTTCCCCCTACTTTTACAATCAAGAAAGTGCAAATTTTTCCTTTTACTAGCCCTCAATTAGGCCATCTATAGACCTACAAAGACTCTATCTTCCACATCTTGAGTTGTACAGTATAAAAATCTCTAAAACCATTAAAAATATGTTATATGAAATAAAAAAAACTACCTTCCTATCAAATTTGAGCAATTTTGACTAGTTAGAAGTTGAGATATTCAAGTTTTTGCACCAAAACCCTAGACATGGCTATGTAGGACCCAAAAGCACACAAAAAAGTATAATTTTAAATATTTAGTTTGTTTGACTAAACTACCACTTGGATATACTCTATAATATTCTATTTTACCCTATCCTATACTTTTTATGCTTCAATAATCATTTAAATACGTGAAAATATTGTTTTTACCATGACCATGCACACAGAAACCCTCAAACTATGTAATTCCAAACCCTACACTTTATAAACAGCAAAATACACGTTAGATCAGGTCAAGAAACATTAAAAATAGATAAATTACACCTGAAAGATCATAAAATAATATCATAGGAAGCCTTATTTATTTATTCTTGCATGCAAATATTATAAAACCCTTACAACCTTCTTACACACCAACAACTCCAACCTCTATAATGGGTTCTCCAACTCCTTAAAATGATGTTTATTAGTTTTTTTCTCCACATAATTCAAATCATATCAAGTTGTTATGGTGTTTAAAGTTGGACTCAGTTGGTTGAGGATCACTATGATCTTCTCAACAAATAAGACTCAACCAAAAGTACTAATCTAAGCATTTTCCAATGTTGCAATCCTCTTGGCCAACTTTGGAGGGAATATTTATGGATTTTGTTGTAACATGACATATAATACTCCTAATTAGACATTAAAAGTCCCACATAAATTAAATTAACCTCTTACATCAAGTCTAAGAACTTTAAACCTATTTTACAACTTCCAATTTCAAATTTTCCTATTTTGGAGGGAAAATAGGGATACACTACTCGAACCTAGAAACACCAAATGAAGCCTACCAATGGATTATTATTGAAAAAGAATACCTTAAAATACATTTATAAATATCAAAACTTGCACCATTGATCTATATTATTCATGCACCTACATCAGACTTCCAAGCTTAAAAATGTTCATAAGCTCCTACTCATGAGTCTTCATTGTTGTTCTTAAATCTGACATTGTTAACTACAGATGCTCTTTATAAATATTTTTCTTCTCCTCTTCATCATTCCTCCTTTCTTCTCTTATCCTATGCACTCCTGAATCCCATGGTATTCTTAGAAGTGATAAGGATTGGTACAATCTTGCATTCTCTTCAAGTAAGCATCTTTCCTTTTTAATGTCAATCCTCTTTTTACTTATCTCTAGACCTTCCTCTATTGTACCTACACATTGAATAAACATATTAAATAAAACAAAGTCCGCATTATGCCCTTGAGTCATGTTGTTCCACTCCTTTATATTGTTAATTATGTATTCAAAACTTCTATAATGGACTCCAAAATGTCCATTCTTGTGTTCTACTTGGTTTATTATTTCTTCATTTTCCCTTGATCTCAAAGCCTCATTGCCTTTTTTAAGGTTTATATTAAGACCCTCTTTTGAATTCTCATCTTTAAAAATTACTTTGTCCTAAAGAACATGAGCAAATAATTCAGCATTTTTCCTTCTTTCAATCAACTTGCTCTACCCCTATATTGTCATTTGGTTTTTTGATCCTTATTTGGGCTTATCAATAGGTCTATTGGCCTTAATCTAACCTAAAAATTCTAAAGGTGTTTTTGCCTGAATTGTTTTTGAGCTCTCACTAATCTACCAACCCACTTTGAGTTTCTCTTGGTCTTCTTCAATATTCTTGCTTAAATATGAGTTTTTCTTGTTGTCTTTGGATCATCTTTGAGTTTCTTTCACACTTTTTAACTCTAATTTAATGCAATATAAAGGATTTCATAGAATGGTCTCTAAACCCTGATCCTCTATGGCTTTAAGAACTTGTTTCTCAACCACAATTTCTTCATCTTTGATTGAAATTTGTTTTATGTCCTCTCTTTTAACCTTCATCTCCTTATCACTTCTCAATTGTCCATCATTACATATCCTGGCTTCTTTGTGAGTTTCTTGACTTTTTTGATGTTTCATTTGTCATACACTCTTTCAAGTCAAGTTCACCATCTATTTGTCTTCTCTTGTCTTCTTTTCTTGCCTTGATACATTGAACACTGAGGTTACTATCACATATCATAGATGCTTCATCAATTTCATTTTGTCCATGTCTTAATGACTCATCAAATACCTACTCTAAGCTGAGATTGCATGCATTTAACATTGTTATAATGTTTTGATTGCATTGATAAGGTGATAAATAACTTATTTTTCCATTATGCTGCTCTTTATGACTTTTTAAAACCTATACATGAAATTCTCTTTCCCTACTATTGAAAATAACTTCAAGGGCTTCTTGCTTCCTTAAATTCATTACCTTGCCATCTATTTTGAATGCATATTGACATAATACTCTTTTTAGGACTATTTTCACCTCATGGGCTACTAACTTATCATTGAGATTGAATAATTAAATGTATGGTAGACATTCCTTACCTTTTGTTTGATCATTTGAATCATATTATTGTAGGCTCCACTTGAACATTATTGTCATGGAATGAATATCAACTAACCTCTGCTCATTTTCCATCATTTTTTAGCATTGATTCCAAACTTCATGTAGTCTTGTAGTTATATATTGCTCCATTCTCATTCTAGTTCTCTCTTGGATTGAAATGGCTCTCTTATTGTGTCTTGTCTCATCTCCATAAGGATATTATTGTTCCTAAAATTTTTCACCTATCAAATCATTATTGATATAACATGTTAAAAATGAAGTTATGAGGTTGCATAGCCTCTTCTAGAACCCTATTTTTTTGTCCCAAGTCTCCTTCATCCTTTTTTTTATTGATTAGTTGATATTTTTCCTTCATATGATCCTTTAATGACCTTCTTGATTGATATAACACATTTAAAATGGTTAATCCTTTACCTTGTTCAAAATTGACCATACCATGTCTCTATTCTAGGGGATTCAACTTCTCCTTAACTTTCTTCCTAACCTTTCTCCCTTGTATCTCTTGTAAACATGGAAGGATTCTCATAGTTTCCTCTTCTTCTATTTCTCCATATAATGTGTCCTTAAATGAACTCTTTATGATCTGATTCATCAAGTTATATTCCCCATTTAGTGTTTCATTTGATGCTATATACTGACTTCTCTCCATTTCCTTGTCATTTTGGTCCTTTATAAGTGTAAAATATTGATTTCTTAAGCCATTCTTGTTATCACCATTGGGATGTTTATGCTCTTACTTGGAATTCATTATTTGCCCCTAATTTTCTGCTCCTTCAAGACCTGTAATTTCATCATCTTGAAGTATTCCTATAGGTAATATACTCTTCTCTTTTGAAATCTTCCTCTCTCCATCTTATAACCTGTTTTTGATCTCCTTTAGACCTATTATAAGATTTAATTCTTGATTGATATCATTCTCATTTTGGAGAATATTGAGGTTCTCTCTTTGCTTGTTTTCCACCTCAACTTGGGGTATATGACTCTCGATTATCATGCTTCTACATCTAAGAGATAATTATGTTTCTCTTTATTTGGTGACACTTGTTTATGCCTTCTCATCCATATTATTTTAACCTAAAATCATACATACATTACAATGATTATTTTCAAAAATTATAGGCTCATTTGCACCCCTTGATGCCTCTAAGTGTTGGAAGCATAACCACTAAGAGGGGGTGAATTAGTGAGATCTTAAATACTTTTTCTATATTATTTAGTTCATTATTAAATCATCAATATAGAATCCATAAAGCAATCAAGCCACAACAAAGAACATAAAAACATAACACATGATATAGGTGGGAAACCCTTAAAGAGAAAAAAACCCATAGTGATCAATGCATGGACTACTTGTCTTAAATCAAATATACAATTAGTCAATAATATTTTTGATCATCCACTTAGCTTGAGGCACCAACCCAAAATATTCAAGCACTAACTTGACAAAAAGATTCAGCAAGCACCCACTTGCTAAGAAGCACTAACTCTTTGATTTATAGACACCAATCTACAAGAGGCTTCAACCCCCTTTGCCAAGCACCAGCTCAGCTACTTCATATCATCCACCTTTCTCAATTGCTTCTATTAAGAAATGATGGTACAATTATGTTCTCTCTCTAATTATTAACCTCACATTTACTCTGATACTTTTATGTTTTTCAATCAAATAGACATATTAGGCTCTCTTTCTTCTTTACTCTTTATTTTCAAAGACTTTGTCCTCTGTAACTTATTTGATCATCTCTTTTATAAGATTATGTATGAATCATTTGATGATTTCATAATCACATCTCTCTATCCATCAATTACTCAATGAACCTCTACTCTGCTCTTTAGCGAATAATTATTCTCTATTTTTCACTATTCAAAGGACAATTTGATCTTGCCTATATACAAGATAGTACTCAACAATATATTAAGATCATCCAAATAAAACTCTATAGTTGGATACATAATGATTTATTCTCTTTTGCAAACATAATTCCCATTAGCTTTATATAAAATCTCAATCTCATAGGTAAGCTTGAGTGAAACAAAGCTACGATAGACCTAGCAATCATTAGAATACATTTTGTGTCAGCTTGATGAAGTCTATAGTGGTCTTGATACAATTCATAACAATTATGATGTAGTCTATAGAACCCCTGATGCAGTCCATAACAAACTCAATGCAATCCATAGCAAACTTTATGTAATCTATAGCAAGCTTGATGTAATCTATATCAAACCTAATGTAATCCATAGCATGTCTAATGTAGTCCGTAACACACCTAATGTAATCTGTAGTAAGCCTAATTTAATTTGTAGCAACCCTAATGTAACCCATAGTATGCCTGATGTAGTTTATAACATGCCTGATGTAGTCCATAGTTGATTTCAAAAATTCTTTGACATCAATAACCATATTCTTTACTGAATAGCAAACCCTTTGACATCAAGGACAACATCTCAACACTAAGATTGACAACTCTTCCTCATACTGGATTGAGCTTGTTAGGACTTCTATTTATCTCTCATCCATCTCTTCTTCACCCAACATTAGTCCTTTTTTGGGTTCAAAAATGAAGATTACATGTTCTTCCCCAAATGATTGTTCCTCCTGCCTCTTCTCTTTACTATACTTGTTTTCATCTCTCTCTCTTTCCATGCATCTAGAGACTCTTAGATTTCATCTTTCTTCCTTTACTAAGGTAATCAACTTATGTCTTCTTCTCATTTTAATTAGAAACTCTATAGGCCACTTTAATTTTCTTCTCAATTTCTATCTATAACATTGGTTTTTTTCTTCTTGTATCAACTCCATCATGAGTTTCAACTATTCTTTTAGCTTAACTATCTCCTTCTCTATATCCAACTCTTTCTTATTAGTATCTTATTTCATATTATTGTAGAATTTTCCTTCAAATATGCCCTTAATATTATTATTCTTGTCATTTTTTCCATTCCTCTAAGCTTCAATGTGCCCTCTCTTTTATATTTCTCTTACACTTTAGGCCTCAATGTGCCTTGTCTTCCTCAGTAAGTTTATCTCACCTTGCTTGCTTCTTGATACCTCACCTAGGTTACCTCTATTTAAACTTGGTATTTTGGTACCTATAGTCCTTATTCACCTTGGACTTTCCTTTGAGCTTCTACCCACTTTTTTTTCTTCACTTTTCAAGCCTTGATGGGCTTTAGGGCTTCATATTCGCCACTTATCTCCTTTTATTCCTCAAGGTTTTCAAGAATCTTCTCTCTAGCTTATTCTCTGACTCTCAATGAAGTTTTCACACCTCTCCAAGGTAATTTGAGCCTTTATCTACAATATTTCACACTTACCCAAGATCTCTAATTGAGTTTTGATACCACAATGATGCAGGGTCATACAACTTTCACACTTACTATTACTAGACAAATTCTTCTAGGCTTCCCTAATAGTCCTTAGCATTCATGAGAGATAAACTTAATGAGACATGCATGTCATTATTTTACAAGGTTATATTATTCTTAAATATGTCTTATATCTATAAAAGGTGAAGTTACAATCTTAATATACTTGTTACTTTTAAGAAATACAAAAATAGTCTTCCTTAAACTTACTTGATTGGGTCTCTCTCTTTTAGTTCCAACATTGAATTTTAATAAATATGAATTATTAATGACCATCAAGGATTAAACAAGTTACTTTGGGCCTATTATATGACTTTTGGGTCTCAAATTCTCCACTTACCTTCAAACTCTTAATTTTTTATCAAACTGTCTTTAGAGCTATAAGGACTATTTGTCAATACTCAAAGCTATAGAACAACATATCATTTTAGAGATATAAAAAGGGAATTTAGTCTTATTTTAACACCTTTAACATGATAAGTAAACAATTTCATCACTTTCCCCTACTTATAGAATAAAGAAAATGCAAATTTCTCCTTTTGCTAGACCTCAATTAGGCCATCTACAGACCTACAGAGACTTTGTCTTACACATCTTGAGTTGTACAATCTAGAAAGATATAAAACCACAAAAATATGTTATAAGACATAAAAAAATACCTTAATACCAATTTTTGTCATTTTTAACTAGTTAGAAGTTGAGATATTCATGTTTTTGCACCAAAACCCTAGATAAGCTTGTGTAAGACCCGAAGCAAATAAAAAGCTATGTAATTTTAAATTTTTAGATTTTTTGACTAAAATACCACTTTTATATTACTTTTAATAGTACATTTTAGCCTCTCCTATACTTTGGAGGATTTAAAAATCATTTAAATGCATGAAAATGTTGTTTTTACCAGGATTGTGCACACACAAACCCTCAAAACTGTGTAATTCCAAACCCTACACATTATAAACAAAAAATGCAAATTGAATCAGGTCAAGAAACATTAAAAATATATCATCAAACCTATAATAACATAAAAAAATATCATAGGATGCCTTATTTATTGATTCTTGCATGAAAATATTATAAAATCCCTATAACCTTCTTACACACCAGCAACTCCAACCTCTAGAATGGGTTCTCTGACTCCTTAAAATGATGTTTATTAGTTTTAATCTCCACATAATTTGAATCATATCAATTTTTTATGGTGTCTAAATTTGGACTGAATTGGTTGAGGATCACCATGATCTTCTCAACAAACAAGACTCAACCAAAATTGCTAATATAAGCATTTTCCAGTGTTACAATCCTCTTGGCCAACTTTGGAGGGAATATTTATGGAGTTGGTTATTACATAACATATAATACTCTTAATCAGACCCTAAAAGTGACACATAAATGAAATTAAACTCTTACATCAAGTCTAAGAACTTTAAACCTATTTTACAACTTCAAATTTCAAAATTTTCTATTTTGGAGGGAAAATAGGGATACACTACTAATGGACCTAAAAACACCAAATGAATCATGTCAATGGCTTATTATTGACAAATAACACCCTCAAAGACCTTTCTAAAGGTCAACACATGCACCACTAATTTATATTCTTCATGCACCTGAATCAATGACACAATTCTCTTAGCTATCGAGGAGGATGATCAATGGGAAATGGAAATGGCTTATATCCTATCTACTTTAGTGGGTGCCATATGTAGACACCTAAAAAGTGTCTAACCCTTGGTCTTCCTCTCTCCCCTTGGTCCCTTGCCACTTCGACTATCCCTAACCTACCTAGGTCTTATTAATTGAAAATAATCATCTATTTTTAATTAATAAGTCCCTTTTTTCCCTCTCCTTGCCACCTCGCCACCCTAGGATACCCTCCTTGGATCCCCTTCATTCCCCACATGGCCATTTAATGCCTTAGACTCCCATTCCAATCTCTTCACTCGCCCATTTAGCCCTCATCGACCGTTTCATCCTCGCATTCATTTGACCTAGCGGCTGGAAAACGGATAGAAGGCTATTTTTAGCCTTTCTCCGGCCTCTTAGCCGCCGACGTCGGCGATATTGCCGGTGTCGGCACCCTTCATAACGGTTTTCTTCACCGTTATCTCTCTCTGGCTCTGCTTGGTTTCTCTTGGCTCTCTGCGTTTTCTCCCTGGCATCTCGACTCTTCAACCTTCGTATCAGACCCTTGTATCAGTCCTTTCACTTGACCTCTCTACCAATCAATCTGACTCTCTCCCTCAGGTACACAGCAAGCTTCTGCAAGTGAACAATAGGGATTCTTCACCAGCAACAGGTCTTCTCATCCGGCATCACCAGCAACAAGATCAACACTTTCTTCAGCAGGGCACAGGTAAGTACTCTGTTTGTTTTCTTCATGCTTTTTAGTTATCTGCTTTCAAACTAGATTCAGCTCTTCTTTTCCCCAACCTAGACTGCTAACCAAGCCAGGCAGACCCAGATTCCTATCTCCTTGATTGTCCTCCTCTACCCTTCTGCCCATTTGACTCTTTTGCACCTCTGCCTAAGACCATCCACAGACCCGTCCATCAAACTCAGACCCGTCCACAGACCAAGCCCAGACCAGACTCTGTCCCGACTCGCCCAGAACCTGCCTAAAACCCCGTCCAAGCCTATTGCCCCGACCGACGCCAATCAGTACCCCCACCGATGTCGGCAGACTAACCGACGTCGGCAGACCCGACAACCGACGCCGGTAGGACCACCGACGCCGGCGACTGTGACCAGGCCGACAGCTTCTTCCAGGTAAGCCTTTGCTTTCTTTTCTCTTTCAGTTTGCTATCATTTCAGTCTATTTTAGCATTCTGTCTCTTATCAGTCATTTATCTTTTATCAAACTAGTGGGTTGACCTCCCTTAAGGAAGTTCTCATACTTCTGGGAACAGGCTTTCGCCTGGCAACCCACCATCTATCTGTCTAACATTTTCTTGTCCAAGTTTTCTTCTTTGCATGTGTCATTCCTCCACAGCCAAAGAGGAGTATTCACAGCGTCTGGATTTACGGTGCGCAGTCTTATCCAGGTACTTCCCATGCCTTGTCCATTATTCTTTTAGTTTCTTCTTTCTCTTAAATCTGAAAAGCGAATTTTGAATAGAAACACCATATGTCTTAAAATGTTTTGAGATTGTTTTTTCTAACATGCCTGTAGATTCCACATAATTGAATGAACATCTGGTATAAATTAAATTACAAGTTTGCATGCTTCACACTAATTAATGTTTTTCAATTTTGGTGGAGATACATTCACTTATAAAATTAGTATCAGCATGTCATCATATTAATACTATACACATATAGATTAGTCCCACTCCTACATAAATCTACAACTACATATAACATATTGTAGCTTGTAACCTTAAAAAATAAAAATATTGGAAGATTTGTTTGTAAATAAAAAACTATGTTGTTTATATTTATCTCTTAAGTTTTTTTATTGCAGTATGTAATCCAGCTACATGTTGTGATTTAAAATTGACCAAAGTTTATATTGTAATCTAAATTATAAAAATTATAAAAATTTGGTCAACTCGATAGCTTTTTAGGGCATTTTACCATTATGAATGCAAGAAGATTCAATGATTACAGGCCTCCATATTTATTGTATATAAATATGATGATGCACTGGCCAATTTTAATCCTATTTTTATAGTTTTTAAAGTAGGCATATTTCAAATTTCATTAAATATAGAGGAATATGTTCTAATATCACCTAAGGAATATGGTATTACTTATGTGTTAAACTCTAACAAAATTTAATAATTATTATCATAATATATATTTCAAGTTATTTGATTAGGTGAATAAGAAATAAATAATTAAAAAATGATTACATTAGTCATATCTTGGCAGGGACTAATAATAAATACAATATGAATATAACAAATAAAATATGAAGATATTCTCTCTATCCATATAATTAGTTAGCAACTATTGAGATCAATTGACAGTTCTTGTTATAGCCTTCTTTATTTATAAAAGATTTAATTAATTGATTGAGAGATATAATGGGCTTCATTACATTGGCCACTCTTAAGAATGCAGTGCATTAAAATAATATATGCCATAATAATTCTCCCTCTCCTTGGACTAGGATTGGTTAAAGAGAGACATCAACAATGTGTATGCATCTAAAATTTACGTCTTGTCACTAATTCTATTAGTCGACACTAATTATCACTGATCTTCATATCATTTCCATATTAACACTATACCTAGTCCCAACATATCGCCTCCATCAGTCTACACTAATATACTAACCTTGTCTCCTTTCCCATATCAATTAATCACCCATTAACATATTTTATCCCCTTCTTATCACTCCATTTAACTCCTTAACAAATCTCCATAAGATTTTTTGAATTTAAAATTCACCCCCAACTACCTCCAACTACCCCCAACATCCTCTCCTAAAAATCTCTTCCCTAATCACCCACTAACCTTCATTAAACCCCACTAATGGAAATCTAGAGCCTTCTACACTCTCTAGAATCCTCTACACTCTTATCTCTCTAGAATTTTATAAGAATTCAAAATTGTTTGGAAAATTTTTGACCCTTCATCTTGCTTCCACCATGGATTCATCCTAGCCATCCATCCTATCCATCGCCCTCTATAAATTAGCCTTCATCCATGCACAAACCAACAATTGAAAACTAAGAATCTATATATTGTCAAATTGTCCTAAGAACATCAACTACCATTGTTATATGTTGTCCAAAGTTTTGAGTACAAGCAATCCATTATCCAATCTATCAAGTGAAATAATCATTTCATCATTGGGGCACATCCTTGGTTGTTGGTGATAAGTTGATGTCAAAGTGAGGTAATATTGTGTTATTTAATTTGTGCATGGCATTCATTTTAACTTCTTTGGCCAATCATGAGGGTTAATTGAGTTTGAAGTTGATTTTTAGTAATTTGGCATGTTTATATTATCCTTTTACACTTAGATCTTGACTTTGAATTTCACCTGACTACTTTGGCGACCACAATGAGAGCCCTCCTCTTGAATTAATATTTTGTGCTTTGAGTATGTTTTATTAAGCTTAAAAAGTAGATTGAAGAAGAATTGTGGCTCTAAAATTTTAAAACTTTTCATTCACATATATTTCTAAGTTTATAGAGAACAAAGTCACCACTTGAGGCATAATGAACGTAGATCATGGATCCCATTATAACTAAAAGTATTATATTTTCATGGCATGATTATCAAAAAGGCTTATAATACAAGAGAAGCTTTGATAAGATGGCAACACTTTTTATGGAACGGTAACAATGTGACTAAAGGCTACAAAAATATTATACCTGACTGTTGACCAAAATGACAAAGTCACCAAATTATAATGACAAGCTTGCTAATGTCATTCTTGGAAGAGTGGAGACCTTGTAAAACCCTAGAAAAATAATGTTATATATATAGAAGCAAACCAAGAACAGGCTATAAAGTTAGTCGATGAATAAACATTTATTATAGTCAAATGGTATAAAAGTTAATAAGTTGGTTAATAATTTATAGTTTTTGTACAAGTATATAAAACAAGAATATATATCTTTTAAAGTGATTGAGGACAAGTAAAATTATGCAAAAAAAAATGGTTTACTATAATTTTTTCATGGGTTTTGATGTTCCATTAGTCACGACTCAAACTACAGACAAAAAAATAATACTAGTGCAAAAACAAATAGATCAGAAACCTTAAAATTTCTATGATTAACACAAAATTTAGCTTATCTCTATATCTTTGAAAGAACAAAATTAGAAAACAAACTAATACTAGTTACACATAGATTAGTTAATGATTAGAAACCATTTTTAAATAGATTACAACCAATTCATCATAGGTTAGGAACTAATCAAAAAGCTACTATTGAATATGATGAAGTTGTTGATCTTGTTATAACCTCATGTAGTTTGATTACTATCATGTAGCCTTTAGTCACATTGTTACC
Source organism: Torreya grandis (assembly GCA_037957365.1). Taxonomy (NCBI): domain Eukaryota; kingdom Viridiplantae; phylum Streptophyta; class Pinopsida; order Cupressales; family Taxaceae; genus Torreya; species Torreya grandis. The sequence goes on from JARHVA010000405.1 coordinate 4,690,043, forward strand.
GTTCCATAAAAAGTGTTGCCATCTTATCAAAGCTTCTCTTGTATTATAAGCCTTTTTGATAATCATGCCATGAAAATATAATACTTTTAGTTATAATTGGATCCATGATCTACGTTTATTAGATAGAAGTGATTTTTTTTAATATATATATATATATAATTTAACCTTTGTGTATACACCATTTATCAATAACATTTTGATGATTTTATTTTAAGTGCAATTTTATTGTTTAGTCTATTGAATAGAAAATATAGTCTAGTTTATAGTTTATTTAAACAACAAAGTTAATCTTTTAAAAAAAGGGTAATATCATAATTTTCATATTAATAATAAGTTTATAGTTTTTTTATCATAAAAGTTATTATAATAGTCACTTTAAATATAAAAGTTATATAATAAATAGTTTGGATTTCCCTCTTTTATAAAGCACATAAAATAGGGGTGAAACTTTCTAACCTACAGGTACATGACTATTGAAGACCAAAAACTATTAAACTAACTAACATTATTTTTCATAAGTCACCCCTCAAGTTTAATAATCAAAATTACTAATGTTGCAGGATCAAAACTACTAACATGTGTGCTTGCCAAGGTTATCAATCAAAGACCGATTGAATCCAACTACTAATCTCTTTGACGTGCAGGTCAATCGGTCCAAGACTAAGATAAAAACCTCATTTTTTTATTATCTTTCATCACTTGTTTGAATTTCTTGTCAAAACATTAAAATAATTGGGTTAAAAAACTTTTTTGATTATTTGTCTATTTCTTGAGGGCTAAGGTTATGTATGCTCTCTTCTTTACATCTTTAGCTATGATTCCTAAAAGATCAAAAATAACTGACAAACCTTCCCATTTGTTTATTCTCTTTAGGGTGTAATATGATTGTGGAAGTGACATCCACATGCTTTCCATTAGTCTATAGGGGTTGGTGACATGGATTTCATCACCATACATTCAACTAAACTCCATGTTCTGGCAGAGTTCAAATATCATAGACAATTGTCATTAAGCTGAGCAGGGGACCCCATACAGGATCCCATGAAGTGAAGAGGAAACTCTTCAATACCAGGAATTAAACAACACCCTATATGGACTCAGCCCCACCATACCTCATGTATCTCAGTGACTTCCCTAGTGATCCTGTCTAAACTTAACTTAAGACCTTTAGCTGTAATAGGCAATCATTACCAAGGAAACTTTCGTCAAGATTACCCACCAGGTATAGATGATGAGATAGGGAGGGAGGCCACCTTCACTTATATTTAATTAATTAATTAACTCTTAAAATTTTCCTCTCACTCCAAATTCATTAGGTGAGGTGGGTATTGAGTTACACACTAGTGTCAGTCACTAGAAATAGACTTATGGTTTGTTTGATAGTACCTAAATGTTTTTAAGACCTATATTATTTTAGTAAACCTATAACACACCTAAGCCAATCCATTTCTAACCATAAAATGTGTATCCTATCTAATCATTTTTGCCACCATACCTCAATTCATCCAATTCATTTACCTATAAGCTTGCCTTAATAATCTCCCTCCATCAGACTAGATCTTCTCACACCTAAAAACTACCCTTTTACCCATCCATATTACCTCTTTCAGGGCCCTTACCACATCATCATTTCACCCTACCTTAAAAAAATTATTTGTTTAAGTTATTAGAGCTAGTCCCTTACCATATATTGTATTTATTGTTATCATCTCAAATATTCTCACCATCCTGTCATCTACCACCTTGTTGGCTTCAACTTAGAATTTATCCTTTAGTCATTCACTCATTCTGCTAGATTTGAGATTAACACCCATTACTATTTTATTATCATGTTAATTTTAAATTTGGTAATCATTAATTTCATGTCACTCTGTTGGTTTGAACCCAACAATAATTGATACCTTTCTAGTATATATCGTACTAATAGTCCAAACCTAATTGAGGTCATACCCATTTGTACACAACCCATCACATTAGCTCTAATTTTCTAATCATATTGCTCAAAGGAAACAACTGATAAATTCTCTTTAAAACCCTAATTCTTAATCTAGAATCAATCAACTCCTTTTAAAGGAAATCTTATATTATCTATCTATCAAAATAATCAATATGGCACCTAATACCCAATCATAAATTTCAAAGATAGGACAAGCACCTAAGCAAACAAATGGTCTTCTAAAAAATTTGGGTGAGTGACCTATTGATAATGAAGAAAACTAGAGTGATATGCACATCATGGGAAGTGATGAATACAATCAAAGTGACATTTTCAATCATGATAAATCAAAGCTCGAACAATATATCTATGACAATCAAGAATAACTATTAATAAATATTCATGAAATTATAACCACATTACCTCTAGACTTTAAATCAGGCCTTCTAAAAACTTATGTTTTATCCCCATCACATCCTATTACTTCTCATAATCCTCCTCCCATTGTACAAGAAAAGATGAGGATCAAGAACTAGTTGATACTAAATAAGAAGGTGAAGGAGAACATTCTCCACCTAAAACTATTATTTCCACTGAAGTTGAAACTAACAAAATAAAATCCGTTATATATAATCAAGTTTAAATATATTATAAGCAAACCACACTTGATTGTCTTAATGAAATAACCCAACAAGTTAATTCATTGGCCTCTCAGCTCAATTTTAAACCATCAAAGTCTCCCTGTCAAGATCAAAACAAACCTAAACGCAACCCATCTACATCTAATCCATTAATGGATCCATCCTTTGCCCACAAATCCATGAATGAAGCTCTTTAGAATATGGATGTTCGAGATCATACAAAGAAGTATAAATATGAAGACTTATGCTCTTACCCCCTTGATGTGAGTATCCTTAAAGTGCCTTTTTCCAACACATTTTTAGCCTCCTAAGTTTGATAAATATAAAGGAAAAGGTGATCCTTATGACCACATCAAATAACTCTTCATGGCATGACATGAAGTTGCATATAGTGATGCTTACATGTTTATACTATTTCCATGAAGTCTCAGAAGCCCTACATTAGAATGGTCCATGCAATTGCCAAAAGGTTCTATAACATCATTTGGGGATTTAACTGAAAATTATGTAAAACACTTCTCTTATAATACATAACATGAAATAACTATGTTAGATATCTACAATGTTAAATAAATAAATGAGGAAAGTCTAGCATCATTTCTGTAGGGATGGTGAAGCCTAGCAAGTCTTTTTCCTTGCTTGATTCTTGAGAAGAAGTTGGTCACCATCTTTATTAACTATTTTAATTTGAAGCTACGCTTTCAATTGAAAAATCATTGTACCACAACTTTTGATGAAATTATGGAAAAGGGAATTTAGATTGAAAAATCCCTTGTTGAAAAGGAAATAAGTAAAATATATTCCAAAAATGATCAAAATAATACTCCTTCAGATAAGCCTAAGTTCTTCAATAAAAATAAAATGTGTTATTGGAGATGGAGTCAACAACTCTAAACATGTGAAAATAGTTCAAGGCACTACCTTATCATTCAAATACCAAAACACATATAATATTATTATACTAAGAGAGGGGCCTAAGGCTACCACAGGAAGATGATACTATATAAATTTGAGCAAACCAATAGAATATGTTTAAAAAAAATTAATAGCTACAAATATGATCACTTTACTAGAAATTAAGCCCCTTGAAGAAAATAAACCACACCTTGATTAGTTTAAATAAAATGAATTTTGTCATAATCATCGCATCAAGGGGCATGATAATAAAAGATGTAGGCGGCTAAGAAAATATATTCAAGATTTAATTGAGAAAGGAGAAATACAAGTAGAAGGTGAAATAACATCTTCTTCTAAAAATTAACAATTTGGGATTTATCAAGATCCTTTCCCAAAACATGAGCATAAGCAAAAAGGTACACTACAAGACCAAGTCCAAAATTCATCTAATCAAATTAATTACCATCATACTCCTTAACAATATAATAATTGTATATCCACAAATAAGATTAGGGCTAAATTACCTAAATAACTCCAAGACCCACAATGTCTAATTATTAAAATCAAAGGGGTATCTTATGATTGTGTTGCCACTCCTCAACGAGGTAAAATCATTATCCTAGGGGCACCTCCCAAGGCCCCACCTCAAAAGACTCTATCAAGCTCAATGTCTCCAAGAAAAATTCTAACACTCCTGAAGGGAACTATGACATTATCCAATAGCTTGAAAAAACCATTGTATGCAATGTGAAATGCAACATATTATACAAATCAATCATACCTCAAAGAAGATAGATCTTACTTACTCTTTCGATTGGGGATACATTAGATAATCAAGGTCATGACAAATATGGATCTACTAGACCTAATCAAGGGATCTCTTACCACAATAATATTACTAGGGAGGGTTCAAAAGCCTCCAGTTAAGCAAAACTACGCAATAACCCTAACTAGGTCCTATGCTTTCATATTCACTAAACTAATAACAAGCAAATCAAAATCTAATCTAGTGCTCACCAAAGCTTGTGGCACAACATGGGGGTTAGTAACCAATAAAAGTAAACATGATTAATAGAATCCTAATTAAGTTATGTATAGGTAAAACCCTAATGCATGGAAATAACAATATTATTCAAAAGTCATTACATATGCCACTTCTATCTACTAAAAAGAGGAGCAAAGTTAGAGATACTTACCTAGAAGATGAACTAGTTAAGACTCAATCTCTCCCTTAACCAAAGGTGCTTCATAATAGGTTGTTGTGGTTTGTAAGGATCGCTAAGAAAGGCCAAAGCATCCAAGGCTTCTCCACAAGACTAGATTCTTCTCCAAGTAGTAACTCTAAGCTAAGGCTCCTTAAGTAGAATGGTAGAAGAGCATATTGTAAAGAAGTGCAAATGAATAATAATTCTTGTTGTCTCTCTAATGATGGCAAAATGGATGTGTTTATATAGGTGGATCTAACCCTAAATCCTTCTAAAATATTTGGCCAACAAGGTCGACTCAGTCGACCTAGTATTGTAATTGGAAAAAACCTAATTAGGTCATGGACTAGGTTGGCCATGGGCCAACCTAGACCCTAATAAGTTTTATAAATAAGAATACAAGGTTGATGTGGTCGACATAGTCATGTAAACTACCAAAAAGGGGTTTAGGTTAGGGAAAAGGATAATGATGGTGGTAAATGACTAGAGGAATGTGCAAAATAGGAGGTCAAACTTAGGGGAATATTTTTAGAAGTTGATTGGATTGATAAAATGTGGAAAAAGTGACAACAATCCTATGAAGCACCAATGTTCTACCCACCCATTTCTTGATACACCCCTTAAGGCATGCACTCAGAGAGATTGAGACTTGATAGCTTCCTGCAAGATAGAAAGCATTAGTAATTGATAAATTTTTAAAATATTATGTGTATACATATGCCCCACTTGAATCTCATCACGTATCACGTAGGTGTAATAGGGGATGGTGTTTCGAGAAAGAACATAGTAACACACAACATCGAGACTAAAAAAGCTTGTAGTATTTTAAAGCAAAAATAACTAAAATTAAATGACTGAAAGGGAAATAACTAAAAAATTAAATGTATGTGTACCTTAAGTTACCTTTATCATTGGATGGTTATTTGCTATGTTTGTAGTTTTGATTGTGGAGGGTGTAGAGACTTCTTTTGACAAACCCAATAATACAAAACTAAAGAGAAAAAACAAATAAACACAAGGAAGATAAGATAATTAGTGTTGTGGATGGAACATACTTGGAAATATGGCAAGCTGGGGTGACAAGTGTTATGTTAGACCAAATTACCAAGTCCAAATTTAGAGTAAATCGGGTAACCAAAAAGACCAAGCTACTAAATATCGAAAAACTCAAACAATTAAACCTTAAGTAAGAAATACAAACCCACCAAATCAAACCAAGGGTACATTGTCAAAAAGGATGGTAATCAAACATCAATGTGAAAGTAGTAACAACCCATACTTAAACAAAGATGGGCAAGCAATAATGGTAAAACAACATTGATGAGTGAGCAGTAACAATACTTACTTAATTATCAATGGAAAAAGGTGCATAAAATGGAAAACAACATTGGTGAGTGAGAAGTAACAAGCCAACATCACTCAATAATGGAAAAAATACATGGAAGTAGAAACAAACTCAGGTGTCCACAAAAAAGGTTGGTACAACAATGACAAATGGTAAAAATAAATCAAGGCACATCTAGAAATGTAGAGCCATGATGTAAATAAAGTAATCCATAGTTGTTTAAACATGTTGCTTTGATATAAAGATAGATAAAACTAAAACAAAGTAGTGTTAGCATGTTTTTTAGATGTGAAGAAGAAGGAAGTATAGAGTAAGGGAAAACAAATTTAGAATCATAAATTTCCCATCAATAGGGGAAATAAAATGGGTGGAGGGGAGAATGAGCAAAAAACCAAGGTAGAGGAACTCTTTATTGAAGTCAAGACACTCAAATGAGGTTTGTCAAAATAAGAGGACTTTCGACCTTAAGGAGTCTGAATAATTTCTCGTAGTCACACAAGTCTTAGGTCAATAAATGAAGTATGTAGATCACCCCATAAAGGCTATATGCATGAAAAGTATAATAGACATACCTTCCCACAACATGTTCCATGTTCTTTAGGACCCCTTACAAAGCCATTGATCTACTATAAAGATTGGTTACTTGCATGATAAAGTAAGTAGCATCATAGATTTTATTGAATTCTCCTATTCAAACCTACTGGCCTACCACACCCCAATGGACCTCAGCTCTATTGTGAGGCTAATTGTGGATTTTGAGCTTTGATTGTAGATAGGAGATGTGTTTATAATCACATCTTTGGTGTGATTTTGACTTTTGAGATTGTGTATGTTGCCTTTTGTATATCATTGTCTTTTATTTCAAATGATTTTGATTTTGATTTTCTTGATGGATTTTTCTATTCCTCTTTCATACGGATTTAAAAAACCAAACATGGGTGAAAAATATGACTTTAATTTGAATACTTGGGACTTAGTTGCTAAGAGAGAGAACTCAGAGAGCATGGTGTCTAAAAGTCTCATAAAGTCTAGTGAAATAAAAATGTTATCTTGACTTCGACCTTGTTTTATCTAATGTGTAGTGAAAGGAAAGGAAATCAATAAGAATGAAACGTGAAACAATTTGAATTACTTTAAATTACAAAAAATGTGACAAAGAGAAAAAAATAGATACAATGATAGAAAAGTGTGATTCATTATCATAAGAATGAGGGAAATGGAAGAAAACATGATAACATAGATTGTTGTGCAAATTTTATCTATCAAAAGAAGCAAAAGCTAAAGTTGATAACAAGAATCAAAAAATCATAACCATTGCAAAACACATTCTAGAAAAGGAATGAAAAGATGGTGATTTTATGAGAAAAGCCAAGTCCTATCCATGGTCTTACACTGCAACTCATAAAAGAGAAACCCAAGGGGGTGTATAAAGCATGTGAAAAATAAATGAGGTAAGAAAAAGGTGGTATTTGTGAGAACGACCTAGTTCTATCCATGGTCTTACATTGTAAATCACAAAAGAGAAACACAAGGGGTGTCAAAAAGTGTTGGAAAATGAGAAAACAAATAGGATAAAAGTATGTCATGAGAAAGATAGAGTCCTATCCACGGTTTTACAATGCAACTCACGATAAAAAGGGGAAACCAAAAGACCAAAAGGAAGGACCAAGGTTTGTGAAAAGAGAGAGATGGTATAGAGGGTGAGACATGTGCAAGTATCCTACAAAAAGTGTTATATATATAGAATATAAAAAGCATGAAAATAAGAGAAGGACTAGGCAAAATAGTTCTTGAGGAATTGTGTGTTGGTGGGTTCTTTGAAAATATGACCTTAATTGGTTTGAAGGTGATAAGTACTTGGACCAAGAATATATTTGACTAAGTAAGGACTCCACCATTTTTGGACATATTTACCTTATTTATCATGAGTGTAGTCTAATTTAAGGACAAGATCACCAACATTAAACATGCAAACTTTAACTCATTCGTTATGTTGTTTGGTAATACAGGCCTTATATTCGCAATTGTGGTGAAAAGTAGAAAGATGATGTTCATCAAGGAGATTGAGAGTATGAAGATCAACTTCATGTAATGCTTCATCAGATATGATACCATGAAGAGATATACAAAGAGAGGGAATCTCAACTTCTAATGGAAGGTCTGATTCAACACCAAAGACTAAAGATAATGGCATTACCCCAGTGGTAGTGCATATGCTAGTGCGATAAGCCCAAAGAGCAGGATAGAGATGAAGGTGTCAATCCATGCGAGTTTCATGAATTATCTTTTGGAGAATTTTATAAACAATTTCATTGGTGACCTTGGCTTGGCCATTACATTGTGGATGATGGGGTGTGGAGAATTTGTGATTGATTTTAAATTTAGCGCAGAGTTGTTTGACATCTTTATTTTTGAAATTACCACCATTTATCAAAAATGATAGTATGAGGGACACCAAAGCGGCAAATGATTTGATTAAGGATGAATTTGGAGATGGTGGTACCGGTGACATTAACAAGGGGCATAGACTCAACCCATTTGGTAAAATATTCTATGGTTGTGATTATAAAGACATGCCCATATTGAGATCAAGGTAATTTGCCTATGAGATCTAATCCCCAAATGGAGAATGGCCAAGGAGATTCTATAATTTGAAGCTCAGTTGGAGGTGAATGAATTAAATTATCATGAAGCCAGCAAGGAGTACACTTTTTAGCAAATTCATGGCATCATTTTCCGGAGTGGGCCAAAAGTATCCCATACATAAGCATTTGCAAGTTGTAGTATATTCGCTATAGTGGCCACTACAAATGCCCCCATGTGCTTGTTTAAGAAGAGGAGGAACCTCATCTTGCATAACATAGTGGATTAAGGTACCTTCATCATTGTGATAGTATAAGATGTTATATCAAAATACATACTTGAAAGCTTGTTTGCGAATGCGAGTCTTTTCACGAGAATCTAGGTTGGGAATATAAGTTTGGTGTTCCATAAATTGAATGATGTCTTTATACCATGAAATTTATAAAATGGTGATGGCCTCAATGTGGCAGATTAGCAAATCATGTGGTTCAGTATAAGATGGAGATTTTCTTGTTTCGATAAGAAAAGTGGGATCGATAAGAACTTGGTACAGATGAAAAAGAGATGTTGAAGAAGTGAGAGATTTAGTGATAGAATTTTGATCTCGAGGGATAGGCTCAATGGTGAAAGAAATGAAATCTTTGGTGATAGTAATTTTAATTTGATGATAAGAAATGAGATTCTCATTTTTGCATTGGTAATCACCATTGACTTGATGACAAATGAGCTGGGAATCACCTAAAGCATGCAAGTATTAGATATCTAAATCAAGGGCAGTTCTCATGCCTGAGATTAAAACTTTGAACTCAACCATGTTGTTAGTGACATCAAATGTTAAGCGAAAAGCTAAAGGGATGATTATTACAAGAGGGCTCATAAGAATGCAACCTAACCCAGCTCCTTGAAGGCACTTCACACCATCAAAGTGAAGGGTCTAAGTATCTTCATGTAAATCGACATTAATTTCAAGAAGTTCTTTGATAACTAATTTTGGTTTAGTAATTATTGGCCCCAAAAATTTGACTAATTGTTACTCATTTTGGTGCAGGACCAACACAGTGTGGAAGGACCATGGTGAAGGAAGACCATGGTGTGTTACTATAGGCATAGAAGCATCGTGTTATACAACCTTTTTAGGCATAGAAGGACAATGGCATGAAAGGAACTAGCACAAGAGGACCCAATCAGCGGAGCACAAGTCATAAAGAACCCAAGAACATTGGACTCAGAATGAAAGCAAAATACTAGGGGAGCACATGGGAAGCATGAGCAGTTAGGAGAATGATTTATATGGGACACCTCGACCTTGTTGATTGGAGGTTTTATGCTAACCCACCAGGAATGGAACACTTAGCCGTTGAGATATAGCATAGAGAGAGGATCTAAGGGGCGCAAGGACCCAAGTCTTCAGGAATAACTTATTATAAATGTCATGACTCTTAGTTTGTTGAGAACTCATGCACCATTCACTTAGGTCATTAATGTTTTGTAATACTTGGTCAAGGCAAAACAAGTATAAATACCCCTATTGTAATCTATTATGAAGGGGGATGGATGAACTTTTGAATTGATCATTAAAGAATATATAATGTAGCATTACCTTTTGGTTATATGAGATTTTACCAATTGTGCCAAGAGAAACGATGGAATAACTAAGTGTTAGACTTGGATATGAGTTATTTCTGAATCTCTTTTTCTTTTCTAAGAAACTAAGGCTAAGAGAAGATGGTAATAATATGCATAGTAGTAGTAATCAAACCTAGAACCCAAGTGATTAAGTTAGTATGCTTTTATATAATCTTTATTTGAACTTATAGTAATAAGTGAGATATGAATAAGTTATACCAATTGTGCATCAAAACCTTCAAGAACTGGTCTTTCATTGTGTGCTTTGGGTGAGCATGCAAGACCTAAATCTCATGTGATAGGGCCAGCATGCTAGCTTATTTAAGCTAGACTTCAGCACCATAGCTGAATCAATTGAAATAACCTAACATTTTGGTTCCATTGTCGAGACTGGAAGCACTTGAATTATAGATATGGAAGATGTATGAGCAAATTACTCTAAAAAATTTTGAATCATGGGTACACAGTGTTGAGGATAAATTTGCCATTCCATACCTTGAACTAGGAATCTCTGCATGGCAGTGGGTAGAGCAGAATATCTACAGTCTGTTATATAAGACTTTCTTTTATGAGCTCTCAAGTCTTTTACATATTTGGTTGGTAGCATATGCTCAAGGATGATCCAAAAATCTTGGTAGGAGACAACATTGGACACTAGAATAATAGAGGGTTTTAGCATGACTTGGAGTTTCATGGATGTGAGCAATTAACTATTTGTGGAGAGGAGTTCTCAATAGCTACGTTCTAGTGTATGTTATAACCACTTATTCATGTCTAGAAATAGCCAAGTTTCAATCCCTTTGAGTACCATGTGATCGCTATATTGTGCATTTTTCTTTTGAAATTAAGAAGTTATTTTTTGATCTTGGACTAGAGACTATATAGATGGAGAGTTAAATCCTCTTGTGCATGAGCTACAGATTTGGAAGGGGAGAGTAGGAGGTGGAAGCTTATGGGTTCCAAAATGGTAGTTAGTCAGTGTGCATTATGGAAATGGAAGTATGATGAAGCTCGGTAAAGGATAATTGGAATCAATGGCATGGGAAGAGAATGAGAGAACTCAAGGAGTGTTGTTAGGAGCCACATGGAGGTAAAAACACATGAAGACCCCATCACTTTCAAGCCACATTATTTTCCATTTCTATCCTATGAAGGAGAAACAAGCTGGATGGTTGAAATCGAAGAACCAAGTTTAAACCAACTCAACTCTCATACCATAGTCCGTGCTCGTGTTGTTGAGTCAGATGAGGTATATATACATAATTGGGACACATATAGTGAGGAATTAGAAACCGAACTAGTCAAGGATACTGCAGCTAAGTTATTTGATGTACCTATAACTTTAGCACTCTTTTTTCCTCTAAAAGGGAATTTTATGGCACAACTTGGAATGCTTGGAGGACCTAGCCCTCAAGGATAGAATACAAGCCCAACTTTAGTTAACCAACCTAGTTTAGTGCTGAGCACTACTACTAGAGGCACTGATGAAGGACTAGGAGGTGGTGCAAGAGGAAGTGGACTCCCCCCAAAGGGACAGGCACTAGAGCTTCCCAATAACTACCCACTCAAGTAGCTCAGCTGACAACAGTGTATTATGAGATGACACTCCACTTACCTAAATATTGTGGGGTGAAGAATGCAGCTGAGCATGTCCACAAGTGTGAACTAATTTAGAGAGCATGAGGCATTACTTCCTCAGAATTGAAAGCCACATAGTTTGCCACCACATTTTTGGAGTGCATGCACAAGTGGTACTGCAAGTTTAACCCTCAGGAAATGGTGTTTGACTTTGATCAGCTCAAAATAGCCTTTCTACAAGAATTTGATATTCCTAAATTTGAGCAATAGAGCATAGCAGTGTTGAAAGATATAAAGCAAGGACTTACAGAGAGCATACATGAATACAACACAAGGTTTAAGACCTTATTGTCTAAACTATCATTTGATATCAATGCTTCTCAACACACTTAATGGTTTTTGGGAGGGCTACTGCTACTCTTCCACCATACCTTATTTCAACGTACCTTCACCAGCCTACATGACGCCTTAGAAGCTGCTCTTCATGCTGAAGTAGTTAGAATAATTGACACCAAGATTAGTCTCTTTATGGAGGCCTGGATAGCCTCGATGGAATCATAACTAGAAAAGTTGACAACTAATAATGCACATGAAACATGTAGAGGTGTCTAGCGCACAGACTACGAGTTTGAAGGACATACACAGAGTAATTGCCCATGCAAGAACATTTGTGTAGTGCTTAAACAGTCACATGAAATTTGTCATAAAGAACATGATGTGCACTCTTTCCCTCTTTTGCAAAGAGCTACAAACACTAAATTATCTGATTATTTCAAAATATGTGATGCTTATACTCATGACACTAATAATTACCGGTTGATTGGTGATATCTATAAAGTTCAAGCACGTGGTATGCAACATACCTCTATGTGAAAAATCAGGACAACAATGGTTATCAAGGACAAGGGAGAAGATGAGGATGTGAATGTGGTTGGTTCCCACCCATGACCTATTACAAGTGTGGATCCCTAGACCACTATTAAAGGGATTTCCTAGAATACCTAACGTGCACTTTTTGCAAGAAGGAACACAGTTTGGAAGAGTGTCCTGATTTATATGTAGATATCACCAAGGAGCAGAATGAAAAGGGCATCAAAATAATCCAAAATGATAAACAACACTAGCATGCACACCCAACCATCCCTATAGTTCAACAAGTAAATATTACCACTCGTAGTGGGGAATAGACCCAGTCACAGTCTACCCCAGTTGAGAAACTGCAAAAGGAGGAACCACGAGTAAAAAGGTACCCTTATGTTCAGCTGCAGAAAGATGTCCTCCAAGACATAAAGCATTCGTAAGAGAACTTCAGGGAGAAATCCAATTTTTAAAAGACAAGGATGTAACACAGGTGTTGTTGTGCAAAGAGAAGATGAGCCTCAACGTATCACACAGGATGACTTCCAAGAACTATGCATGTGTATGTTGGATGAGAATATTATCCCCAACTCAACGTATGGCTTAATAATTAAGCCTGGGTATCAAGTGAGGTTCACCCCTAAGTCACCAGAGAAAGTGAGGATCGTCGTTTAAATCATGCTCAGCGACAGGACACACCTAGTTCCTTTATTCCCCTATAAGATAAGGAACTCTTAGTCAACGATGCCATTTATGGATGGGTAATCCACAACATACTGGTAGATATTGGGGCAGAAGTTAATGTCCTTACCAAAGATGCTTGGAGGAAGATGGTCAGTCTAGTGCTACAACCCTCACTGCACGTCTTATTTATGGCGAATAAGACTCGCACGCTACCCATTGGAGTCCTCAAGAACGCTACAGTTGATATACTTGGGGTACCCTTCAAAGCAGACTTCAAAGTTATGGAACTAATGGATGCTGATACTACCCAACTCTATTGGACAAACCTTGGTGCTATGAGAACAATGCAGACTTAAGCTTTAAAAAGTGCTACATTACTTTTGAGAACACTAATCAGCATGTAGTCATACCACTTGACCAAGTATAAAGACCCCCTATATAGAATGATCCAGGAGCTTTCCACCCCATGATTCTGATCAATAATAATAATATTTAATTATTATTGTAAATGTAGGTGGGACATTATTTGACCAACAATGCCACACCTCCACCCACAATGTTTATAATTAATTTTGAAAAATAGCTATCAATTTGTATGTATATATATATATATATATATAATTAATGAATATATTTTATTAAGACATTTAAATTAATTTTTATATATTTTAATATATTTAGTAAGAATTAATAAATATATTTTCATTCATATTTTAATTATTTTCCTTTAAAAATCCGTAGTAATCTTTAAAAGAAAAGGGTTTTATATGACACATGTCATTTAAAAGTCATGAGATTTCAAAGAAAGGTTGCATGCATATTAAAATCTTTATTAAAAAAACAACATTTCCTATGGGCACATGCATTAAGGATAATGCATGAAAAGAAGTTCAACATGGTAATCTTTAACGTTTGGCATGCTAGTCTTTGGTGCTTGGCAGCGTTTGGAAGGTGGAGACTTGGCGCTAAAGCGTGGAAGTATATTTGTTTTAAAACATTGACTTCTATTTGTTTTAGAGCATTGAATCTTAGCGTTAATATTTTATTTTATCTCCAATCTTGCCAAGCGTGGTAAAGGCGCTACATGGTATTTTGGGCATTGAATGGAGAGCACTTAAGATTATTTATTGTGTGTTTATATTAAGAGTTGAATATGGTGTGATAGGTGTGTTGGCATTGAGTAATGATGAGCAACAAGATCCCACCCCAAATGGTGTTCTACATTGGACTGATAACCAATTGATCTCTAATACTACAAGTAATGCTTCTAATTGTTGGGCTCATGGTGATTACGACTTCACTAGTAGAGTATGCAGAACCATCAACAATAAATAGAATGTGTCACACTAGTTTAATAAACAACACAGGTTCATCCGCCATATCACTAGCTAGGTCATGCAGGGACCTCTCATAAAAATGCCACTTGAAAGATTGGATGAGGCTCCAAGGTTCCATGGGCAGATGGAGGTCTGAGACTTTCTCTAATGCCTCGAGGAATTTTACCACACTAATGAAGATCGTATTCGATCTTTGGTTCATCTCCTTGATGGTACAACTACACGTTGTTGGTGAACCCATTGTGAACAACTCTTGTAATGGGATCAGGTACAGTCAGCATTACACCACAGATTCCACCATGACAACAAAGTAAAAGGGACTGTCAATTATAGCGGGCTACAAGCACCTGAACCCCATATAAAACCCTGTGAAACTATGTGATAGAGTGATGAGTCCTACTTACCAATGTACTTGCGGGTACACACCTTCTATAGAACTCTACACACATGGGCTCGAGTATGGTACATACATGAAGAATGACACATGCGTACCAGGTTTTGGTAGTTAATAAAGGATAGAATGAACTCAACACTCTCCTATTCCTCACCAAGGATGGACTTGCCCCTCACTCTCCAAGCTAGATGAGAAGCAGTTATCAAAGACCCAAGTCCCATAGAGGATCACTTGAGGACTATCCATCAGGACCCTAAGGAACCATTACATTTTTTCAATGAACCTTCAACACACCAAGTTCCCATGCCCATACCGATTCCTAATGAAGAATGACATGAATAAATTTGCCTGAGAAAGCAAAAGCTAGTCTTCCAAGTAGACAAAGGTCAAGCCTCTACTTCATTTGACCCCCTATCCAACCATTTAGATGTTCCTACAGATGTTAGTACATGAACTTTTTAGGACACAAGTACTAATATAGGTAACCCTTATCACAAGCCATTCCAGACCATACACCGTAACATTGGCATGGAACAAGAACCAAAGATGGCCACTAAAAGAAACTATTGGACCGTTACAAAGGTCTCCAAAGTGTTTGAATTATTAAAAGATTATCAAGATGTGTTCCCCAAAAACTACAGTGAGATGAAAAGTGTCCACCCATCCCTTAAGCAAGATGCATATAAAGTTAGTTGATGGTGCTCGACCAGTTCGAAAACGCTGATACAAAATGAATCCTAATCTACAAGTGTACATCAAGGAAGAAATTGATAGTATGTTGCACATCGGGGTTATCACTCCCATTGAGGAATCTGAATGGGTTAGTCTCATGGTAATCTATATCAAGAAGGATGGATGCATTCATATTTGTGTGGACTACCGAGTGCTTAATGCATCTTCCATAACATATTCTTTTCCAATGCCATTCATTAAAGAAATTCTTGAAGGAGTTGTTGGTTGTGAAATATACATCTTCACGGATGGCTTCTTGGGGTACTATCAAGTCCATATTGTTGAGGAAGACCAGCCAAAGACCACATTCACCACAAAATCGAGATCATTTGCTTATATTGTCATGCCTTTTGGCTTGAAGAATGCCCCAACAGTGTTTTCACGGATAGCAATTGAGGCTTTTAAAGACTTCATCCATAAGTTTCTCCAAGTTTATATAAATGACTGGATAGTATATGGTTTGGTTAAAGACCATTTTTCTAACCTTAGACTTATGCTTGAGCATTATCGGGTCTTACAAATTGCATTAAATCTAAATAAGTGCTTGTTTGTGACACCTTTTGGTGTGCTCCTCGGCCACATAATTTGCAAGGAAGGACTCTTAGTGGACCTAGTAAAGGCATCGGTGATTCTTCATCTCCCAGTGCCCAAGACTCAGCATGAGGTTCGCATGTTTCTGGACCACATGGGATACTATAGAAAGTTCATTCGCGGTTATGCAAAGATTATTGTGCCCTTGAAATAACTTCTCAAAATTAATGAACACTTCATCTGGACCCGCTCTGGTAAGGAGGCCTTTGAAACACTTAAAGAAAAGTTGGTCACTACTCCTATTCTTCAATTCCCTGATTAGACAAAGCCATTTCATGTCCATGTTGATGCATCTGGCATGCTTGTTGGTACAATTCTTGTATAGCCAAGTGATTGAAGTCTTGATCACCCCATTTACTTTGCCAGCAAAAATCTAACACCAATTGAACATAACTACACCACTACGTAGTGTGAAGCCTTGTCAATGGTCTACGCCTTGTAGAAAATTAGGTAGTACCTTCTAGCCACTCTTTTTATTTTCTATACAAACCACGAGGCTTTAAAGTACCTTGTTAACAAATCAGTGTTGCATGGGAGAATCTATCACTGGTTTGTACTATTCTAAGAATTTCAGTTCTCTGTTATGGTGAAACCTGGAAAAGCTATGGACCTAATCAGCTATCCTGGATAGAGAATGGAGAACCACCATGTGCCATAGAAGATGATCTTCTTGGCGTATAACTTTTTTGAGTCACATGGGTACCTGAAGAATTGGAAGATATTGTAGCTTTCTTGACCACTGGCTCCGCACTAGAGTCTCTAACCTTGTAGGAGAAAAAGCAACTTGTGGTGCGTGTTGCACCCTTCCAATTCATAGTAGGTGATCTTTACAAAATAGACCATGATGAAGTCCTTCGTCGGTGTGTAATGAAATATGAATACCCTGAGGTACTTTGTGAAGCCCATGAAGACATTATAGGTAGACACTATGTTGGTGAAGCTGCTGTGCACAAGGTTTTACTTGTTGGGTTGTGGTGGCCAACCTTATTCCAAGATGTTAAGACATATGTTAAGCAATATGACATTTGTCAGTGCATGGGTAAACCTAATAGAAGAGATGTTATCCCTTTACAACCAATCTCTTCTCACAAACCTTTCAAAAAGTGGGTTATTGACTTTATGGGGCCCATCACTTTAGTAGGACGATGAATGGGTTCTCGATACGTTATTTTAACAACTAATTACCTTAAGCACTGGGTTGAAGCAACACTGATAAAAGACTATACAATAGATACTGTTGTATTGTTCACATGGGAGAATGTCAACATGATTTGGGTATCCCCTGAGTTTCATCAGTGATTGAGGAAATCACTTTTTAAATGAAACCATTTGCATCTTGTTAGCTAAGCTCATGATCACGCACCATAAGATGACACCATATCATCCACAAGACAATGAAACTCCCGAGGCTTTCAACAAGATCTTGGGTACCATTTTAACAAATATCTACAATGTTGGCCACATTGATTGGGATGATATAGTGTCTGCAATAGTATGGGCTTATCGCACTACCTATAAGCGCCTTAACAAAAGTACTCCATTTAATTTGGTGTATGGCAAGGAAGCAGTTTTATCAGTAAAGTTTCTAGTGCCATCCCTGTGTATTGTCCACGTATGACAACTGGATGAAGAGGCATCCTTGAAAGTGCATTTAGACACCTTGATGAAATGAGATGAGATCCTATTCCTCGCT
Organism: Torreya grandis; assembly: GCA_037957365.1. Lineage (NCBI taxonomy): Eukaryota > Viridiplantae > Streptophyta > Pinopsida > Cupressales > Taxaceae > Torreya > Torreya grandis. The sequence continues at coordinate 4,708,143 of JARHVA010000405.1, forward strand.
CATTGGAGCCAAGATGTAGAGAAATGCAAGCAAAAGGCATGGCATGATTGCCATATAAAGAACAAGACTTTTTCTTTAGGGATAAAGGTTTTTCTATATGTCTCTAAGTTCGCATGCCACCTGGGAAAACTTCGCATACACTGGGATGGCCCATTTATCATCCATAGTATTCGACCTACCAGGGCATGTCAGTTACAAAAGATGGTGGTCAGTTTCTGCTAGGGCACTATAATGGAAGTAGGCTTCGACTATATTTCACTTCAGAATACATGAAGTTATGTAATAAATAAGGCTTATGTCATTAGATTAAGATTTCTTGCTTTCAATAAAAGTGTTGCGTTCATTGCACAGCGCTTTTATTTATTATAATATTTATTTTTATTATTTTTTTCATTTTTGTGGAGGACCATGAATCATTTTAGTGTGGGGTAAGAAGCTAAACTTAAGGTAAAAATTAAAAAGCATGCAAGTTACGGGGCTTGAGACAAATGAGCATGTAAGTCATATTGGCACACAAGTAATAAAGGTGAATAAGGAATTAAGGGCACACAAGTCATTAAAGGCACTATGGGGTAAGGTTCTTGTCATATGTTAAAATTTTAAAAACATAACCATTGTCTTGCACCATTCAAAAAGGGTGGGATATAGTTGTCACCCTCTTAAGAATAGCATGAGAAAGGACGTACCATTAATGCAATGAGGTTAGTTATGATAAGCGGCATGCCAATAATATGATGGGCCAAAACTGTTAAGGCATTAATTGCACAAGGCAAGAATCTAAGCACATGCACCATTAAAAAATATACATTAATTGCCATGAAGTGATGGGTGATGAAAGGGCATTTATGAAAGAGACCCCCTCTTGAATCCTATAAAAGATAGGTTAAAATCATTTTAATATTTACATTGTGCTAAGTTTTGAATTACCAAACGATGAACCAAAGCCAAGTAAATTGAATCTTGAGCAGAACAAAGCTTTTATACCCCTAGTAAAACACACGGGTTGTTACCCAATCAAGGAGAGAGTTCTTAAGTCCGCACTAGTGAGAAAAGTGGTGATTTTGGAAGTTATAGGTCTGTCAATGTCCAAGTGATTAAGCTCGAAAGCTGAAGCAACTATCTGTAGCAACATATTCATTTGGGAACGTAAGTAAATCATACATTAACCTTCGATCATCTTGAAGGGTAATGCAACCCAAGAAAAAGGCCAAATGACTTGATAAATTACCAACTATACCAGAAGAAGATGTGAATGGAAGAGATTGGTTTCCCATTAGGGAAGAGACTCAAGAGGAATAAGAGTAGAACCCGAGAGAACAAGCATGGAGTGCAAAAGGAGAAGTAGAACAACGTGTAAAAGTAGAGACCAAAATAATGGTGAGGAAAGGTAAGCAGGCACAGATGTTGATAGTATGGAAAGCCCTAGCATCCCCACCCCCAACTCTACTAATAGAGGAAATGCAATACCAAGATTTGGTTTTACACACGGAGAAGTGGGTCTCCAAGGTCTCAACAACCACTATCTTTGACTACAATCACCACCAATTAGGAAATGAGCTTGAGCTTCAGAACGACTCCCAGGTTAAGACCACCAACACAAGAAACCAAATGGTCTATGACTTGACAATAAAAAATTAAGTAGACAGTATGGGACTCTTCTAACTCTTTGAACTTTCATATTTTGGTAAACCAATGAAGGTAGTATAGTTCCTCCTCTTGCGTGTCCATGAGGACTATATCTTCTTTGTTGGATGTAGCATGAACATCACCCTCGAGAGAATAAGCAAAGTCAAGAGACTATAGTGCTTGAGGTTGAGTGTGATCGATGACTTGAACAACATGGAAGAGATACAAAAAGATCATTATGGTGTTAATATATCAAAATTAGGGGCACGTGATGCACATCAAGAACTTACAAGATCCCACACTTTGGGTCATGGCATAAATCATTTCCAACAAGATCAGACAGATTGATCACTAGAAGGAGGTGGACATAGCACACCTATATGTTGCCCACCAAGTCTCTCAGGGATTAAAGTATAATTGGGGAATGTACTTTGTCTACAAAATTATTAAAGATGCAGAGAAGGCCTATCAGATGCCCAAGCACCAGTTCTCTTGGGGAGTAATCCTCCTACTGATGGTTTTCAATGTATTGTTCTCAAAATCATCTATGCTCATTTTGTGGATAACCCCTACAAAACTTGTTTGTTTCATAATCTAGACTCTAAGTTCGTCATTCGAAACAAGATTCTCTTGGTCTCAAGTGAAGTTGACTGACATCTTGAGAAAGTTTTCAACACTCCCTCGTCACGATTTATCAAAAATTGTGAATAGTCTTGATCTGATCAAAATATCAATTTTGATTGTTCATAAGGTGTTAGCCAAATTTCATTTTTCCCATGCATCGACAGCATTTTTTTCTGCTTTTACATTTTTATTTCCCTATGCATAGGTGGCATTTTTTGCCGCTCTTGCATGTTTTTCATTTTTTCCATGCAAGGGCATCAATTTTTGCCGCTCTTACATGTTTTTCTTTTCTCAATACAAGAGTGTCAATTTTTGTTGTTCAAGCATTTTTTTTTGTTTTTCCATGCATCGACAGCATTTTTTGCCACCAGTGCATGATTTTCCCCTATCCCATGCATCGACAGCAAATTTTTCTACCAATGCATGGCCTTCCCTGTCCTATGCAAGGGCGACAATTTTTGCCACCCAAGCAGAGATTAATCAAAATCTCAATTTTTGCATGACATTTATTGCCACGTGCACCGAGTTGGTAAAATTTGTTTTGGGGAATTTAAATGCCATTTGATTGTCATTTTGATCATTTTAAGTTTCCTAAGACTCCTCCTTACAATCATTCGATCGTGCAAATGAGTAGGATTACGAATTTGCCAACTACCGAGCTTAGGACTTTGATATTGCTGGGTAAGTTTTGGTTTTTAGTTTTACTTCTAGGTTTTTGTTAGGCTTTTCTTTTTGGTTTTTCTATATTTCTTGTTTTTTGCTTTACCCTAGTGAGCCTTAACAGCTGTTTCCACCAAACCCTCATGTGTGTCCTAGGTTACCTTGCATATCGAGTCAGTGTCTTGACCCAACTTAGGTTTACCCTCGCCAAGTCTTGATTGAAAATCACCTTAAACTTCCTACTGAAACAAACCATTTGCATTATTGACATGTTTTACCACTTGCAGGTTATAGACTTCATTTTTTAATAAATGTAAAGGTGGTGAATTTTGCCACTTAAATATTTGAAGTTCCAAAGTGAAAGTGTATAGGCAGTAAAAATTACCACCATTACACAAAACTCTATTCCCTACCATTTCCTGCAGTAGCGGCAAATTCTACCACTCTAACATCATAACTTGAAAAATCTTGCTTTATGCCTTGTCAGCATTTTTCACCTCTCCTACACATTACACATGCCTAAGCAGTGATTTTTATCCCCCATGCAAACTGAAGTTTCTCCTACCTGCAATGTCGGTATTTTTTGCCGCTTCCACATGCTAACCATATGCGAGGGCTGTGATTTTTTCTGCCCATGCAAATTGAAATTTCTCCCACCTGTAACGTCGACATTTTTTTCCGCTTCCACATGCAAACCTACATACAAGGGTGGCAAATTTTGTCGCCTAAGCAAATGCAAATGTTCCCCATATGCAAGGGTGGCAATTTTTGCCGCCCATGCAAGCATCCTCTCAAATTTCCTAACTCTGAGATATTTTTAATTTTGCTTTTTTGAGCCTGCTTTCCTCTAATTTTTTGGCCTGCTCGCACTTTATCCCTCTCAGATGCATCCTCATGGTCGTGATCATTGACATGCAGTTTTCCTAATTTGCCAGTATTTTTCCTAATTGCACGATCATGACTTTTATTATAGTTTCTTCTATGGATCCTTCTTCATCGACATTCTTTTGATAAAAGCTCTTCTAGATGACTGAGTTTTCTGTAAATAAGTTGAAGGCAATGAAGTATAAATATCAAGGTGTTTTTCTAATCACCTTAGTTACTTCTAATGTTGACGACATTAGAGATACAGAGATCAGTCATGTGAACATGGTTGAGTTCGTGGAAAGAACTAGGTTAAATAATTCAGCCACGAAATGAAGAAGATAATTGACAACAATATTCATTTAGTATCTTCTTTTTTTGTAGCAACTCACCACACAAAATTTGTTCTCCGATGTGCTCAGTTATATAGTAAGGATACCAGCGTTGTATTAGACGCTAATGGTAATGTGATAATTAGACTGGATCCTGAGTTCATTGATAAAGTGTTCATGTGCCCTCCTGCTATAGAAGTGATAAAGCTTGATTTTGTTGAAGCACAAAGAGAATATGACAGATCCTAAAAAAGTGAAGAAGGTAATCAACAATAAATGGCTCAAGACTCTAAGGGCAAATTTGTCAAGGTGGCCTCATAGTTTTTCAAGAAGTGACATTACCGAAGAAGTTGGTGATCTGATAACTCTTCTTAGTAGGATAAGAGGGTTGCCCTCTTCCTCACAGTTTCATGAATGGATGTATCCCTTCATCAAGATAATTCTTCAAGGCAAACAAGTCATCTTCTAGGGAGAACAAGTCAACAACGCTTTGCATGAGCAATTGATGAAGGCGTTCACTACCTTCAAATCTACATGACTTCTTACATGGTCTATATTACAGCTTCAATGAGAATCTTTTCAAGTTTAACATCAGAAGGAGATAGGAGAGTAACCCCAATGTATCAATACTACTCTCAGTTAACATTGAAGGGTTTTATTCATCATTTCAAGAGAGTAAATGATGCTTTTTTTATAGTATTTTTGTCTTTTTAATTCTCAATTAGAATAAAAAAGAGTGTCAGATGAGGCTTGGACAGTTGTGAATGATTTTAGATGCATGTTCTTACAATTTCCTTCTTTCTCGTACTTAAAGGTTGGCTTTTTCCAAGGACATTCTTATATGCTTCCGAGATTCCCCTAAGATAAATTGGTCTAAATAGAATTATGCAGACAAATGATCATCATGCATAATAAATAGATGGAACTCAAGAAGCTCAGTTTTATGTTCCCATTTGAAATTGGTAGGTTTTCAGTGTTAACCACTGGAAAGGCTAGAGCCATGAAAATTGAAATGCAACTCGTGACCTTTAAGCAATTTAAAAGAAGACAAAATTTTGATTACAAAGGCGTGAAGGATGTAATAAGGAGGAAAACACAATTTTATGAACCTATGATTGAGGATGTTTGGGTAGATTTGAGAACAGTGAAAGATGTCAAGAAAATGAACTACAGTAGATTATCTCTTGAGTAGATTAAATATCTGAGACTTGTTGATATCCCTGAGAATTTAGGGAATGATGGAGATTTGATTAATGATAGATATAATACTAAACAAATTTCCACTTCCCCTCTTCCTCCAATCTAATGGTCACAAAAAGAGTTGACTTCCTTGAGGAAAAGATTTGAACCTATATTGGCAAACACTAATAACTAGTTAGCAAATAAAGGAATTACTTTCAAAGAATTCATCACCAGTTCAGATGCTAAATTTTAAGAAGTAATAAGAAGAAAAGCAGAAAATAAGATGAAGAAAAAAAGTGATGTCCCTTCTTCTTCCAAGCCACATAAGCCTAAGATCATATTTGTGACGAAGAAGTCAAAAATTATGGAAAAAGAGTCAAAAATAGAAGATGTGGAAGTTGAGAAATAAGGCATTGAAGAACCATCGATGGAACAGATGGACACTGATGATAGGCCTATAGATCAACCAGAAGGAAACTTTGTCTCCACAAAGGAATGTGCAACAAGAAATAGGAATCTCTTCTTCCCCACCTAAAACACTTGTTGTAACTCCTTCACCTATTTCTTCGATTAGTGTTCCCTCTTCTGGATCACCCTCTCCTTCCAAAATAATTTTTTGACAACCCTTAAAGCAATTTTGATGATAGTCTTCATTGCTCAGGATCAATTCCTAGTTTGTCATCCCCATCTTTTGATATTGAAGATATTGCTACTTTTGATCACTCAGCAAAATGTGTAGTTTTTACTAATACTCCACCTATTGTTTCCACTACCTGTGCGAGTACAACTCCGTTAATACCAACAATAGAGATAGATCCTAATGTAAGTACTTATGTGCTCCTACCATGGTTATTAGCTTACACACCCAAAAGGAAGAAACAAACCATCTCTCTAGATGACTTTGATTTCAATAAAATGGTGCTAGTACAAGCCAAGGCCCCAAAGAAGCTAAGGATTCTTTCAAAAATGATTGGAGATAAGGGACACAAATTTTTAAAAATTGCTAGACCTCCACAGGATAAAACCATTGAAAATTTTGATGTAAGTGATTACTCTGTCTATAGAGTTGAATTAGATAAGATACCTCATGAGAGTGCCAAGAGTGATATGCAGTCAACCATGGACATCTTGATTTAAAAATTTGACAGAGAGAAAGAAATGAAAGATCACTACAAAATAATGGTGGAACAATTGACTACAGTGGTAAGGATAATTACTTTCACTCAAGAAATAGTAACTCTTGAGACCATTTCTGTAGAAGACCCCATTATTCAGAAAGTGAAAAAGACCTGTCTCAAAGGAAAAGTGCTTGAAGAGTACTTGGACAAGATGCATTCACAAGAAGTTTCCTTGTTCATAGAGTTATCTGAGAAGACAAATAAAATGAAAAAATAAGAGTAAAACTTGATGATCTCATTAATATTATTTTTTAAGATATTGAAAGCATAAAAAAGTATCTTGACAAATGGATGGATATGAGGAAACTAAAAATAAGCACTCTAATATCAATCGGTGTCATTACTGATAGAGACTCTTACACTGAAACTAAAGAGGCATTGACATATAAGAGTCAGGTGCTTAAAGAGTTGCTCAATGACCTCAAATCTTCAAGAAAACTCAGTGAACAAAATGATGTCAATCTTTTGCATAAATTGGAGGAGCTACCTTGCAAACTTACATCATAAGATAACCAATTCCTTTCAATAGAAAAAATAATTTAGAAATTTGAAGGTATGTTCTAGAAAGAATTTAAAGATAAGGCATTTTTAATTGCCTATGTGGATAATATTCTAGATAATCAGTTAACTCTAGATAATCTGAAAACTAGGTTAACTAGTCATGCAAAATTAGTTACAGTAGTAAGAGATGCCATAGTCAGAGCTAAAATGATTTTCAAGAACACTGTTACTCTAGACAGTATCAAGATGCAAGTAGCTATCATTATGTATGATGCTCACAAGAAGAAAAATGGAGATATAAATTGAAACTATTTTTCCTTTGGTCTAATTTCCACTTTTCTTATGTACTATTGTAACCGCTTTAGACATTTTTATATGTACTTTTTTTATATGTAATTACATGTAAAAATATAAGAAGTCCTAAGTCAAAAAGGACTCTTATCTTTGACTCGATCAAAGTAATTAGATCTTTTCTAAAAATCTTCAAGGCCTCTCCCTATAAATAAAGATGGCCTCTTTGTAAATATATCTTTGAGTTATTGGAAGTAAAACTTTGTCAAAATTGAAAGGCATTTTGAGACTTTAAGTTTAGATTATAAATTCAAGTTTTATCAAGTGAATGAGAAAGCAAGTGACCTTTCAAACTTTGTATTGGAATAACTTGTGTTGTGTAGAAAATTATTCTTATGTCCTTTTCCTAATACAATCTTATCTATTTGATTAAATAAGTAGAGTGAGTGAAAATAATTTGGAAGATGTTCTGAAGTTGATTATGGAGACTTGGTGCTACTATAATTGTCTTTAGTTTGTGTTTTATTGTTTTAGAACAAAAGATATTGAAAAGACTTTGAACTACTTGTATCTTTTGTGATTATATACTTTGTTGTAGTTTTTGGTGAAGACTTTGGGCTGCACCTCATTATACTATAATATAAGTTATAAATCAATAAGAGAAGCAACGATTGGCTTTGTACTCTCGTGGGTTTTTTGTGAATTCGGTTAATATCAAGAAAGTTTTCCTTTATTTTGTAAACATCATTTCTGAAAAAAGAGAAATAGATGATATGATATCACCAATGTTATGATCCACTCCTAAGAGCACACTTGATTACCTTTGTATAAGCAACTAAACACAGAATTAAACCAGAAGTAATAAGTAACTAGAATTCAGAATCAACAAAGAATATATGATACGAGAAACAATACAATCTGTATTAACACTCTTCTAGAATACAATGAAGAAATCACACTCTTTCACACCTCTTGGATGTCCAGTATTTCTCTCAAGAGTTCTCTCTCTCACACACAACCAATTACAAACAACTCAATACAGAGTTGTTCCCTCCAAGTGACAATCAACCATCAACACAATGGTTGTTAGGAGGCCCCTTATCCAACGGTAGCACAATTGATTACTTATATATGAGCAATTGAACACGAAAATTATACCAGAATGATTAAGAAACTAGAAACATGAGACAGCAAAGAATTTGAGAGACAATACACACAATTGTATTAGATAATACTAGAAGAAAATACAAATAAGGAAGATGCCACTTCTCCCTCCACCTCAAAGGCTTGCCACACCTCAAGACCTTCTTCCCTCTCTCTCTTGCTCAACACAAAACCAACTCTAAAACCTGAGTTACAATCCCTCCTTGAATGCTATAGCTGATCTCCTTGACCTTACACCTGTAGATCTCCTTGACCTTGCTTGCTTCAATGCTCTTACTTGATCAATATGATAATTACAATACATGCCTCATGGTTCTTTAAATAGAATCCCATGGTTACAAAAATAGACATCTAACTACTAAAATTAGACACACAGCTCGCGACTTAAAATAGTCTCTTAGCATGCAAACACTAGGTTTAACTAACTGACTGTTCGTAAACAGCAGTTCTGAACCGCACAAGCGACCGACGTCGGTCCCTGCTTGTCTGGTGTTGCCGACGTCGGCCGACTCCATGCCGTCACCAGTCTCCTTCTCCACTGCATCTGACCGACGTCGGTCATACTGCCGACGCCGGTGGCTCTGGTTCTTCAGCATCCTCTCTTCATGTGTGTGCAAACAGTTGAAGCTTTTAGCTCCACACCCTAACAATCTCCCACTTGGAGATAAACAGCTGCAACCTGTACCTGTACCTGTACACCATCTATTTTGTTCCTTTGGCTCTGTATCCCTCTTCAAAATCACCCTTGAAGACCAACCACCACGCAAACCTGTGATGCTATACCTGTCACCTATGCCACAAGAACTTTGCTGCTCCCAAATTCTTCATGACATACTTCTGAACCAACTCTACCCTTAGCTCAGAAAACTCCCTGTATATGCAACCCTGCAAAAAGTAACACAATACAGTAACAGGATAATGTAGCTAATATCATCCAACCTGGTAAAGATAAAATACAATGATCAAACCTCCATTGTCCTGCAGCTAACTCAAGACCATATACCATAGCCTTCTGTCTCAAATGTCCATCCACTCTCTTCTCTAAAACGGGAATCCATCCCTCTATATCCAGCTGACAACTCCACCAACAAGTACCTGTTTGGCTCTACTCTAAGGACTCACACTCCTCATCCATGTCAAGCTCCCACTGTTTCTAGATTCTACCTGCATTGCTTCTTCTGTCTTCCTAGTTCATGACTATCAGTAAGCAATATAAAGAAGGTGAACAATGAATATGAGGTTCACATACCTTTTCTGACCTCTGTATGGGTGTTTGAGACTCATAGATCCACCCAACATCTATTCCAGTGACCGATCTCGGCCAACTCCCAGTCTACTCCCGACCGATGTCGGTTCCCTGCACTGATCCTGACTGTCGACGTTGTTACCCCTGGCCGACGCCGGTGTCCCCCTACCGATGTCGGTCCTAATGACCGACGTCGAACTTCTCCTGCCCGACCTACCGACCCTGATGGTCTGCACATGACCGAAGCCGGTGTCTGGATGACCGACGTCGGTTCCAAGTAACCGACATCAGTGCCTGTGTGTTCCCGTGAGTGATGAATTCTTCATCCGTGAGCTCTTCTTGGATCAAATCTCTATCCATGCTACCCTGCTCAGATTTATTTACTGCCTGTAACTGTTCTCTGGCCTTCATCTCCTCCAAAAACACCAAGACATCCCTGTTCTTGTCAAAAGCCTCAAATTTCCTTTTCCTGCAATGAATTCTATCCATGCCTTCTGAATTTGAACACATACCTTCTGAACCAAGAACTTCCATTCCCTTCCTATTCATGTGACCCTACCTATTAGACCACATCTTTGAATCTGCACTAGAAGTGGAATCAGTAGTACAAGTAGATAGATAAAGAGTACCTACTTTCTTACCTCTTGCTAAAACAAGTGCTCCCTTGGTAACCTTCCAAGAATCCGCTGTGAGGGTTATTGTGCATCCCTCATCCCCCACCTTCCTACAGAAATCAAACTCTGCTTCAGAATTGGAACATGCATGACCTCCTTCAACACCCATGTGTTGTCAATCTGCAATCTCAGCTGCACTTTCCCTTTGCCAACTATCTGACAAGGCATACCATCCCCTAAATAAAGAACTCCAAAATCTCCCTGTTCATACTCATGAAACAAATCTCTGTTTGGGGATGCATGAAAAGATGAACCAGAATCTAATATCCATGATCCTACGTGACTATCCAAAGAAATTATGAGAGCATCCTGTACCACAATATTTGCATCCTTTGCTTCTTCCATACCTGTATATTGATTCTCTTTATCTCTCAACCAACACTCCTTCTTTGTATGTCCTTTCTTTCCACAAAACCAGCAGGTAATACCTTTGGACTCGGATCTCCTTCCCGACCTTGATTTCCCTTGCTCAATCTTCTCCTTTTGCCTTCCTCTGCTTTCCGCACTTAGAGTGTTCCCTGATGATTCACCTGTGCTTCTCCTGCGTATTTCTTCATTCAAAATCACACTCACAACATCATCAACCTTTAATATTTTAGAAGCAGATGCAGAGTTACTTACTGCCATAACCATACCATCCCAACTTTCAGGCAAAGAACATAAAATCAAGAGAGCCTTTACCTCATCATCAAAAACAATGTTGACTGAATCTAATTGGTTTACCAAACCATGGAAATCACTGAGATGAGTATGTACTGAACCTCCTTCCTGCATTTGCAAAGTAAATAGCTGCTTCATAAGGTATACCTTATTAGAAGCCGAGGGCTTTTCGTATAAATTTGCCAAGGACTTTATCAACTCTTTCGTTGTTTTGCACTGTGATAAGCTGGAAATCACAGAAGCTCCAAGACTCAACCTTATGGAACCGAGAGCCTTCCGATCAAGAACACTCCATTCTTCATCCTTCATATCTGTGGGCTTGCATGCAACCCCACCCAACGGTAAGTACAGATCTTTCTGATACAGATAGTCCTCAATCTGCATCCTCCAGTGTTGATAATTCTTGCCGTTAAACTTCTCCATTCGTAGCTTGCTTTCTTCTGCCATTGCTGAACTCCCACTCAATCAAAAAACCCTGTGAATGACCTGTAATCAAAAAACAATAACTTGCTTCCTGCAAACCATAGCTCTAATACCAACTGTTAGGAGGCCCCTTATCCAACGGTAGCACAATTGATTACTTATATATGAGCAATTGAACACGGAAATTATACCAGAATGATTAAGAAACTAGAAACATGAGATAGCAAAGAATTTGAGAGACAATACACACAATTGTATTATATAATACTAGAAGAAAATACAAATAAGGAAGATGCCACTTCTCCCTCCACCTCAAAGGCTTGCCACACCTTAAGACCTTCTTCCCTCTCTCTCTTGCTCAACACAAAACCAACTCTAAAATTTGAGTTACAATCCCTCCTTGAATGTTATAGCTGATCTCTTTGACCTTACACCTATAGATCTCCTTGACCTTGCTTGCTTCAATGCTCTTACTTGATCAATATGATAATTACAATACATGCCTCATGGTTCTTTAAATAAAATCCCATGGTTACAAAAATAGACATCTAACTACTAAAATTAGACACACAGCTCACGACTTAAAATAGTCTCTTAGCATGCAAACACTCGGTTTAACTAACTGACTGTTCGTAAACAGCAGTTCTAGACTGCACAGGTGACCGACGTCGGTCCCTACTTGTCTGGTGCTGCCGACGTCAGCCGACTCCATGCCGTCGCTGGTCTCCTTCTCCACTGCATTTGATCGACGTCAGTCATACTGCCGACGCCGGTGGCTCTGGTTCTTCAGCATCCTCTCTTCATGTGTGTGCAAACAGTTGAAGCTTTTAGCTCCACACCCTAACAATGGTTGTTGTTGTCTACCCTGATTGCTCCACCAGTGACAATCAACTCAATGGTTGCTTTGCCTACCTAACAATATATCTCCTTGATCTTGCTCCTTATGTTGCATATCTCCTTAATATTGCTACCCTGTAGATTTAACTGACCTTTCATACACACACCCGCAGATCTCCTTGATCTTGCACACCTTGCAGATCAACTGACCTTGCTTACCATGTAGATCTTCCTGATCTTGCTACCTGCAGACCAACTGATCTTACACTTGAGGATCTAATTCTTTTTAGTCTTTCTTTACAATACAGCCCATGGGTCTCTTAAATAGATCCCATACAAACAATAATTAGAAACGCAGACTCAAGACTAAAATTAGTCTTTACATGCAAACTAATTGTCCATCTAAAATTAAACTGAAATGTACAGACGACCGACATCGGTCGCTGTCTGTCTGGAGATGACCGACGTCGATTCATGTCTGACCGATGCTGGCTGACACCTAACCGATGCCGGTTGTTGTGTAACTAGATATGATCGACGTCAGTTGATCAGACCGACATCGATTACTTTAACACTCAACAACCTCCACCATTTGCATCAGTGAAGCTTTTAGCTCCACAACCTAACAATCTCTCACTTGGAGATAAACAATTGCATTTGTACTTGTACCTGTACATCCTCTAATTTGTTTTTGGCTTGTATCACCCATCTTCAAGATCAGTCTTGAAGACCAATAAAAGTTGAATGAAGATTCAACTTCTCCTTTGTTCTCGGCTTTGTTAACATACCTGCAGGGTTCATATCCTTGCTAGTCACCGTGACTACAACAACCTTCTGCAACTCTGAAATCTAGTTAACCGCCATACCACCAACAGTGAACATATATCTTATGGTGCTTCTCCTGTCATCCAAGTAACCTGCCATATCTGAATCTACATACCCATGTAGAGAAGTGTTTGACCCTCCATAGCATAAATACCTGCTGCAGGTCCTTCTCAGATATTTGAGAATCCACTGAACTGCTTTTTAGTGCTTCTTTCCCGAATTGGCCATAAACTTGCTGACAACTCTCACTACTTGGGCAATATCAGGTCTAGTACATACCATGTACTCAACCTCATCATGTGATTTAGAACACTGTTCATAGCTCAACTTGAATTGTCTAATCATAGGTGTGCTAACCAATTTTGTATCCTGTAAATTGAACCTCTCCACTACCTTATTCACATAATTCTCTGGAGACAAAATCAACATGTGATCTTCCCTATTTTTAGAAATACTCATGCCAAAGATTTCTGCTCCTGAATATTTCTTGGCACATGTCTGAGCTACTTTTACCTTTAGCTCAGCAAATCCCTGCATGTGTGACCCTACAACAAGCATATACACTACATACAGTAACATGATAATGTTGCGACCATTATCCAACCTGGTAAAATAAACATAGTGATTACATTGACATTGACTAAGCCATGCTTTGTCATAAACCTATCAAACCTATACCACTATCCTGGAGCTTGCTCAAGACCATATAACTTGGCCTTCTGTCTCACTTGTCCATTCTCTCCTTTCTTTAACCTGTGAATCCATTCATATTTCAGTGCTTTCTTTTCAACTGGCAACTCAACCAAATCTCCCGTTTGGTTCTTTTCCAAGGAATCAATTTCCTCATTCATGCCATGCTCCCACTATTTCTTAGATTATACCTGCATTGCCTCTTCAAAACTTCTTGGTTTTCTACCATCAGTGAGCAATAAGTAGTATAAAGAAGGGGAATAACGAAATTGAGATTTACTTACCCTTTCAGACCTCCACATGGGCATTTAAGACTCATTAACAGCTTGCTGTCCACCCAAATTTTGTTCTAATAGTGACCGATGTCGGTCATCTCTTAGTCTACACCTGACCAACGTCAGTTCCATGCGACTGACCTGACTGACATCGATTATTACCTGATTGACGTTGGTTTCCACCTGACTGTCGACGTCGATGTCCACCTGCCTGACATCACCAAATTTGGTCTCCACTAGACCGACGTCGGTTACCACCTGACCGACATCACTGACTTTGGTCTCCACCGGATCGACGTCGGTTCTTGCTTGATCGACATCGGTCTCTACCTGACCGATGTCGGTAACTGTGTTTTCCTGTGAGTAATGATTTTTATCCGCGATCTCATTTTGGATCATAACCTTGTCCAAATCAACCTTGCCCTGCTCAAAATTATTCAGCCCCTCGAGCTGATCTCTGTCTATCATCTTCTCCTTGAAAACCAAGGCTTTCCAATTCTTAAATATGTCAAAAACATCATATTTCCTCTTTATACAATAAACCCATACCTTTCTTGTAGCATCATCCATAGTTGAAACATACCACTGTGATCCTGTAATAAAAGCTCCCTAAGTTGGTCTCCACACACCTGTGTGAACAAGCTCCAACCTGTGCTTCTTCTTTGTTGACTCAGTCTTGAGAAACCTCACTTTCTCTTATTTTTCAAACATACAGTGCTTACAAAAATCTCAGTCTATCAAATCTGAAAGCATACTTTTTGACTTAAGAACATCCATTCCCTTCTCACTAATGTGACAAAGCCTACAAAGCCACATCTTTGCATCTACAGCTGAAGTGGATAAAACAGAAAGAGAATCAGTAATACAAGTAGATAGATAAAGTGTACCTACTTTCTTACCTCTAGTGAATACAAGTGCATCATTAGAAACTTTCTAAGATTCTGCTGTGAGAGTTATTGTGCAACCCTCATCACCCAACTTCCCTACAAAAATCAAATTCCTCTTCAGGATGGGTACCTGCATAACATCCTTCAACACCCATATGTTGCCAGTCTGCAATTTCAGTTGCACTTTCCCTTTGTAAACCATTTGACAAGGCTCGCCATATAGATAATCCTCTATCTACATCCTCCATAATTGATAATTCTTGCCATTGAATTTCTCCATTCTTAGCTTACTTTTTTTTGCCATTGCTTTACTCCCAATCAAACAAAAACTCCTGTGAGTGACCTGTAATCAACAAACACTAACCTCGCTCTGATACCACTTATTAGGATCCACTCCTAAGAGCACACTTGATTACCTTTGTAGAAGCAACTAAACATGAAATTAAACCAAAAGTAATAAGTAACTAAAATTTAGAATCAACAAAGAATATATGATACAAGAAACAATATAATCTATATTAACACTCTTATAGAATACAATGAAGAAATCACACTCTTCCACACCTCTTGGGTGTCCAGTATTTCTCTCAAGAGTTCTCTCTCTCACACACAATCAATTACAAACAACTCAATACAGAGTTGTTCCCTCCAAGTGACAATCAACCATCAACACAATGGTTGTTTTTGCCTACCCTGATTGCTCCACCAGTGACAATCAACTCAATAGTTTCTTTGCCTACCTAACAACAGATCTCCTTAATCTTGCTACCCCACAGATCTAACTAACCTTGCATACACACACTCGCAGATCTCTTTGATCTTGCGCACCTTGCAGATCAATTGACCTTGCTTACCATGTAGATCTTCTTGATCTTGCTACCTGTAGACCAACTGATTTTACACTTGAGGATCTAATCTTTCTTAGTCCTTTACAATACAACCCATGGGTCTCTTAAATAGATCCCATACAAACAATAATTAGAAATGCAAACTCAAGACTAAAATTAGTCTTTACATGCAAACTAACTGTCCGTCTAAAATTAGACTGGAATGCACAGACGACCGACATCGGTCGCTGTCTATCTGGAGATGACCGACGTTGATTCCTGTTTGACCGATGCCGGCTAACACCTAATCGATGCCAGTTGCTGTGTAACTGGATATGACCGAAGTCAGTTGATCAGACTGATGCTGGTTACTTTAACACTCAGCAACCTCCACCATTTGCATCAGTGAAGCTTTTAGCTCCACAACCTAACAACCCCTGAGTTAATTTTTAGTTTAAATTAGTTTATGATAGTTTATAGAGAACCTCCCCTTGCTGAGAGGAGAGATTTATTTCATTACATTGTGGCTGATATAACCATTTTGACTTCAGTTAGCTGATGAAAAAATATTCACCCAATAGTTTTTTGGCGACTCCACTGGAAAAGAATGCACAATTTAAAGCCTCAAGCTTTGAGTTGAAGCATTTTCAGTTCTTTTTAATTCTACATTCTGGCAGATTCATGGTATATGTGAAGCCAGAGAGCTCAAGGTATTATTGATCTTATATTTGAATTGATACAATAAAATAATTTTGATCTCGTACCTCTATGATCTTGCCTTCAATGAACTAGAGGTTTTCATCCTACCAATGCCAGATCTCCAATACTAGTTGAAACTTCTAGTCTTAGTGCTAGTAGAGTTTTGTCTATTCATACTCCATAAAGGTTTGTTATCTCTCCTTTTAATCATCATATCATGGCATCCCAAGGCCCTTGGGGTAACACTTTTGGCCCTCTAAATTTAACCCCACCTTTGCATGAGCTACCTCGTAGTTTGAAAAAAAAAATCTCAAGTTATATAGTGATGGGAAAGTTTACTCTGATGAGCATATTGTAGCTTTCTGCATAGCCTATGGTGTGATAGGCATTGAATATGAAGATATAGAAGTAAGACTTTTAGTAAAAACACTGCAAGATGCTATCGTAGATTAGTTTTATCATCTTTAAGCTTAGACTATAACCGATTGGAACACTCTTAAGACTAAGTTTGAGGCTAGGTTCAAACTCGTAGAAGATCCACATGCCTTATTAGCTCAGCTTATATAAATGAAGAAGGAGCCTCATGAGCCTATGAGAGACTTCATCACTAAATTTAATAAGCTAAGCAATATGATTCCTGCAATTGCTCAACCAACACCAAAAATTCTTAAGTGCTTCTTTATCAATTCTCAACTTCTCGAAGTGAGTTTTTTGTTAAGGTGGGTTGGCCTTGTAGATATTTATGTAGCTCAAATTTTAGCTATCGAAGTTAAAGATAATCTTATCCTTGTAGGTAAGATAAAAAAAGATTCTAACAAAAATAGATTTTTCTCTTCTCCTGAAATTTTTTTCACAAGCACCACTGATCCTACGGTGCAAAAGTTAGCAAATGAATTGCTAGCTCTAAAAAGGCAAATGTCCCAAGGTATGTCTACTCCTTCTTCTTATCAGGATATACCAAAGGGGATGTTTCCTAATAATTCATATCAAGGCAATACTTCTAGAAATCAAGGGCAACCCAATCATCTTTTTCTTACACAGGGGAAGCTTGCCATTAAAGCAGCACTGATCAACTCAGCAGTTGGTTATTATGAAGTCAAACATGATCATTCTTTCTAACCCGAGTTGAACCAAGAAAATGATGTTAATCTCTTTGTAGAAGCATAAGAAGACTTAGCTGGCGACTTTGCTATTGGTTTTTTGAATTACCAAGATGAAGTTAAAAAAAAGAGGTGTATGATGGAGCACATGATATTTTTACTAGGTCTCAAAACTAGTTAACTCAATAAGTTGATAAGAAAAAAGTAGGAGAAGAACCTTAGCCAGTGATCTCAATTGCTAAATGGAGAACTTTGTTGCCTTTCCAATCAAAAGACCTAGTGGTAAATAAGTAAGTATCGTAAACAATTATGTACCTTCTACTTCTATTCCTCAGACCAATACCATATCAAATAAAAATCAGAATAGACTTTCTTCCTCCGTTTCTAGTTCATTTCAATTATTCGACATAATTTATCATGTTAAGAAGACCAAGATCCAAATATCTGAAGCTGAGTACTTACAAGTTAATCTTGAATACTTTGATAGGTTAGTTGAATACATCAAAAACAAAACCATCCCTACAGGACAAGATTTTTTAAAAGTGACCCAAGATCTCTCAAATAATAAATCCACCCAAAATAATCTTGTCACTACTCCTCTTTTTGCCCCTAAAAAAATAGAACATTTCTATATTTCTTTATTGATAAATGGTCATAAGTTGAGCAATTGTATAATAGACTCTAGAACCTCTGATAATGTTATACTAGCCAAGGTAGCAAATTCTCTCAGTCTTACTTTAACTAAGACTTTTAGAAGATATTTCTCCATGGAAAATAAGCAAGTACCATTTTTGGGTCAAATCAAAGATACCCAAATTGCATTTATGATTTTTTAGACAAGAAGATTAAGATGATAGTCTTAGTGGCCAATGTTCCAACTTCTTATGGCATTCTGATCGGACATAATTTTTGTAAAGATTAGGTGGAGAGTTGAACATGGATCTATCTGAAGTAAGGATACCTATTAAAGGCATCATGCAAAAGTTGCTTCTTGAGAAAGAGTCAAAATATATTGTTACCCAAACATCAAACTCTGAAGCTCAAATTTTGTTTGCATCCTCGGAAATAGGTAATTATTTTCTATCCACTAAAGATATTTTTAATTCATCAGATGAAAGTTCATTAGGTGATAATTCAGATGATTCAAATAGAAAATCAAAATAATTTTTAGAGAAAAGTTCAGGTAAAAAAGAATCTTTTCTCACTAATGAAGAGGAATCTTTAAGAAGATCAAATACTAATAAAGTTTGAATTTTAAAATTTGATGGCAGTTGCTTCTCTACCAGTTTTAGAGCTGGAATTATTTTGATATATCCACAAAGAGATCTTTTCCCTTGCTCATATAAGTTATAATTCAATAATACTAACAACACCATCGAATGCGAATCATTGTTGCTTGGATTGAAAGCTGCTCGTGCTAGATGTGTTAAGATTCTTCTTGTTTGAGGAAACATTGAATTAATGGTTTGTCAAATAAAAAATTTGTATCAAATTAAAAATGAAAGATTATGATATTATCGCAATTGTGTATGGAATTGCATTAAAATTTTTGATGCTTTGAATATTTCTATGGTGCCAAGAGAGTTTAATGATCGTGTAGATTCATTGGCTATCTCCGTAACCCTCATGATTTTTCATAAAGATTTCAAAGGGAATAAGTACACTATTGAGATGGTCTTTCAACCAAGTGTACCTGATAATGCTGACTATTGGTAGGTGTTTAATGGTGATAGTCAAATTATTGCTTTTTTTGAAAAGATGGATAGCTTTAAGGAGCTCTATTTTGAAGGTAGTGAATCTCTACCACAAGAATCAGTTCCCAAAATAGATTCACAAATTGGTAAAGAGTTTATTCAACTAAAAGAGAATAAAATTCCAAAAAGTTTGGTTTTTTTTGAAAAGTTATTTGATAGGCATGACAGATATATCAAGCAGTAACAATAAATGGATTCAAGTTCTGCTATAGAGTTTGATCAAGTGAATTTGAGTTCTAAATAAGATCCCAAAATGGTCAACATTGGGAAATATTACAGTACTCATGAAAAGTTCAAAATCATTCCTCTTCTTCATCATTACATTGATGTTTTGACATATTCTTATGATGATTTGAAATCTTTCAGTCTAAAAAAATTTAGCATAAAATTTCTCTTAAAGCTAGGTCATTACCTCACAAGTAGAAACAAATGCAATATAATCCCAAAATATCAGGTACTATCCTTTCTGAGATTTATAAGATGTTGAATGTAAGAATATTTTTTTCAATTCATCATTTCACTTGGATCGCGAACATAGTTACTATAAGAAAAAAGAATGACAAAATTCATATTTGTGTTGATTTCAAGAATCTTAATCAATCCTCTCTAAAGGATAACTATCCCCTACCCATCATTTATCAAGTATTGCAAATAGTAACTGGCTCAAAAATGTTATCTATGTTAGATAGTTTTTTTTTTGGTATAATCAAGTGGAAGTTAATAAAGTAGATCAATATAAAACCACTTTCACTACACTTTGGGGCACATTTGCATATCACAGAATGCCTTTTAGTCTGGTCAATGTTGATGCCACCTTATAGAGAGCAATGGACCTTACCTTTAGAGATGAAATAGGGAAGTTTATCATGGTGTATCTTGATGACTTGACCATTTTATCCAAATATCATCTTGATCATGTGCATCATTTACAGTAAGTGTTGGAACGTTGTCGATAAAATGATATTTTTCTCAATCTTAAGAAGTTAGTTTTTGGGATTACAGAAGGTAAATTTTTTGATCACATTGTATCCCAAGAAGGAAAAAAATAGACTCAAAAAGATTCAAATCTATTCAAGATCTTACTCTACCTGCTAGTAAGACTGCAGTTCATTCTTTCTTTAGAAAGGTGAACTTTTTGTGAAAAATTATCCTTGAATTTTCAGAGAAAACTCGCCACATTATTGACATGATGAAGGGTAAGGCTACTTTCCATTAGAATACAGAAGGCAAAGAGGTATTTCAAGATATCAAGAAGGCTATTGCTCATGCTCTAGTCCTAGTTTATCTAGATTATACCAAAGATTTCATAGTATACAACTATGCTTTTGATCATACACTTTTAGCTATTTTAATTCAGTAGAATGAAGAAAGTGTGGAATCTTCCATATCATTTATGAGGTGTCCTCTCAAAGCTCACAAATAAAAATATTCAAACATGGATAAGCATGCTTATGCCGTAGTTAAGGCAGTAAAACATTTTTGATTCTATATCTTGAATTCACATATTGTTGTTTTGGTGCCTGATACAACAATAAAGTCTATTTCAACTCAACAAGAGTTCGGTACTAAAAAAAGAAATTAAATTAATAAAATTCAAGAGTTTGATCTTGATATCAAACCTACTAAACTTGTGCGGGGAAGAGGTCTTTGTCAATTAATTGTTGATAATGTACCAAAAGAAATAAAATATGAAGTAGAAGTTGAAGACATTCCAATAGTTCTTTTTGTCACTACTACTGATGAGTGGTATTCTAATATCACTCATTTTCCTACCTATGGTGAGTGTCCTACCCATCTGTCTTATAAAGAAAAAAGAAATGTTAAGTTGAAAGCTGTTAACTACATCCTAGGGGATAATAATTTGTATAAAAGAAGCCTTGATGGAGTATTTATTCATTGCATGGATAAAGTACAACAAAGTAAAGTTTTAGATCCTTTCCATAATTTGACTTGTGGAGAATATTTTTTTGCACCTGTGATGGCTCACAAGATTTTATGAGCCAAATATTATTGGCCTACACTATTTTAAGATGCATACAATTAGGTATGTAGGTGTGAATTATGTCAACAGTTTGTTGGGAAACTCAAGTTAACCACATTACCTCTCAAGTCGGTGGTGATTGAAGAACTTTTTCATCAATGGGGTATCGACTTCATTAGTGCCATGAACCAATACTCAAGTGCCAAACATGATTATGTTTTCACTATAACAGACTATTTTACTAAGTGGGTGGAAGCTATTTCAATTAAGAATGCTATTTCAGAAGTGGTATGCAATTTTTTTAAGGAAAACATTATTTTCTGATTTGGAGTTATAAACAAGATTATAGCAGACAATGCCACTTCTTTCTCTTCTCATGATATCACTAACTTTTTCTACAATCATGAGATTATTCTTTCCCACTCCTCAGAGTATTATCTACAAGGAATGGTCAACTAGAATCAAGCAACAAGAATTTGGTTCCTATTATCAGGAAACTGGTAAATGATAATCAGAAAATTTGGCATAAAACATTGTTTGATGCTTTATGGGTAGACAAGATTACACCTAAGAGGGCAATAGGTATTTCACCATTTCAACTTTTGTATGGTCTGAATGTAGAGATACCAATTACTTTAGAACTACCAACATTAAAGTTGGTAAAGCCAGTCGAAGATCAAACTTTTGAAAATTTTATTGATAAAAGGATCATGTACCTAATTGAATTAGAAGAGTAATGAACTATGGTAGTGGACCGTATTGTTGAACATGAAAATTAGGTAAAAAACTATTCGACAAGAAATCAAGAATTTATGAGTTTCAGATTGGAGATCAAGTCTTGTTGTGAGATAAAAGGAGAGAACTAAAAGAAATGCATGAAAAATTTGACTCTTTATGGAGAGGTCCATTCACCATTCATCAATTATGTGGTGAAAATAATTTCTTATTAGAATATCAAGACGGAACACCATTCTCACTGCCTCACAGTGGGCAATATCTGAAACACTTCAATCTTTGAAGTATCAGATAAGTTCATTTATACATTTATATAGTTTTATGTTATTATTTTTTTGTTTAGTTTTTTGTGTCTTATTCTTTTTGTTAGCTTGACTCCATAGCCCAATGGCTTGGATGAAGGTACTTAGAGATTGGATTATACTTCCTTTGATCGTTTCAAAGTATAATCAATGAGAGTTTCCCAACTGGAGCTAGCAGTTGTTCCCAAAATTAACTATGCTTATTTTGTGGACAACCTATACAAAACTTATCTGTTTCATAATTTAGACTCTAATTTCATCATTTGAGACAAGATTCTCTTGGTCTCAAGTGAAGTTGACTGACATCCTTGGAAATTTTTCAAAACTCCCTCATCATGATTTCTCAAAAATCACGAAACCCATTGCAGTCTTGATCTGATCAAAATGTCAATTTTGATCATTCATAAGGTGTTAGCCAAATTTCATTTTATCCATGCATCGATGGTGTTTTTTGTCACTTTTGCATTTTTATTTCCATATGTATAGGTGACATTTTTTGTCATTCTTGCATATTTTTCATTTTTTCCATGCAAGGGCGTCAATTTTTGCTGCTCTTACATGTTTTTCTTTTCTCAATACAAGAGCATCAATTTTTGCTGCTCAAGCATTTTTTTGGGTTTTTCTATGCATCGGTGACATTTTTTGTTGCCAGTGCATGACTTTTCCCTATCCCATGCATCAACAACGATTTTTGCCAACAATGCATGGCCTTCCCTATCTTATGCAAGGGTGATGATTTTTGTTGCCCAAACAGAGATTAATCGAAATCTTGATTTTTGCACGACATTTATGGTTGTACGCATTGTTTTAGGGAATTTAAATGCCATTTGATTATCATTTTGATCATTTTAATTTTTTTGAGACTCCTCTCTACAATCATTTAACTGTGCAATTGAGTAGATTATGAATTCACCAACTGTTAAGCTTAGGACTTCGAGATTGTTGGGTAAGTTTTGGTTTTTAGTTTTACTTCTAGGTTTTTGTTAAGCTTTTCTTTTTGGTTTTGCTCTCTTTCTTATTTTTTACTTTACCCTAGTGAGCTTTAACAACTGTTTTCACCAAACCCTCTTGTGTGCCCTAGGTTACCTTACATATTGAGTCGGTGTCTTGACCCAACTTAGGTTTACCCTCACCAAGTCTTGATTGAAAATCACCTTAAACTTTCCACTGAAATAAATCATTTGCATAGTCGACATATTTTACCGCTTGCAGGTTATAGACTTTATTTTTTAATGAATGCAAAGGCGACGAATTTTGCCACTTAAATGTTTGAAGTTCCTATGTAAAAGTGTACATGCGGCAAAAATTTTCACCCTTACACAAAACTCCATTCCCTACCATTTCCGATAGTAGCAGCAAATTATGCCGCTCTAACATCATAACTTGAAAAATTTTGCTTTATGCCTTGTCAGCATTTTTCACCACTTCTACACGTTAAACATGCCTAAGCAGTGATTTTTGCCACCCATGCAAATTGAAGTTTCTCCTACCTGCAGTGTTGGCATTTTTTGCCACTTCCACATGCTAACCACATGCAAGGGCGATAATTTTTACCACCCGTGCAAATTGAAGTTTCTCCCACCTGCAGTGTCAACATTTTTTGCCACTTCCACATGCAAGGGTGGCAAATTTTGTTGCCTGAGTAAATGCAAATGTTATCCATATTGGAGGGCAGCGATTTTTGTTGCCCATGCAAGCATTGTCTTGAATTTTTTAACTCTGAGATATTTTCAATTTTGCTTTTTTGAGCCCACTTTCCTTTAGTTTTTTAGCCTGCTCGCACTTTATCCCTTTCAGACGCATCTCCATAGTCATGATCATCGACATACAGTTTTCCTAGATTGCCAATATTTCTTCTAATTGCATGATCATGAATTTTGTTTCAGTTTCTTCTATGGATCCTTCTTTATCGACATTATTTTGATAAAATCTTTATCCGATGACTGAGTTTTCTCTGAAGAAGTCGAAGGCAATGAAGTATAAATATCAAAGTGTTTTTCCAAACACCTCAATTACTTCTAATATTGACAACATTAGAGATACAAAGATCAGCCATGTAAACATGGCTGAGTTCATAGAAAGAACTAAGTCAAGCAATCCCAACCATGAAATGAAGAAGATAATTGATAGCAATATTCATTTGGTTTTTTCTTTCCTTGTAGAAGCTCACCGCACAATTTATTCTCCAATGTGCTCAGTTCTATAGTAAGGATACCAGAGCTGTATTAGATGATGATAGTAATATGATAATTAGACTAGATCCTGAGTTCATTGATAAAGTGTTCATGTGCCCTCCTACTACATAAGTAATAAAGCTTGATTTTATTGAAACACAAAGAGAACATGACAAAGACCCTAAAAAAATGAAGAAGGTAATCAACAATAAATGACTCAAAACTCCAAGGACAAATTTTTCAAGGTGGCCATGGAGTTTTCTAAGAAGTGACTTTACCGAAGAAGTTGGTGATCTGATAACTTTTTTCATCAAGATAAGAGGGTTGCCGTCTTCCTCACAATTTCATGAATGGATGTATCCCTTCATCAAGATAATTCTCTAAGGCAAATAAGTCATCTTCTACGGAGAACAAGTCAACAACGCTTTGTATGAGAAATTGACAAAGATATCTACTACCTTCAAATTCTACATAATTTCTTATTTTGTCTATATTATAGCTTCAATGAGAATCTTTTCGGGTTCAACATCAAAAGGAGATAGGAGAGTAATCTTAGTGTATCAATACTACTCTTAGTTAACATTGAAGGCTTTTATTCATCATTTCAGGAGAGTAAATGATGTTTTTTTTGCAGCATTTTTGTGTCTTTTTTATCTTTAATTAGAACAAAGAAGAGTGTCATATGAGGCCTGGATATTTATGAATAATTTTAGATGCATGTTCTTACAATTTTCTTCTTTCTCATACTTAAGGGTTGGCTTTTTCCAAGGTCATCTTTATATGCTTCTGAGATTCTCCTTAGATAAATTGGTCTCAATGGAACTATGCAAACAAATGATCATCATGCATAATAAATAGATGGAACTCAAGAATCCTAGTTTTGGGTTCCCAGTTGAAATTGGTAAGTTTTCAGTGTTAACTGTTGGAAAGGCTAGAGTCATGGAAACTAAAATGTAACTCATGACCTTGAAGCAATTTGAAAGAAGACCAAATTTTAATTACAAGGGCGTGAAGGATGTAATTAGGAGGAAAACTCAATTTTATGAACCCATGATTAAAGATGTTTGGGTAGATTTGAGAATAGCATAAGATATCAAAAAAATGGACTACAATAAGTTATCTTTTGAGTATATTGAATATCTGAGACTTGCTAATATCCCTGAAAATTTAGTGGATGATGGAGATTTGATTAATGATAGATATAATACTGAACAGATTACCAATGCCCCTCTTCTTCCAATTCAATGGTCACAAAAAGAGTTGACTTCCTTGAGAAAAAAATTTGAACCTATATTGGCAAACACCAATAATTAGTTAGCAAATAAAGGAATTACTTTGAAAGAATTCACCACAGGTTCATAAGCTAAATTTCAAGAGGAAACAAGAAGAAAAATAAAAAATAGGATGAAAAACAAAAGTGATGTCCCTTCTTCTTCTAAGCCACATAAGCTTAAGATCATATTTGTGACGAAGAAGTCAAAAGTTATGGAAAAAGAGTTAGAAATAGAAGATATGGAAGTTGAGAAATAAGGCACTGAAGAACCAATGATGGAATAGATGGAGACTGACGATAGGCCTATAGATAAACTAGAGAAGGAAAATTTATCTCTATAAGGGAATGTGTAATAAGAAATAGGAATCTCTTCTTCCTCACCTAACACACATGTTGATACTCTTTCACTTGTTTCTCCGATTAGTGTTCCCTCTTCTGGATCACCCTCTCCTTCCAAAATAATTTTTGACAACCCTCAAAGCACTTTTAATGATATTATTCATTCCTCAAGATCAATTCCCAATTTGTCATTTCCATCTTTTGATATTGAAGATAATTTTGCTTTTGATCACTCAGCAAAAGGTGCAATTTTTACTGATACTCCACCTATTATTTCCACTACCTATATGAGTGCAGCTTCAATAATGCTAACAATGGAGATAGATCCTAATGTAAGTAATTATATGTTCCCACCATGGTTATCATCTTATACACCCAAAAGGAAGAAACAAGTCATCTCTCCAGATGACTTTGATTTTAATAAAATGGTGCCAGTAAAAGCCAAGGCCCCAAAGAAGCCAAGGATTCTTTAAAAAATGATTAGGGATAAGGGACATAAATTTCTAGAAATTGCAAGACCTCCACGAGATGCAACCATTGAAAATTTTGATGTAAGTGATTACTCTATCTCTACAGTTGAATTAGGTAAGAAAACTCATGAGAGTGCCAAGAGTGATATGCAGTCAGCCATGGACATCTTGATTCAAAAATTTGACAGAGAGAAATAAATGAAGGATCACTATAAAGCAATGGTGGAACAATTGATTTTAGTGGTAATGAGAATTACTTTCACTTTATAAACAGTAACTCCTAAGGCCATTTCCATAGAAGACCCTGTTATTCAGAAATCAAAAAAGACCTATCTCAAAGGAAAAGTGCTTGAAGAGTACTTGGACAAGATGCATGTACAAGGAGTTTCCTTACTCATAGAGTTATCTAAGAAGATAGATAAAATGAGAAAAATAAGAGCAAAACTTGATGATCTCATTAATATTATTTCTTAGGATATTGAAAGCATAGAAAAGTATCTTGATAAATGGATGGATATGAGAAAACTAAAAATAAGCACTCTAATATCAATCAGTGTCATTACTGATAGAGACTCTTAAACTGAAACTAAAGAGGCATTGATATATAGGAGTCAGGTGATTAAAGAGTTGCTCAATGACCTCGAATCTTCAAGGAAACTCAGTGAACAAAATGATGCCAATCTTTTGCATAAATTGGAGGAGCTACCTTGCAAACTTAAATCACAAGATAACTAATTCCTTTTAGTAGAAGAACTGATTCAAGAATTTGAAGGTATATTCCAAAAAGAATTTAAAGATAAGGCATTTTTAATAGCCTCTATGGACAATATTCTGGATAATCAGTTAACTCTGGATAATCTGAAAACTAGGTTAACTAGTCATGCAAAATCAATTACAACAGTAAGAGATGCCATAGTCAGAGCTAAGATGATTTTTAAGAACACTGTTACTCCAGACAGTATCGAGATGCAAGCAACTATCACTATGTAGGATGCTCACATGAAGAAAGATGGAGATAAAAATTGAAACTATTTTTCCCTTGGTCTAATTTCTACCTTTTCGATGTACTTTTATAACCACTTTGGACATTTTTACATGTACTTTTTTCATATGTAATTACATGTAAAAATATAGGAAGTCCTAAGTCAAAAATGACTCTGATCTTTGACTCAGTCAAAGTAATTAGGTCTTTTCTAAAAATCCTCAAGGCCTCTCCCTGTAAATAAAGAGGGTCTCTATTGTAAATATATCTTTGAGTTATTGGAAGTAAAACTCTGCCAAAATTAAAAGGCATTTTGAGACTTTGAGCTCAGATCATAAATTTTGACAGGACCTAAGTTCCCCAAAGCTCTGACACAACTTGTCAGATTTAAGAGCACACATGATTACCATTGTATAAGCAACTTAAACGTACAGAAATAACCAGAAGAACAAATAACTATCAATGAGAAAACACACAGAATATGAGAGGCAACACACAATTGTATTCAACTCATTACAAAGGAAATTACAATAAAGAGATCACACTCTTCTTCCACCTCTGTGAGGCTTCCTAGTAATCTTCCCACCTGAGTAATCTTCTCTCAATAGGTCACAACACACAACTAACACAAGTTGTTGTTCACCTCATTATACGCTTGTACAATCGAGTACGAACCGGTACTCCAAGTAGATCTCAATATGATCCTGCTCCTGATGTATTGTTGTCACCTTAGATTTTGCTCCCCCGTCGATCTCCTTTTGACCCTCGCATACACACACCCCTGCAGACCAACCTGATCTTACTTATCACATGTAGATCTCCTCCATGATCCTGCAACACCCTGCATATCAAACCTGATCTCACATACATGGGGAATCCTACTTGATTCTACCATGGGAAGAACTCTCCAAGTTCTACATAGTACTTCAAGTTCTCCACTTAACAATATAGCCCATGAGTCTATTATATAGATCTCATGCATACAATAATTAGACTTGCGGCTCAAGACTTTGAACTAGTCTTCATCATGCAAATTGCCCGTTCACTTAAAAAACTGTTTGTCAACAGCAGTTCTGATTGCCACAGGTGACCGATGCCGGCTGATCCTTGTCGATGCTGGTTTCCTTCTGCACTGTCCCCTGATCGACGTCAGTTGTGGCCTACCGATGCTGACTACTGTCATGCTCAAAAACCTCTCAGTTTGCATTAAGGTGAAGCTTTTAGCTCCACACCCTAACAATCTCCCACTTGGAGATAAACAGCTGCACCTGTACCTAAACCGATACTCTATCTAATCTACATCTTGGCTTGTATTCCTCTTCAAGCTCCCACTTGAAGACTACCCACCACACACGTTGGTCCCTATCTAACTGGAGGTGACCAACGCTGGCTGATCCCTGCCGATGGTGGTTTCCTTCTGCACTGTCCCCTGATCGACGTCGGTTGTGGCCTACCAATGCTGACTATTGTCATGCTCAAAAACCTCTCAGTTTGCATTAAGGTGAAGCTTTTAGCTCCACACCCTAACAATATCCCACTTGGAGATAAACAGCTGCACCTGTACCTAAACCGGTACTCTGTCTAATCTGCATCCTGGCTTGTATTCCTCTTCAAGCTCCCACTTGAAGACTACCCACCACACTCCTTATGGTGTTAACCCTGTGCCTGAATTTCTTCATTCTCAGCGTACCTTCTTCTACCATTGCTATACTCCCACTCAATCAAAAACTCCTGTGAGTAACCTGTAATCAACAAACCACTAACCAAATCTGGCCATCTGTTAGTCAAACTCACTCTGAGAACATCCAACCTCGCTCTGATACCATTTGACAAGACCTAAGTTCCCCAAAGCTCTGACACAACTTGTCAGATTTAAGAGCACACATGATTACCATTGTATAAGCAACTTAAACATGCGAAAATAACCAGAAGAACAAATAACTATCAATGAGAAAACACACAGAATATGAGAGGCAACACACAATTGTATTCAACTCATTACAAAGGAAATTACAATAAAGAGATCACACTCTTCTTCCACCTCTATGAGGCTTCCTCCTCAAGGGCTCCTAGTAATCTTCCCACCTGAGTAATATTCTCTCATAGGTCACAACACACAGCTAACACAAGCTGTTGTTCACCTCATTGTACCCCTGTACAATCTGAGTATGAACTGGTACTCTAAGTAGATCTCACCATGATCCTGCTCTTGATGTATTGTTGTCACCTTGGATCTTGCTCCCCCACCGATCCTCCTTCTGACCCTCGCATACACACACCCCTGCAGACCAACCTGATCTTACTTATCACATGTAGATCTCCTCCATGATCCTGCAACACCCTGCATATCAAACCTGATCTTACATACATGGGGAATCCTACTTGATTCCACCATGGGAAGAACTCTCTAAGTTATACATAGTACTTCAAGTTCTCCACTTAACAATATAGCCATGAGTCTATTATATAGATCTCATGCATACAATAATTAGACTTGCGGCTCAAGACTTTGAAATAGTCTTCATCATGCAAACTGCCCGTTCACTTAACTGACTATTTGTCGACACCAGTTCTGACTGCCACAGGCGACCGACATTAGTCCCTATCTAACTGGAGGTGACCGACGCCAGCTGATCCCTGTTGATGTCAGTTTCCTTCTGCGCTGTCCCCTGATCGACGTCGATTGTGGCCTGTCGATGATGGCGATTGTCATGCTCAGAAACCTCCCAGTTTGCATTAAGGTGAAGCTTTTAGCTCCACACCCTAACAATCTCCCACTTGGAGATAAATAGTTGCACCTGTACCTAAACCAGTACTCTGTCTAATCTGCATCCTAGCTTGTATTCCTCTTCAAGCTCCCACTTGAAGACTACCCACCACACTCCTTGTGGTGTTAACCCTGTGTCTAAATTTCTTTATTCTCAACTTACCTTCTTCTATTGTTGCTATACTCCCACTCAATCAGAAACCCCTGTGAGTAACCTGTAATCAACAAACCACTAACCAGATCTGGCCATCTATTAGTCAAACTCGCTTTGAGAACATCCAACCTCGCTCTGATACCATTTGACAGGACCTAAGTTCCCCAAAGCTCTGACACAACTTGTCAGATTTAAGAGCACACATGATTACCATTGTATAAGCAACTTAAACATGTAGAAATAACCAGAAGAACAAATAACTATCAATGAGAAAACACACTGAATATGAGAGGTAACACACAATTGTATTCAACTCATTACAAAGGAAATTACAATAAAGAGATCACACTCTTCTTCCACCTCTGTGAGGCTTCCTCCTCAAGGGCTCCTAGTAATCTTCCCACCTGAGTAATCTTCTCTCAATAGATCACAACACACAGCTAACACAAGCTGTTGTTCACCTCATTATATGCCTATACAATCAAGTACGAACTGGTACTCGAAGTAGATCTCACCATGATCTTGCTTCTGATGTATTGTTGTCACCTTGGATCCTGCTCCCCCGCTGATCTCCTTTTGACCCTCGCATACACACACCCCTGCAGACCAACCTGATCTTACTTATCACATGTAGATCTCCTCCATGATCCTGCAACACCCTGCATATCAAACCTAATCTTACATACATGGGGAATCCTACTTGATTCCACCATGGGAAGAACTCTCCAAGTTATACATAGTACTTCAAGTTCTCCACTTAACAATACAACCCATGAGTCTATTATATAGATATAATGCATACAATAATTAGACTTGCGGCTCAAGACTTTGAACTAATCTTCATCATGCAAACTACCCATTCACTTAACTGACTATTCGTCAACAGTAGTTCTGACCACCACAGGCGACCGACGTCGGTCCCTGTCTGACTAGAGGTGATTGACGCCAGTCGATCCCTACCGATGCCAGTTTCCTTCTGCGCTATCCCCTGACTAACGTCGGTTGTGGCCTGCCGACGCCGACGACTGTCATGCTCAGAAACCTCCCAGTTTGCATTAAGGTGAAGCTTTTAGCTCCACACCCTAACAAATTCAAGTTTTATCAAGTGAATGAGAAAGCAAGTGACCTTTCAAACTTTGTATTGGAATAACTTGTGTTGTGTAGGAAATTGTTCTTATGTCCTTTTCCTAATACAATCTTATCTATTTGATTAAATAAGTAGAGAGAGTGAAAATAATTTGGAAGATGTTTTGAAGTTGATTATGGAGACTTGGTGCTTCTATAATTTCCTTTAGTTTGTGTTTTATTGTTTTAAAATGAAAGATATTGGAAAGACTTTGAACTACTTGTATCTTTTGTGAT